>JAEVFN010000018.1:1200000-1800000 GCA_030449075.1 Murraya paniculata | reverse complement strand
TTCTAACAATTTCTTTTATAACTTACTCTTAAAGTAATCAACATTACCTTGTAGTCACCGTCACTCCCCATGAAAAATCACAAAAGTTAAAAATATCAAACTATTTAGATATTTAACTATTACTAGACATAATAGAGAACTTTACTTTCTATTTCTCTTTCATATCAAACTTTCGAGCAAAGAAGAGATCAAATGTGTTTCAATTTAGGATTCAAAATCAAGAAGGGGAAGTATGTTCGTGTAAATAAGGAGAGCAATATTAATGGAGAGGAGGAAAGCAAAGGCCTGTTGTACAAAGAGATTGAGCGATGGAAGAAGCAACAACAAGAGATGTTAAATCAAGAAAGTGCATCATCACTCTCAAATCAATCCACCTCTAACAATTGATGATCATGGTTTCACTAATCCTCTCCTTTAATCTTTTCATTAGTTTGTGTTGAATCGATGTTCTGATTTGTTGGTCATGATGTGAGAATTATTCGATTCAATTGGATGTGTGCAGAGGGAGTCAATATTGATGAAAGTAGTTCAGTTTCTTATCTTGTATTAACATTAGGCTTATTCTAAAAGAGAGAGGGGGCAAAAAAACTATTCAAAAATCAAGGAACGAATTAATATTGTCCCCGGTGTGTTTGTACGTATAGATGTGCGTGTATGTTTTCGCTTGATATATACATTTGGAGGGAAAAAAAAAACTCTCTTGCCATTCAAATATGCTCATATTAGCTTTGATGTATTTGAAGCTAATAAATAATTAATTAATTAACAATTAATGATTATGTTATCTTTTTTAGGTATTTTTAATTAATAATGTATTTTATTTTGTTTCATTCCTATAGAAAAGGGAGTTTTGCCTAACCCCACCTTAAAGTGGTTTCTAATAATAAAAAAAAAATCATTATTTTATCCATGGTTGATTGTTTTTCTTCTGACTCTTCACCGCAGTTTTGGGTTGATCAAATAATTAATAATTAATTTTTTTTTAATTATGAAAAAATAACCCTTTGGATTTAATAGAGGCTTGTTGATTGCTAATTACTATTATTTTAGCATTTGTTATCGTGTGGATTTTGGGTTTTGATAATCAGTATTCAGCTAAAAAAATTAACATCTTTGGTGACGAAATCATTTATCTTATTTGCAAGTTTAATTAAAAACACCCTTCAAATAATTGACACAAGATTTCCTTGGATGCGAATAATTCTTTTATCAAATTAGACCCTAACAAAGAGATACTGCGGTTAATCAATAACTTCAGCAACCTTACAAAATTATGTAACCTATGTGCAGTTTGCTCGCCACGTAGTAGGTTATGTCACATGTATGCAGTTTGCCCGCCATATAATGGGCAAAATTACTCAATTTTATCATTTCTTTTCTAAAATGCAATTACTTATATATTGACAAATTATAAACTCATTTATGAATAGCTGAAAATTTACCGAAAATGGCGATGTCAAGCCAAGAGGTGAGACTAAACCGCTTACTTGCAAAAATGCCCGTTACTTGCAAAAGGACTTGAGTGATAGCTCATGGAAATATAGGACTTGAAAGTATATATCTCTAATATAAAAACAGGCGAGGATATGTTCCACGCCCCTGTTTGTGTAAACCTAACTCACTTTTAAAAATAAGTTCACATTATTTTTATTAAATGCAAAATCAACAAAAAATTTGAACAATTAAATGATTCTTGTAATTTTTTTTCTTACTTAGATTTTTTGACCATCTTTTACTATTAAGGTTGTTTAAACATAAATTCTATTTGACTATTTTATCCTTATGAAATAAATTGATCCAATTGCCCCAAGAATATGTGATCTTCTAACTAACAATATAGGTATTTAAATTTGAGACTTATAATCTAACTCTTTTAAATTAAATCTAATAATTTTCAATACCTTACATATGACATAAATTTGAAAGCAAAGTAATTTACATAAATATTGTACCATAAAGACATTATGTTAGTTTAATTAAAGATTAATAATTATACTAATAAAGTACAATGGACACATCATTAGGAAAAAAAATGAATTTTGTATAAAATTTAAAAAATTATTGAACATAACATAGAATTTTGGTACTTTTACCTTATAAGGGTAAAATAATCAATTTAAATGGAGTCTGAAGCTAACTTAGTAGTCAAATATAATAAAAGAATTTAAGTCACAAAAAAATAAATTAAGATAGATTTAATTAACTAATTCTCCAAAACTCTTTTTTATTTGAAATTTTTAAAAATAATGTGAACTTTTTATAATTATTTTTAAAAATGTGGTGAATTTACAAATATTATGTAATAGAAATATCACCCTCCTATAAAAACTTCAGTTATTTATTTTTGTGAAAGATAAAAACTGCTGGTGTTTAATACTATTTGAAATGGGAACTTGATCGGCAGCAATGGTAATCTACAAATCATATGTGTTTAAAAACTGCCACTTAGCATTTTCCATTTGTTTACTAGTCATTGCAGGGCCATTCTGTTTATGTTTCAATCCCTAACAAGCATTTGGGCCAAAAGCTGTGGCCTCTAGAGTCTCTGAAAAGGAGCCTTTTCTTTTTCATTCCTAACAAATGGGGACTGGCCATTCAAGTAGAAACTTTTGCCCTGGAATGCCAGCAGAGCACAGCACCGCTAGCAGAAATGATTAGATTAGTCATCTCAGTGCTTGCTCCACTTCACCAAAAAAAGATTGTGACATAAAACTCTATCCAAAAAAATTGTGATATAAACTGTTATTTAATGGCAAATTGTTTTAAAAACTCTAGTTGGTGTAAATAGGCCATCATAAATCAACGGCAGTAAATCATCCTTCAACGGCAGTAAATCATTCATTCTTTAGATTTTGAGGAATGTCTTTGGCAGAATCCTAGACTCCAAATAACCACAATAATTCTACAGCACATATAGTGCAGAACATAACATAGTAGGGCTACTTCTATCCTTCAAATTTTTATTGCTTTCTATATTCAAAAATTTGGATTAAAAATCCGTAACAAATAGTACTATTAATTTGGAATAAAAGAAGATGCTTGGTTTCAACTTTTAATTATCTTTGACATATGATACTTGGTCATAAATCATCTACAAAATTAAAATGGAATAATTTTTTTTTTTAAGTATGATTTTAAAATTTTTAACTCTTAGATTTGAAGTCGGTGTCCAGCCAGAGAAAACATATAAAAATGTGCAATGAAATAACAGTTTAATAATGCACACCTAATTCAATGTGCAAGAAAGTTATTGAATTTGACCGTGTAGCAGTAGCCGTTTTTTATTTAATAGATATGCATATCTTTGTCGGTCAAATATTTTGTTCAATAATAACCCTCAACCGTTGAACTCATCTTTTCTTTCTGTATATAAGATTCTAAAGTTCTTACAAGCACTTCAGCATTAATCCTTCAATCCATTAACCTTTGAATGTAACCTGATGCTGCTCAAAACTTCTTGAGAAACAGAGAGAGACTGAGCTAGCTCTCCAAGTTCTCCCAAACACTTCAAAAAAAGAAAAAAAATATCAACCATGGCTGCAGCTCTGGCTACAGAAAGCAGCTCCAATGTCCGAGAGATGCTTGACATTGAGCAAAACAAAAGCAATGAAAGAGCTCAATGGGTGCTCAATGCTCCCAGGCCACCAGGATTTTGGCAAGAGCTTGTACATTCTGTGAGGGAAACTTTTGTCCGTCATAGACACAAGTTCAAGAATGAGCATGGTGGATTCAATCTTGCGTTTACATTTTTCCAGGGACTATTTCCAATTCTTCATTGGTGCCGAAACTATAAGGCATCCAAATTTAGGAATGATTTAATGGCCGGTTTAACTCTTGCCAGCCTCTGCATTCCACAGGTAGTGAAATTAGTCAACATTTTTAATCACTAAAATTCTACAGCTACAAAGAGTTTACGGTCTTTTTCTATTTCTTGCAAATTTATTGTAGAGTATTGGATATGCAACTTTGGCAAAGCTTGATCCTCAGTATGGCCTCTGTAAGTGGGATTTTTGTGACAATTTGCAGATATTAAAATTGTATATACATGTTAATGTAATCATGTATTAGTATGAAATTTGTATACGCAGATACAAGTGTTGTGCCACCTCTCATTTATTCTGTGATGGGGACTTCAAGAGAAATAGCAATTGGACCCGTAGCTGTTGTGTCACTGCTTTTATCTTCAATGGTTCAAAAGGTGCAAGATCCTCTGGCTAATCCAATTGCTTACAGAAACTTTGTTCTCACGGCAACTTTTTTTGCGGGCATTTTTCAAGCCTCTTTTGGGTTGTTCAGGTGTGTGATTTTTGCCTGTTTTTTCAATACAATAAATCAAATTTTGTTACTACCCTTGTTTTTATTGAACAGGTTGGGGTTCCTTGTTGATATTCTGTCACATGCTGCCGTTGTTGGCTTCATGGCTGGTGCTGCCATTGTCATTGGCCTTCAACAACTCAAGGGACTACTCGGAATTTCTCACTTCACAAACAAGACTGATGCTATCTCTGTCGTCAAAGCTGTCTGGAATTCACTTCATCATACATGGAATCCTCAGAATTTCATCCTCGGATGTTCATTCCTTTGTTTCATTTTAACTACTAGATATCTGGTAATTAAGCCTAATTATTCAATTTTTTTTTCTTTAGTGAAGCTGAGATAACTTCAGAATTGCCTTTTTTCCAAAATTTCCAATAAGCATCCGATTATTTCAGGGAAGGAAGAACAGGAAACTCTTCTGGTTACCGGCCATTGCCCCATTAGTGTCAGTTATTTTATCAACTCTTATTGTATTCCTGACAAGAGCTGATAAACATGGAGTGAAGATAGTGACGCACATTGATAGAGGTTTGAATCCAAGCTCAGTGCATCAAATACAATTCCGTGGCCAACATGTTGGAGAAGTGGCCAAAATTGGACTTGTTGCTGCAATTGTTGCTCTCGCAGTGAGTATTATCGAGCAAATACTTATATGGTAGTATGGTATCAGAATTAATGTCTCGTGTTGAAACATCACGTCTTATTATATGTATATCACAATCTATTTCAGTCTCACTTTAAATTTGTTAACATCCGATTTCAATATTAGGAAGCAATTGCAGTAGGCCGGTCTTTTGCATCAATTAAAGGGTACCACCTTGATGGAAACAAGGAAATGGTAGCCATGGGATTCATGAACATTGTAGGATCCTTTACTTCCTGCTATGTGGCAACCGGTAAGCTTATTTCCAATTTCAATTTCTTGGTACATTTTTTGGCTCTTGTCTTTTGGTCCATTTGTCTTTTTTGAACATTTTTCTTGAATTCACATTTCATGTGAGGAGTCTATTGAGACCTGTATCTAATATTATTGCTAAACTCTAATTTATTAGCTCGAGCTTTTGGATCTATTGATTTCTCTAACACAACGTGATGAATGCAGGTTCATTCTCACGCAGTGCTGTGAATTTCAGCGCTGGCTGTGAAAGTACCGTGTCAAATATTGTGATGGCCATTACAGTGCTCATATCATTGGAATTTTTCACAAGGCTATTGTATTATACTCCAATGGCAATCCTTGCTTCAATTATTATGTCAGCTCTTCCGGGACTCATTGACCTCAATGAATTTTACAATATTTGGAAAGTTGACAAGCTTGACTTCCTTGCCTGCATTGGAGCCTTCTTTGGGGTGTTGTTTGCTTCAGTGGAGATCGGTCTTCTAGTCGCGGTAAAAATTTTTTCTTATCGCTTAGCTAACAAGAAACCAGAGCCAAACTTTTGGAATTAGTTATATATATTAACAAATTTATATCACTTTAATTTGGATCAAGTTATTGATGCTACAAGCAAGCGGAGGAGTCTTTGTAAAAAGTAATAATAATCAAGAAAATTTCATCTTTAACATAAGTAGAAACATTTTAAACTACTTTGTAATCTAGAAGAATTATTCTGATTTTTTGCTAGACAAAATATATGGTTCATATACAATTGTCTCCATTAATTAATTGTGTGGGATTGTTAGACTTACATATTTTATTGGGTCAACTAACCATATTGATGGGATTCCTATATGTTGTGAAATTGAGTCCTATCCATTGCTTTTTATTGCGATATTATACGGCATATACAACTTTATACCCCACCAAAAATTTTACAACGGCTTGCTGTCTAATGTGTCGCCACTAATAAATGTTCTTCATTTTGTTCTTATAAGGTGTCATTTTTTATTGTAGTTCTTTTATTAATTAATGATAGCTTAAATATTTGTTGATTAATCTAGGTTCTTGTTGGTCAAAATCTTCTGATGCTTCTAAATTGTTTCTGAAAGTACCCAATTTTACAGTATATATGAACTGGGTGAAATTAATATGATCTAGTTTATGCGTAACAGGTCACAATATCATTTGCAAAGATCATACTGATTTCAATTCAACCGGGCACTGAAAAACTTGGAAAACTTCCTGGAACCGATTTGTTTTGCGATGTTGATCAATACCCTATGGCTGTTAAGACTCCTGGAATCCTCATAATCCGTGTCAAATCTGCCTTGCTTTGCTTTGCAAATGCCAATTCTGTTAGAGAAAGGTATAGAATACACACACACACACAAGGGAAACATTTAATTCTTACACTTGGAATGGCTTTTTATAAAAGATTTTCTTATTTATTTTATTCCATTTAAAAACTTACGTAAATGTAAACCAAACCTTTTCCGAATTCTGATATGAGTGGGATTCGAACTTTTGACTCCCTCTCTCGTGTACAAGATTAAAAAAGCTTATTTTATAATTTTATGCTCGCCGATAAAAACCCAAATTTAGGAATTCTCGCATAACTTTAGGAAGGAGTTTTATTTTACTTTATTTTGGTTAATGGAACTTATTCTTCATTGTTTAAGGATTATGAGATGGATAACCGAAGAGGAAGAAGAAGAAAAAGAGAACAGCCAGCGAAAGGCTCGAAAGATTACCCAGCTTGTACTCCTTGACTTGTCCAGTAAGTTTAATTTTTATATCAACGTTACAGTAAGCTTAATTAACTTCAAGAGGGTTGAGACTTTCTAATTTTCAATAGAACTAATATTGTTTTTTTATTTGTCATAGACTTGATGAACATAGATACATCAGGACTTGCTTCTCTAGAGGAACTACGTAAAACTCTCGTCTCTAATGGCATTGAGGTAAGCTAATTATCGCATGCATCTTAGAAAATGATGGACCGCAACCCCATACAGAGAGTTGATACTTTATTGAAGGAATATACCTGTCCACAGTTTTATTTATTTATTTTTTGCATTTGCAACTAAAAATTTTATTTTGTATATATGTCCACTTGTTATTGATATTGAATTATCAATTTAAGTTTGAAAAGTTTTTACACTCTTCTCTATCATCTCTCAGCTAGCAATTGCCAATCCCAGATGGCAAGTGATTCACAAGCTAAAGATGGCCAACTTTGTGGACAAAATTAGAGGAAGGATCTTTCTGACTGTTGCGGAAGCCATGGATTCATGTCTTGGAGCTTAAATGGCTACCATTTGAGTGTTGTTGCTTCTGTGTTTGTTTGCTTTTCATTTACTTGTCGCTTGTGAATTTCTCATGTCCCTTAAACTTGTGTTCATGTTATGGGACATAAAAATAAAATATGGCTGATGATGTAAAATAACTCAATAGCACGCTTTGTGGCTTTGTTACTCATGTTAAGTTGTGTGTAATGTTTTTTAATTAAAATGTGTTGTGGAGCACTTATATTTTATTACATTCACCTTCCCTTCTTTTTTATTTTGATTTGACAACCTTTTTTCAACTTGGATATTGTCATTACGGTAAAGTCTACTAGATTTGGTTCTAGGATGCAAATCCCATTAAAAAAAAGAGTTATCCAACACTTTGTAATAATTTACACTTTGTTCATGGACCGGATTTCATTAAATCCATGGATTAAAATGAAGTAATTAATCCACATTTGACAAACAAAGTAATAAAGTACAATGGATCACTGGTTTTTTATTTTTTTTAAAAATAATACATTATTGGCTCATGAAACCTGACCCTTGGGGATGGACGGAATCTAAAGGAGTTCGTGTAAAACATTAGAAAAATAGTAATATTTTTATTATGATCAAATAATTAGTGATAATTTCAATTATTAATTTTGCCTATAATTAATTCACTATAATCAAGGATGTTGTCAATTTTGTTACACAAATTAAGAGTGTCTAGGTTCATTGTATCTCAAAGCGGTAATTGTATTTGGTTGTTAGTGGAAAGAATCCATCGCATCACTTTCCAGTTTCCGCTTCCAATCAAATCCTAAAAAAGTGCTGATAGAGTAACGAAACAATTCATATACGGGTCATGCTAGCAATTATTATAAATAATCATATTAGTTATGGTTTAATTATCTTGTAGCAATAGGTCTCTCTCTTAAGAATCTTGACCACCATAGATGGATCATTGAGCTAGGGATGGCCAATGGGCCGGGCACGTGGCACGACATGGGCATGTTATATGTTTGTACAATATAATATGTTGGGGCACGTAGTATGGAATAGCACGCACGGGGGCTGAGACGGACATAGAATTTTAGGCATGTGGATCTGAAAAGTATGATACGATAAGAGATGGGTTTAAGCGCAGTACGTGAACAAGGCAGCAATAAGCACGTTTCATTTTTTAATGAAATGAAAGTAAATTTAAAATTTTATGATTTTACAAATAATTTGAAATTAGATCTTTTAATATATTTTATTAGCTCATGTTTTTTAAATACACTTAATGCTTAGGTTAAAAAAAATACTCTAATTGATTTATGTTTATAATTTATTAAATGAATAATTGATATCATGATTTTAATAAATAAAATTATAAATATCATGATTTTGTAAATATGTATTAATGTTATTATGGACTATGATCTATGACTCTATGTAAGTTTAAGTTAACAATTAAATTAACCCTCAAGAAAAATTTATTATTATTGTTGTTGTCTTTGTTGTTAAGTATTAAAAAAAAAGAATTCTAATGCTATAGAATCTAACTTAGTAATTAATATTACATTCTCTTACTATTATTGGTTAATTATTATTGAATATAGACTTGAGTTTTTAATTTTTTATTTTATTAAATTTGACTAAAAGCACGTAAATCCAAAAATATATATAGACTTAAAAAAGTATGCCAACAACTTAGTACACCCTCTTAAAAAAATTTTTTTAAAAAGCCTATTGTACTTTTTTTTAGGTACGGCACAACACGGCCCACGGCACGGCACGAGTGGAGTGCTGTGCCGGGTCTAAGCAAGAAACATTAGACACGACACGGCACTGCACGAAGCACATGGTGGGTACGGCACTGCACGAGCATCAGCATGCATGGGTCTTCCTTTGATGCCGCCGGCCGTTGGCCATCTCTACATTGAATCATTTTATAGTTCTCGATTAAAACGATTGGTTGTGATGGATCGTTTTTCTTTCTTTTTTTTTTCTTTTTTTGCAAACATTTTCAAACGCAATTTCAATAGCATGGATAATAGCTTAAAATTTGGTTTGGGGGGGGGGGGGGGGGTGGCGCGGCTCAAATGAGATGACTTGCTATTTAATAAATGTAGTGTTATGGTGAAAAATAGTAATTGGGAGCTATTGGCTTTATTTTTCTTTTCTTGATTTCTTCATGTTACTGTGCATGTACCAAAATTAAGAGTGTCTAGGTTCATTGTTTCTGAAGCTTTAGTGCTCCTGTGCTCGGTGGAGAGAAACCCATGGCGGCATTTTTCCACTTAAAAATCAATAAATGCTTCTTGTATGCTGAGAGAGTTACCACCGTTGCATTGCAGCATCACCATTTGACCAAAAACAAAAAATGACTTAATCTCTGTTGTGGGTGGTATCTCAACAAATATAATTCCTGCTTGCTTTTGTCTTTGGTTAATTATTTTGTGGCTGTCAGTGCATCTTTGTTTCATAATTATTTCAAATGCTTCCACAGCAGGAATTAACCAATCTTCTTTCATTCTAAATTTAGTTAGCACTTTGTCCGCATTATGTAAACTTTCATGTCACGGTTTTGGCTTTCTTCACATTACGACTGACGAGGATGATCCAAAATTGTAGTGCTACGCCATGACATGACAATATGAAAAAGTGCAAAAAGGTCCTGTGTTAGGTTATTAAATAAGTGATTATTTGACAATTCAAGACAATTCCAAACATGCTCTAATAATTTTATATCTTATTAAGATAATAATAAAGAATTAATAATATTTGATGATAGGTTTTTGTTGTGACACCCAAACATGCCAAGATGGATCGAATGAGTGAGGGTCACCCAACCATGTGTGCCTTTAAGAGCACGATAATCACATGTAGTTTAGTTAGAAAAAGTTGTTAATTAGACTACACTTGTTCTAATCCTTTCCAAATGATAGTCTTTTTTTGATGATTTCAAAAGTATAATTTCGCGGGCCTAAAAACATATCGATCGATACAGGAATACATCAATGGTATGACATATTCAAGTGGTGTAGGTAAGTAATAATAAGAGAACAAAGAAATATTTCAAATAAAGCTCGATATTATTGTGTGCACATGGTGCAGATATCCTAGAGCACCGGCTTTCTTCCTTGACAAGTTTGAGTGACCTGATTGGTTTGTCCAACTAACTATGATAAAAAATTACTTGAAAAATTAAACCTAAACTTTTGTTTTTAAGATTTATTTAACCAATATAATTATATCATATTAGTTTGTACAAACTTTGAGCCCATAAGCAGGCCATCAGCAAATTGATATACACAGATGTGATATGCTGTTTATCATTGACATTTTTTTTTCTTTTTATATCCGAAACGAATAAGGCTTAATAATGATCAAGTTAATGCTTGCAAACAATCATATAACAGTTAACTGTATGAAAAATAGTTTATTTGTCAGAGATCACGCATCCGGCCATTGAGTGTTCATTATTCTGAAGCCTGAATTAGATCATCTCCTACGCATTGACTACCAAGAATTACTATGTCATGCATTATGTAATATTTATTTCCCATAAAGTTGTTGCTAAATACCAAGTTAAGAGTGTCTAAGTTCATTGTTTCTGAAGCTTCATTGCTTTTGGTGTTCAGTGGAGAGAAGCCATGCCAGCACCTTTCACTTCTTATCCAATTCTTTGTACATGCTTAAAAAGTTATAATCATTAGTCAATACAGCATTATAAACTATAATTATCCTTAGTAGGAGCTCATTAGTTCCTCTTCTCTCTTTGGTTCTTTTGTGCTTTGTCAATGAACCTTTTTCTTAGGAGTACTACTTTTTAAGTGTTAGGGAATCAAACATTCTCCTTTAATTAATGCTAATAAAATTCAGTTTTCACTTTACTGCTTTTTCTAATTTCCTAAGTTTTGCATTGGTACACAAAATTTCGTGTGTTTCTTGGGTTTTGCCTTTTGCTTTCATCACAAGAGGATAAGAGTGATGAAGGAAAATATAGTCTTATGGCAAGCTAAAAACAGGTGTCTCATGTTTGTATTGCTAATTGTTATTATTCTTCTGCATTTGAATTTAGTTTTGGTTGGACTGTTATGATCTTCTAAGGATCTATTATCTAATAACTTTATCAGTTTTTGTAAAATATTAAACATAGAGATAATTATATTAGCACTAAAGTTCTGTTTGGTATAACTTTTTAAATGAGGCTTATGTAAATAGAACTTTTGTTAGTAGAGCTTTTATTAAAAAAATTTAAGTTGTTTGGCTGTTAATGAGAGCATTTATTAAAAATTATAAAATTATTTTAATAGATAAGTTATTTAAAATTATGTTATGAAGAAATGAAATAAGATTATGAAATAAAGAAATGATATTTTAGACATTTTAATATGAAGAAAAACATTTCAATCTCTACTCCCAAAAGCCTAAAATTTGAGTTTTTGCTAGTAGGGGCAAAATAGCTTATTTTAGTTGTTTGGCTATCAATGAGAGCTTTTATTAAAAAGTATAAAATTATTTTAATAGATAAGTTATTTAAAATTATGTTATGAAGAAATGAAATAAGATTATGAAATAAAGAAATGATATTTTAAACATTTTAATATTAAGAAAAACATTTCAATCTCTATTCCCAAAAGCCTAAAATTTGAGTTTTTGCTAGTATGGACAAAATAACTTATTTAATCTTTAAAAGTTCTACTCACAAAACAACCAAACAACAACAAAAATTTGAAAAGTACTTATGAGATTAAATAAGCACTTATGACAATTATATAAGCTATACCAAACATGCACTAAATCATTTTTTCTTTTTAAATTTGAACTAATGCTAATTTAAGTTGTACTGATCTTTTAAAGATATTCTTCCACTTATGTATTTATGCCAATTAAGATTTAGTTACATGTATTTATATATCCTTATTCGCCAATAATTACCCATCACAACTTAGTAAAACAAAAATAACTGTATTAACAATAAACTCAAACCACCCTATTTTTCTTATAATCAAATTGGCCTCCGAAGAGATACCTAAATTAAAGAATCAACAAGAGCATTGTATGACAAACAAATGAATCTGCAAATTGTATTATTTTTTTTTTCATGGATCCATTAAAGCTCCATTGAAGCATTTGCAAGGAATATTCTCACTCAATGATAACGTCAACTCCTTACTCCTCCATATTCAATGAAACTTTTCTCAGAAATTTTACTTTCTTTCTTAAGGATTATTGGCTTCCGTAAATTGTTACATCCTCCAAGTATCCAAACAGATCAATGAACAGGATAATTTGCGGACATATCGATCACAAATATTTTCTTGCTCATCGAAGCTGTGAATGAGACTATGAGAGTGCTCGAATAAGGTATTAAGAGGCTATATTACACAATAGATTCACCACACTGTGTTATTTCCAAGAAATTCATTTTCATTGTTACTTTTTAGCCTGATAACTATAATCTAATGTATTTGATAAGAAAATTATTTTGTATGGACGTCCACCTTTAAAAAAATTGCATAGACCCGTAATTCTTTATAAAAATTTTATTACTAGCCAAAAATTAGCTTACTTTTTTCTACAAACATTTGTTAGGGTATCTAGAAAAGGGAGGGGTTATTTCAATTTAAATTTTTGACTTAAATTTTTTACACAAATTTTGAATCATTAATCTCATACAATATAATGGTAGACAATGAAAGTCAAAGTAGCATTTAATAAAGCCAATTCATCTACCATTGGATTGCATGAGATCAATGGCTCAAAATTTGTGTCAAAAATTTAAATTGGAATATCACTTCTTTGTAAGGGGTGTTTGTTTTTTGTTTGAAATCTAAATTTTGTTTGAAATCTGAATTTTGAAATATGAATATAGCTTTTAGATGTTAAAAAAAGAAAAACAAATATACTATTCAAATATTTTCATTCAGACTTTAACTAAATTTAGACCTATTTAAATTTCAAAAAAAAAAAACACAACCTTAGTCCAAATTAGTAAATCACTCATTAGTTGAGTGGTGAGCAATTAATCACTTCATTTTTAGGTCTATTCTAATAATATCACTTCACCATTGACAAAATCTTTTTTGTTCTTTTTGTTAGATATATCTTCACTTTTATTTGTTGGACTACAAAAATTTTCACCTCTATGTCAAAATTATTAAAAAGAAATTAGTTTTTCTTTGCTGGAGTAAAATATTATAAGAAAAGAAAATAGAATTTGGATTCAGTTAAGTTAAGGTAGAGTTTGTTTTTTTGCCCGAAATTTGAATGGATTTGAATATTTTTTCCTGAAGTCTAAATGGGCCAAAATACAAAATTAAGAATGACGTATTTATTTTTTATTTTTAAATATATGAATATGAATGACATCTTGTTTGTTTTTACAAAAAACATCTTAAACTTGGTTCTTTGACACTTACGTCCTTATAAATCAAAACAAAAAAAAAGATTAGATTTTATAGTTTACAAAATAAGTTATTTTTATAGAGATATATTTGGAATAGAATATTTACTTCTCATTCATGCCTTTTTCTATTCAGATAAAAGTTATAAAAAATTTTGTTAAGCGTCTAAAGTTTGAAAATTTGTTAATTTCATATGTTTTTTTTCAAATCTACTTGTTTGTTTTTTTCCAGCATTTATCTAATTTTCAGATATTTACATCTTAATAGAAAAAATAAAGTTTGCTGACTTTTATCTAAATGAAAAAAGTTTGAATAGGAAACAAATACGATATTCCAATAATATCCCTATTAAGTATACATATTTCCCATATTATAAAACATAATCCTTTTTTTTCCTCGTAATTTACGTTCTCTATTCTTTCTATTTGTCCTCTTTTTCATTAACACTGGGATTCTTCAAGTATAGCAATCGTTGAATCTCCATTGTTAAGGTATTTTTTTTAACGATTTTTATAAATAATCTGTTATATATTTTAGATGTAGAAAACTATGTATGCCGTTTGTGGTTCATACATGAAACAAAAAATTTCGTGCTCCAAGAAAGCTAATGGAAAGTTACATGATTAATAAAATACCAAATCTTCCAAAAGTGAAGCTAGTAACATATTTTATATGAGAAGAAAGGCTTATTAAAAAAATATTATTAATAAATAAAAACTAATGTTATTTATCATGGGATAGTACATTTGGTATTTGGTGGGTCTTTAGTTGGTCCCTCACTAAACGTGAAAGCTGGTAAGTCAACTTCTCTTTAGGTTATTTACATTGAGGAGGGTCTCCGCAAGTCTGCAACTAAGATCTAGTTTCTGTGTAAAAATGGAGGAGAAGCCTCAAGTCCATGTGCCAAGAGTGAAACTGGGCAGTCAGGATTTAGAGGTTTAGAGATTGGATTTTGGATGCCGGGGACTCTCTGGAATAAAAAATAAGTCTATAACTTGATTGACTTGTGTATTGTGGTTGAAGTAAAGTAAATCAATGATTTTTGGAATTTATTTGTATCTGAACAATGTGATTCCTATTAATGGGTTGAGAAAAGAATTGAAAAAATTCTATAGCTTCCCAATTTTTGGTCTAGGTTGTTCAACTCATCAATTTTGTATTGATTTGTTGTGACTGTTGTCACATGTGAGATGTGAATGGGTGTATACACTGTGCTTGCATATTGTTTTGATTCCATTTAGCATGCGCTACTAGTTTTAAGTCTAAGAAATTTGGAACATTAGATTACTATTATAGTTGGTATCAATTTTATTGTGGAATATTTGTTTTTAGTTTCTAGAAATAGAGGACAAGAATATCTACATTGAAGAAGTCAATAACTATTGACATAATTATTTTCTATTTTCAATTCTAATTGTAACATGTATATGATTTGATTCGATCATAGATGGTTGAAAATGTTGGAGTTTGTAGAGTAAATTGGAGTGATCCTATCCAAAGAAAGCAATTAATTGATCTTTGTCTCATTGAGGTGAATAATGGATTTAGATTAGGAGGAACTTTAAAGCCAAGTGTTTGGGCTCGAATTGGAGAAGAAATAATTAAAACAACTGGAATCATGTTAAAACAACAACAAATTAAAAATAGTTTGGACTATATGAAAAAACAATATTTAACATGAATTAAGATGACAACAGTAATAGGACATGGTTACAGTCCTGTGACCCAAACATTTTGACTGGACAGACAAAAGATGAGAAGAGTACATAAAGGTAATTTTTTAATTATTTAGTTTATTAGGATGAGTTTATAAGAAGAATTTATAGTATATAGGTGTTAACTATTTTTTCATTGTTAAACAGAAATGTCTAGAAGCTAAACAATTTCGTTATAAGCCTTTAGCTAATGTTGAGGAATTAAAGACTTTGTTCTCTGGAGTTTTAGCTACTAGATCTAATACTTGGAGTTCTGACGTGAATCACTTTCCAAAGGTGTGAAATCTATCATCAATATTTGAAACATCTGTGCCTAATGAAACTTCAATTGAAGTAAAGGATGATGATAATGGACCTAAAACACCTGCTTCATATTAAAACTCAGATAAGCCAAGTATAAATGAGGTACAAGGTTCTAAGAAAAAACAAAAGAAAAGAAAAATTGATGAAATTCATGAAGAAGTCAAAAAGTTAGTGGAGGCATTGGAGAAGATTGATGATAGAGGACCTTCAATGAAAGATCGTATGACAATGTTACGAAAGATTTTACTTATTCAGAATCCTCTTTATTATATGGTCAAATTATGAAGTCAAGGACCCCATTTGACTTTGGTCATGGGTCTTGACCCCTTGACCAATTTTTTTAATTTTGGACTCTTAATCACATTAAAAAGACTAAAATACCGATATTTACATTAATCCCCAAAAATTATATTTTGGTTACATTTGGTTAAATTTTGGTTACATTTTGTTCATTTTTATAAAAAAAAAAAATTAAACACTTAAATCGGTAGGTTAATCATCTTTTGTGCTTGCCTTGTTCTTATTTTGTCATGCGTTTGCTTTTATTTGGTCCTGCATTTGTTGGTGGCTGCAAATGCTCTTACATTGAACCTTAATATTTGGTAGGATATATTATAGGCAATTAGAGATGTGTTTTTGGTTTTTTTTTTTTGCATTTTTTCTATTTTAGACCTGTAGTAAAACTTCAATTTATCAGCAGACCTTAATAGCCATAATTTTTTTAGATTAATTATAGATTTGTAGAGTGAGTTAATTTTTCTTGATTTACTCTTTTGATTTTTTCTTTTTTTTTTTTTTGGGGGGCAGAGGATGGCACCTAAAGTGAAGACTATTATATCAGAATCAGAGTTTTTTCTGGGCAAGATCAATTGCAATTGATAGATAACATTAAGCGTAAGTTAACAACTAAACTAATCGATATATTTAGGAATGCTTGTTTTGGGCATTTCCTCGATATGAAAGAGGTTCAATTCTCATCACATTTGTGTCACAGGATGTTGCTTCGCGAGGTGAATTCGGATGATGATATGAAGAATTTCTTGATTAGAGGAAGTGACTATACATTTTCTATGAAGGAGTTTGCCATGATAACCGGATTAAAATGTGATAAATATCCTATATATGGTGAAAGATTACAAGATGATGAAGAAAGGATTGTTGATGTACTTTTAAATGGCACTTCGAAGTTTTCAAATCAACAATTAGAAAAGGCATTCATGGCGGCACAAGTTGACAATGACATGCAAATGGTCAAAATAGCAATGTTATACTTCCTGGAGTGTGTTTTGCTGGGGAAGGAATGTAGAACATTCATAAAAAATGATCATATCCAAACGACCGACCGTTTCGAAACTTTCAATAACCATCCATTTAAGACTACTTTAAATAGTATGAGAAGGACCTTGAAAGATTGTGCTAAAAAATACCAACAGAGAAAAGCAGAGAAAGAGAAAGATGGTAAAGAGCACAAAGAAGAGTCTAATAGCTTGCTTGGATTCCCTTATTCATTTTAGATATAATTTTTCTTATTTATTCTCTTATTATTATATTTTAAAGATGTGATCTACTTCGTTGTTACTTATAGTTTTGGATGTACGAAGCAATACCGAACCTTTGTCCCATGTTTGCGCAAAGAGATGGTCATGCACTTCCACGAATACTTAATTGGTCTGCCTTAGTAGTGCCTAAAGATTCTCAAGTTGAGAAAGCATTTTCCAGTAAAACAGTATGTTTTCATTTTTCTTCTTTTTTTTTAAGCAAGTGGTATTAATATAGATTACAAACTATACTAACTTCATTTTGATAGTTAAAGGTTTATAAGATGTTGAACCCGACCAAAGCAGAAAAGTCAAAGCCGTACGTGAAATTCTTTGTGTCCCCAGATGATATTAATGTTAATGAATCAGATGAATTATGTACAAATGGTCCATCTATAGTTTCTGATGTTAACGATGGACTTGTGGACGAACTGAACGAGGAATATGGTCATTCAGATGTACCATGTTCATTAGGGACACGTGACCAGCGTCTGTTCTCAAAAAAGCAGAAGGTTTGACTTATCTTTTAAAAGCATAAATATTTCCTTGATCTTTCGTATGAAATGGCTTCATAATAAATATTGTTTTAATGTAGGTTCCGTCTATTGGAGGATATGAAGAGCTTGCCTCTCGTATGGATCGTATTGAACAGAAAGTTGATCAAAATCAAGCAATGCTGACAAAGATACTACAGTTGCTTCAAGATGGTCATAGCTTTGATTTTGAACCAAAATTTGACTGCAAGGTTGATATTGATACATAACTTATGATAATGTTTTGTCAAATTTTAGCTAACAATGAATAACTTATTTTTCAGGGTCTTTACCCATCTCCTGATGTTGATAAAGCAAATAATGCTTTCACGAGCGACGCTACAGTCAACACCTAATCCCGTGGGTGAGAATCGTGTTAAGACCATCGATTCTATGGGGAAATCTCTTTCCAAAAGTGTAAAGTTCTTAGCGAAGAGCCCGCGAAGGTCTTTGTTGGCAAGCGTGAAGGAAGCAAGTACTAAAGAACACCCTACGCTAATCCATTAAAAATGCAGAAGCATGATTCTACTGATGGTTTAAGTGCTATGATCCAAATGCGGTTATGCCTGAATCAGAAATTAAAGCATTAGAAGTGTGGTTGAAATCAACTGATGATAGGTTGGAGGACATACCGATTGGAGAAGTGTCAAAGGACTTTTTTAAACAACTGTAAACTCAGGAGAAATGGCTTGATATCAATGTAAGAAATAATAGTATACTTTATTACTCTTAACACACTTTATTGCTAGTTCAATGATACAATTTAAACAATACACAATTTAATATACATACATATATATGTATGTATTGATTGTATATTGCAGCACATAGATGTAGGATTTGCGATTATTAAAGATGCTGTTACTAAAGATAAAACTGACCAGATCGAGAGATGTGCTATCATGGGCTGTAAATTTGAGGTAATTGATATTTAATTTGTTATTTTCCTATGTTAATAATTCATGTAAAATCATTTTCTATTTTTAACGCAATTACAGCAAGCTTTTACTAAAAAACTTGCTCCCCTAAAGCATTGTCGTATTTGTGGAAGAAGAATGATTCATGTATCAATGTTGCAAATGGTAAACGATACTATCGCATTGCATGGTGTGATGTTGATAAGGTATGACTTCGTAATTAAGATTTTTGCATTGTTAATGATTCGTATAAATATTTTTGTAATGCTTGATGTTTGTAAACATAGGTATATCTTCCCGAAAATATAGTCACATCATTGGGTGTTGGGAATTATTGAGTCGCGTCAAAAGATAATCTATGTGTATGACTCTGATATATCGGCATATAAAGGACAAGGAAATTAAAGAACGTATGGAACCATATGCACGTGTCACTCCATACTTGTTGAAAGAAATTGGTGTTGGTGAGGCGTGTAAGCCTTGGCCGATTAAGCGAATTGTTGAAGGTGTTCCTGGCCAAACGAATGGGTGAGATTTTATATACTTCTTATTACTAGTAACAACTAATGTTGAATATATTTAGTTAAATGGACTTAGCTATGTCTTATGCGTGTGCAGTGGTGACTCTGGAGTATTCGTTATTCGTTATACGGAGTGTATGATTTTTTGGGAGGCCATTACAATCTGCATGCACTCAGGAGGACATTAGTCGTTACAGAGCACAACTTGCAGTGACATTCTTCCAAATGCGAAAGTAGAAATGAAGTTGCGTTGGTGTGATGTTTATTCTATGGATTGTTTTATGTTGTTTATGACATTCAATATTTTTTGTGTTGTATTTTTCTTTGCATTGATAATTTTGTAAGATGTTCAAGGTTGAAATAGCCAGATTCAAAGACTGCTTCGAGTGCATGTGAATCCGAGTTCAATTTTCTGCTGTAAATATTGTCCGTGCAGGATGTGCCCTTGTAATACAGGATATATTCCTTGACGTTATCATGTAATGCACAACACGGTCTTGAATTACAGGATATAATTCTGTAAAATATAATAGCCATCTGTCTAGCAAAATTATCACACCTTCTATGACTAGCATTAGGAAACACTTTGTCAATGCTTGAATGTTTGCTTCCATGGCCGTCTAATATAAAAACAAGATCATCAATCTCACCAATAGCAGCCTTAAGCTCAGTCATAAACCATTCGCATCATTCAATATTTTCAGAGTCACCTAGACCAAACGCCAAAGGATAGATCTGATTATTTCCATCTTTGCCTGCAGCTACAAACATTGTGCCCTTCTACATCGAGGCATATAATTTTGTAAAGCTTTTTGTTAGACTTTTTGACTCTGAACTGGAAATTTTTTCGAATTGCATACATGCTGATCTTTGATATCAACCAATTCTTATCTCGAAACATAGCTTTCAAATACACTTCATCAATCTAAGTCTTGGGAAGCACTCTTGTTGAGGGGACTGTTGACTGCTTGTACTGGGCACATGTACTGGAGATTGTAATGGTTTGGCCAATATCAACGCCTAATGACTCTTCAAGAGGCAATTCTGATTCATTCAGGAAAACAGTAGGAACATCATTTTCCTCTAATGACCATATACCAACTTCTTCCTCTCTTTGTGGTTCTGTTGAGCTTGACAACATAGGTTCAACTGTGACATATAAGGGAGTTCTTGGACTATTACCACTATTTTCATCCAAGAAGAATTGAACATCTTCATCGCATGATATTTTCATAGGTGGCATTGCTGTCGTTGCATGTAATAAGTATTTCATTATAATAATCGACTCGTCTATTGGGACATGTAAGATACGAGCTATAGTTACAAGCAAATCTTCATAAGTTGTTGCATAAGACACTGAAACCCCCTTTGCTTCAGACCATTAAACTTATAGTGATCATTGACGCTAACCCATTCACCATCAAATAAAATCGGAAATGAAGCGACCCATAATCTAAAAATCATTAGTAGATAATATTAGCATTAAATAGTGTCAGATTGATAACAGCATTTTAAGGTTTTTATATGACAAAGTCACGCAACACATAATGTAGCAGTGTAATACATTATAGTTAGGGTTGGCAAATTGAGGCTTGGACCGGGCTTTTCCAAGCCTAGACCTTTCAAAACCCCGTCTAAATTGGGTAGAGTATGGGTTTTTTCATTAATTATGAAATAATTTTTTAATAAAATAAAAAATATTTAAATTAAAGATAATTATTCAATACATAATAGAATAATAATTCAATAATAAATATTAGTAACACAATATAATAAATCACAAATACTAATATAAAACAAAAGCATATAATTTGATATTTTTAGTTTTTTATTTTTTTTATTTAAATTTAATTTATTTTTATTTATAAATTAAAAAGTCTGGGCTTTCCTAAGCCCTTATCCAAGCTCAATCCATGCAAACTTTACATTTTTTGGCCCATATCCAAGCTCAACCCATGCGGACCGGGCTTCAGGCCTGCGAGTCTGGGCTGGTCCAGATTTTTTTACCAACCCTAATTATATTGTAGCGCAATGCATAACAATTTTATGCAATACATGATACTATAGTATAGTACAAGATAGTATCATGCAATATATGATAATGTCGTGCAATACATGACTTTATCATGCATGTACTTTTGTTGCACAACTCTGTCGTGAAACATAAACCTTAAATATAGATTTCGAAAAATTTATCAAAAGTACCAAAACCAAACTGACGAAAATGGTTAAATGCATACATGTGTAGATTATTGAGATAACAATGGTCGGTTATTGCAAGGCTTTGTGAGTTTTAGTAAGAAACATGAGTTGAGTTTTTAGAATTGAGAGTGAATGAGACTAGAAAATTTGTAAGAAAATTTCTTTTATACTTTCTTACAATAAAAAGAGCATTATGGACATTTAACTGGTTTTGGGGTATAAATTTTAACATGAAGTCCAAATCTCATTACTGGACCTCTCTATGGGTCATTTAAAAAAAATTTCTCTATGTTTTGTAGCAATCAACACATTATGCAACAAGAAAGAGTACATAGAGGTATGGATGGAGATGGAAAGTGACCAAGAACGAATATGGTGGATTCAAAGTTTAGCAAAATAGGCTAGAAGCCTCTTCTATTTAAATTAAAATGTCTTGAACCTAAAGTCTTTTTATTATGCTTGCTGAATTTTGACAGTGTGTTTTCATTGAAGAATAGTATATGGTAATTTAATGATGTTATTTTTACTTCTTCACAAGCTTATTATTATTATTTCTTTATAAATTGTCATATTTTCTTTAATTGTTGGATGACATTGCAATACAAAAAATTTAGATATTGTTATTATTGTGGTTTTTTTTTTCTTTTTTTAGATATTTCTATGGAAGTTTTAAGTGAAGGAGATGATGATAAGAAATACAAGGTTAAGAGATTGCTACGAGAACGATTGATTATGTTGATACCTGATTTATTAAAGCCACTAAATATTGAAAGACTACCAGCATCAAAACTTACAGGTTTAGATTTTACTAAAGAGCCTTTAAGTGGACCATCTACTACATGTTATGAATTAATGCGGATGGAGAAGAATGAGTTGGTTTGTTTATGTCAATTGGTAAAAAGATGGCTATACCCTAGTAAACATGTGTCTGGTGAGCAAAAAAGTGGCAATGTTCTTGACGAAAATTAGTCACAATCTTCATAATCGACTTGTAAGACATGTTTTTCAATGCTAAACTCAAATAGACAAATACTTTCATGAGGTTTTAGTAGCCTTGACGAAATTCTCAAAACAAATGATTACTCCTCCTTCATTTAATGATGATTTAAGTGGCATAAACTAATCACAAGCTACGGGAAATATTTCGGATAAATTATCTCTTATCAATGATAAATAGTGACATAACTAATATATTTCTCATATTAATAATATTTGCTTTTGTAGGGTGCTATTGTGCTAAGAGACGGAACCTAATCCATACATTTGTTCAGATAGATAAACAATTGCCATATAGAGGTTAGGGAAGAGGGGAATATTTTCAAAATGTCATGGCAATTTGTGACTTCAACATGATATTTAGGTATGTTGTTGTTGGATGGGAAGGAACAACACATGATTCAAGGCTCTTGATAGAAACAATTCTTGATTTAAGATATAATTTTTCAATGCCACCACCATGTATTCTTTTCCTTTTATATAATTCTCAGACATTTTTTTCTAATAATTAACTCTTGGTAATTATTGAAACTAGAAAAATACTATTTAGTTGGTGCAACATATACACATGATAGAGGATTTATGGCGCCATATCGTCACGTACGTTATTGGTTGAATGACTTTGGTAATGGTGGTTGGGCTAGAGGGAAAGACGAGATTTTCAATCATAGTCATGCCAAATTAAAGAATGTTATTGAGCGTACTTTTGGTGTTCTAAAAGCTTGTTTTCCAATTTTGAAGCGGATGCTGCCATATCCATTTGATGCTCAGACAAAGTTTGTTATTGCATGCATTATGATACACAATTTTCTTCAAAGATTATCCATTACAGATGCTTTATTTTTAGAGTATAATATTCTGGATTGATGCATTTCGGTTAAAAAATCACAATGAAGTTTGAGTTGGAAAAAAAAAAAAAAAAAAAACAGTGCAACCAACAAATGCAAGCAACTTCTTTGGACCATTAGATCAAGTCTTCATACAACAGCTAGGAAACCAACTCGCAAATCAACTTTCTTAAGGATGTAATTGATTTTCTTATCTTTTAAAAATTTTAATTAGTATAATAAGTTTGATTAAATTTTACATTTGGAATAATGTAATAATATTTTTATTTAAAGATCATTTAATACCTTATTCCACACATGCTTGATTTAAATTGTAATGTGCGTGTATTTAACACTTTAAAATTTATAACAAACATAAATAATTCTTACAATGACATAAATGTCAAATAATCATATTTTAGGTGTTTGTATTTTATAAAAACAAATAAAATGCCACTTATATTGAGATATTAAAAAGAAAAAAAGAAAAACATGTCATTTAGACAAATGCAATTTAAACCTATTCAAATTTCAACTAAATTCAAACCCATTCAGATTTCAGACAAAAAAACAAATGCTACCTATTACTTTTTTCATTCAGATGTACATGTCTGAAAATTAGACATAAGTTATAAAAAAATGAACAAATAAATTTTAAAAAAAGTTATGAATAATAAAATTTAAGACTTAGACGTTTAACAAACAACCTCTAAGTTGTATTGTACTAATCATTTATATCACGTGTGCATTTATAACAGCGTATGGTTAAGATTTAATTGCTTATTATAATTTTTATTAAACAATGATGAATCACAATATTAAAAAAAGCTCAGTTTAACACTAATTTTTTTGTTTGAATATAATTCAGCACTGAATTTAAATCTTACAAATAACAAAAATAAGTATTTATGATTGATTGTTAATACGTAGCACAACAAAACTAAAGTCAGGTGGTGTTTGTTTTTCTATCTGAAATCTAAATATAACTGAATGTCTGAATCTGAATAATATGTTTGTTTTTTTAAAAAATAAGTATCAAATTGTTTTTTTTAACTTAAAAACTAAAAACATGTAATTTTACATTTACATTCTTATTAAATTTGAATGTCAACTATATATATATATAACATAAATACCATAATATTTTAACATTTATAAGCTACAGTTGTTATTGCACCTGAGGACAATGCCTCCAACTCTTCAGCATTTGCTAAATGTTTATTGCGAAATTGCTTAGCTTTTGGATATTTCTGTTCAATCAAAATATAATAATTGATTATACTTATATTGTAAAAATTTTAAATAATTCACTTAAATAAAAGAAAAAAAGATGTTAGCTTCAAGTATTCTTCCCATCTTTCTGGTGGCCAATCACAAGTAGGAGTTGTTGAATTGTTACCATGTCCTGTTGCCATTGTTAGTTTCAGCCATGTGAGGTACTGCCTTTTCATATAATCCCATCCATTTTTAAGTTATTTCAGGGTAATAGATTTTCCCGTCAATGTTTTCAGTTCCTGAGAACTCGTATACCAAGCAGTAGGCTTTAAGGTTGCCCAGATCTATTTCCATTGTTTGTTTCATGCATGCAAAGATCAATAAAATATTTCCTATAAGTAGGATCAGTCCAATTTCCCTTGTCCCCTTGTGATGACATGTATAAGAAAATTCTACAAAAAACAAGCAAATGGAACAAATTGTGAACTACTAATTTCAGCGATTCTTAATTTTCGCCATTGTTAATTTCATTCAAAGAGACTGGAAAATTCATAACTACCCAAGACAGCTCTATGAAAACTGTTTCAACCAATTACTAAGGAAAAATATGTAATGTCATAGCGGGCATTCAGTCAATTGATCATACACAACATCATCTCAATTATGAAAAAAGAAAAAAAAAACATGAAATCAAACAGCTGAGTAAACATTCTCCCAAAATGATCACCCTCTGATTAACTAAATATTCCAATAAAAATAAGTTTTGAACAGTCTTACGAATAGAACAATAGCCAAAATGCATAACAAAGCTTGTCTGATACAAAAAGAGTAGCAAAGCTGGTTGATAAGTATATAAGCGAATGCTGCAAAACATAATTGGAAAAAAAAATGGCCCAAGTCAAGTGCTTGCCTGGCGAGAAATTAATGGAAAATTCAAGAACTTGATGAGAGAAGCAAAGTGAGGAGGGATTCTATGACAGCTGAAAAAAATAAAGATGAGATTATGTGGGGTAAACGTCTATAGGGAGTTTTGGGATAGACATGAAAAATAAACTATAAAGTAAGGATAATTTTTACATTAGAAATTAATTGACTTATTCAGATTTCTCTATTAAGTAGAAAGCCAAAAAAATTAGATTACTTTATTAAGTCAAAATTATCTAAAAAGTCCCATTAAATTATAAAAACAAATGCTTCTAATTAATTTAATTAATCAAGTCAAGTCACTTTAACTCATTAAGTTAAAAAACAAACGCCACCTCAGCTCTATAAAAAGAAAAACTCGAGTGAACAACGAAGGAAATAGCATAAACTCCACGAAAATCACCCAAATGACTGCCTATCTAATTATAAAAATAAAATAACAAAGTAAAGAACTTTGACACAACAGATGAGATACATCTTTATAAATATATTGTTATCGTATAAATAATAAAATTAGGAGCTACTATCTATTTCACACATTATTTTTCTTTTCTTCCTGATGTGTACCAAATTAAGAGTGTTTAGGTTTGCTATATTGTGTGGCCACATTTTTCCACTTGTATAGATATCATCAAATGCTATTTGTATGATGCGAGAGTTGGCGCAATTGCATTGCAGCATAAAAAATTAGAATAATTATGACTTAATCTCTGTTAATTACAGGTAGGTATGTAGGATATCAATATATAATTTCATAAGTGTTTTCATGTCAGGAATTAACCACTGCTTTAATTCTGAATTTAAGTAGCACTTTGTCAGCATTATGTAAACGTCCACACGTTGCGGGTTCGGCTTTCTTCACAAAAGACATACAAAAATTGTAGTATTTTGCCACGAAATTACAAAAAGAAAAGGAACAGAAACTCTAATAACTTTATAGCGTATTAAGATATATAGTAATAATGATATTTTCGTGGGTCTTGCTTTTTGCTTTCATCACAACAGGAATAATCATGACAAGGGAATATAAAAATAGTCGTACGACATGTTAAACGTGTATATATGCATATATAGTAAAAAATCAGATACAAAAGAGATTTTTTTAGCAATGACTCCCAAATACTATTTTTCCTATATACAAATTGGCCTCAAACGGGTTTCCTCAATTAAAGAATCAACGAAGCAATTGTATAACAAACAAATGAACCTGCAAATTGTAATTCCTGATTGATTAATTTGAACATCTATGAAAGTGGCTGCTTCCTCCATTGAAGCATTTGCAAGGAGTCTTCTTATTGCTAATTAAATGATCATCACTATCTCCTTCAAATTCTATGAAAAAGAATCCAGCAATTTTGATTAATTTCTTCTTCCTTAAGGATTATTGGCTTTTGTGAATTGTTTCATCCTCCGATTATCGAAACAGATCGATGAACAGGATAATCAGTAGACGTATCGATCACAAATATTTTCTTGCTCATCGAAGCAGTGAATGAGAATGCTTGAGTAAGGTGTTAAGAGGCTGGCTTCCTTGAGATTTACACAATAGATTCTTCACACTTTCCGTCATCTGTTATTTCCAAGAAATCCATTTTCATTGTTAATTGTTAGCCTGATAACTACAATATAATGCTTTTGATATGAAAATTATCTAGCGCGGATATTCGTCTGTAATTTTTGCAATTCTTTATGCAAAAATTCTTTCTTTTCTATGAAGAGATGTTTAAAACATCATATAAGCATATAATACTTAGATTAAGAAACAACTCATGTTTAATAAGCTACATATATATGTACACACACACACTTTTATATATAAGAAGGAATTTTAAAATTCTCATGTGCAAAGGTTCGAAATTTACAGCAATCATATTTGAGCAATCTACATTATATTGTTGTAATTTAGTGTCTTAGTGTTTAAAATTTATATTCTAATTTAAAGTGCGGACGTCTGCACCTGGAGAATAACTATGCACATACATTAAGTAACGTAAGAAGGGCAAAATTATTGAATTATGAACCTTTCCCAAGCTTCCTCTTGTGTAAGGAACCGTTGACCTTTGATATCCAAGAGAGATTGGAGGAGATTTTCTGCTTGTTTCCTCTGTGCATGGCAATTTTCCATTGCTTCTGCTTCGTGTTGTAACTGTGAGGGAGCTTTGCAACTTGCTATTAAATATATTCGGGAGGCTTGATTCCTGCTAATTAGTAGTCATAACATGTTACAATAATGATTCATTTTTCTAAGAAACTAGCTAGGTAGAAAAAAATCGCATGAGATCTACCAAGCTCTGTACATGGGTGGCGTTAGTTGGTTCAATTGATAAAACCTCCCAATGATAGTAATATTATAGAAACATAATAATACCCGAAAGAAAATGTGAATACCAAATTAAATTGAGCTCTGCCTGCATTGTACGAAAGGAAGAGAAAGCTAAGCTGAAGGTTAAGAAAATACCAGGAAGAGCACGGTTGCACAATGCTTCAGGACCTCCAAATTCATCCGAACATCATCCAGGCTTCTGTGCTTTTGCTGTCCTAGCCCAAAATATGAAGCTAATGTAGCCATCTAAACAGATACTTGCAAACAAGGCCTACATCAGAACTCAATAACGAAACTGTTGCTCTATTGCCATGTTAGTTAACCATTCGATTTAAAATTTGGAGTACATGTTAGAGTTGAAAGTTAAAATTTCCGTGACAAAGGCTTGATGTAAAAATGCTTTTAATTGGCTACATACCTTCATATTACCAGCTCTTCTGCCAAATTTTTCAGTCAAGACTCCTAAAGAATCAATCATTCCAACAGGCACGGGCGCCGGCTTACCAATTTCAGCAAAGGCCTCTTTGATACGGGCACAATCAAATCTCTGTATATTATGCCCTGCCCAGACTCTGCCATTCAAAATGCTGAAGATTTTGTCAGCAACTTCTTCAAACTCAGGCGCACTTTCAACAGCTTCCCTTGTTATCCCATCACATCTACTAGACTTCAATGCAACAGCAGACAAATCTTTTGGCTTTATCAGGGTGCTGAAGCTCTCAAGCTCCACAAGTTTCCGCGGACAGACTAAAATTGCTCCGAACTCCAGCACCCAGAACCGCTGCCCGGCTCTTCTGGGCACTGTTGTCTCCAAGTCGAAAAACACAATCTCTGCTGTGCCTGCTGCTTGACTTGGCTCCATTTCTCCTGTTTTTGCTTTTTTGCTTTCAGGTCTTTTTGCAGCTATTGCCTGCTATTACCAGCATGCTATAATTTATAAATGGTGCAATTGCAAGAAGTTTTTTTTTTTTTTTTTTTTTTTTGTGTTTCCCGATATAGGGTTGATTATCTTGTGGTTCAAGTCAGTAGTTTTGGCATTGTCTAATGCAAAGCAAAGAAAACCAAATCCAGGGAGGCAGGAATATTGCATGAAACCAAGGCAAGAAATTGTTTTCCTCCATTTTAGTCTCTTTGTTTGATTACTTTTGGGCAGCGTTCTTAAACCTTTCGGCTAAACCTTTTGCTGAAGCTACAGCTTTCATTGCCTGTCATGCTATCGATATTTAATTTGATGAATTTGTAGGAATCTTGGAAGCAAACTTTTTTCTTTTTCTTTTTCTTTTTTTTTCCTCTCTTTCCAGAACTGGGACTGAATTGATTCCCTGATACCTTTACATAACTTAATTTTGATATTTCCTTGGGAAGAAAGATACCTTAGAATGTTTTAATAGTAATCAATAACGGCTTATGATTTTGGAAGAATATTTTGTTGCTTCAAAGATAATCTACTAGAATGCAAGAGCGATTGGAGACTTGTTATAACTTATAATGAAACTTCTATTATTACCATCCGATCTGAAAGCATTTCAGAATTCTGATAAATACCACAAAATTTCAATAGAGATACTTCGTCAAATTTTGAAAGTAAATTTCGGATCTGAAATCAAACACACCCAAAACCATTTTCCTTTTAATTCTGCCTGATAAAATTTTTTATCTAAATAAATACATTTGAAAAATTCGTTGCTAATAAAATAGAATATGACAGAAGAATAAACCTTGTCCATGCAAGAAAAGTAATTCACAAGTGGCACAATCCATAAAACAGCAAAGCAAAAATTTTATTTGCATAAATAAACATGTGAAGTCCGTTTTATTGGTTTTCTTGGAAAACCAAGCTGAATAATTTTATTCAATTTTCTAAACCAAACCAGGAACTAATCGATTCCGAAATTGCTCACCCTATGAAAAGTTACATGAAACACCACTATCAGAGAAGAATGCACCTTGATGACCAACCTGTCTTTTTTCACAAACAAATCAGTACAATAATACAGATCATGAATTTGAGGAAAAGATACAACTGCAGCATTTGCATCAGTTCATCTGTATCAAACTGGTACAGCAGGTCTGAGCGGGAGAAGAGCTTTCTTAATTCTCTCCACAGCAGCCTGTAGGGTGGTGAGGGATGCCGCATAAGAGATCCGGATGCAAGTGTCATCACCGAATGCATCTCCAGGAACTAATGCAACCTATAATAATCAAAGGAGAAAATTCATGCAATGTTTAATATGCCTCAAGAAAAGTAATTACTTTTTGCATTGCCTGGATCAGCAATTCTAAAACATTTTCTTGAAATATTTGAAAATATTGGAGTAGCTACTCCCTATTTACTACCAAATTCTTGAATTGAAATTAACTAGGATACATAGAGAGGAAATCATGAAGCAGCCACACAATACCTGAGCCTTGTCCAACAGGTATCGACAAAGAGACTCTGAATTCTCAATTTTCCCAAAACCTTCAGCCTCTGATCCATAGTAAGAGCTGAAATCAATGAAGAGATAGAAAGCTCCCTGCAAGCAAGAAGAGAAAACAGAAGGATTAACATGGAACATGAAGAATAAAAGACAATGAAGGCATAAGCAAGAGCAGACACACACCAACAAGTGAAAATGTAACTGTGGCCATTACCTGAGGTTCTGACATTTTTACGCCCTCCAATTCTCCAAAGCTTTTAACCAAGAAATCCCGCCGCTCTCTGAAAGCTTTCAACATTGTCGAAACTGCCTCCCCGCCAGCATAGCCCAAACCTAATGCAGCAACACCAGCTTTTTGAGATATACTACTAGCACCTGAAGTGAACTGAAATAAGAGAAAACAGCAATAAGCTATAATTATATTTCAAAGAACAAGGTGAAAAATTCTATGAAAGAAAATGGCACGTTGATAAATAAACTTTCAGCAAAATAAGCATAAAAGTACATATAAATAATCATATGTTCAACAATTAATTCCTTATCGCTTATAAAAGTTCTCTACGAAACTATTCAGGAGAGTGTAAGAATTGGAAACGCAGTCATATCTGCTTTTTGTCTTTAAATAATCTAAAAATTTCAAATTTCAACATGTACAGACTCCTACTGGTACCAGCTTTCTTTCTCAAGTTCAAGTTGTATTGTCTCTCTTTCTTATAGGAAAATATATTGTCTCCCTTTCTTATAGGAAAACAAAAAGGCAGAAATTATGTCAGTCTAATTTCTCATGAGAGATTTAACAATCACAGAACATCCCATGATTAAGACTTTAGTCCAGCCTGCTGTGTTAAGTTATGATCAACTATCTCGCTTGTAAGTTATGATCTACTAAACTGAGATGTGCTGCCCGAAAAACTTGTAATGATGTTTAAAAAAAAAAACACATTGAAAAGATTAGAATTATTAATTCATATGCCACTTTCAAATCATCTACAAATGCCTCAGCATCTAGATCATTATAGTCTAACAAATTTTCATGATTATGCAAAATTATTTCATGCTCCACAAGTACTTTCCTTTTCATGAATATTGATAGAAGAAAAAAATTGAAACTTTTGAGCTTTTGTAATTTTGGTATCAAAAGTTTTTTAGGGCCCATAGAAAAAGATCTAATATAGACAAAATTACTCAAAATCTTGAAGTCCAATAAGGACAAATATTGCCCTCTTTGAGTAAATATCATCAATCTGGTACGTACGTACGCATTTATGTATGTATGTATGTTAAATCATTCTCCTTGATGCTAGTCATGTTTTTCGGGTGTGTAAAGGATTTACATTCAATGTGTGGTCCATGTGGATGATAGGAAAACACAAAAACCAGAAAACATGTAATGCATGACAGGTGAGTTTTAACATTTAAGGATGTGGTCCTTGTGGATGATAGGAATGCAACATACCTGACTCTGGATCTTATTACATGCTGCAACAAAATGCTTAGGGCCGGCGATATATCCAAGTCGCCAACCAGTCATAGCAAAGGCCTAGGATGTCATGCTCACAAGTCAATCCTCAAAACAAGGGCAACTATTTTATTGAAATTAACTAGAAGCCAGTGATCTTTCAATGTTTCAGCACAAATGTCAAATTTGAATACCTTAGAGAACCCATACAAATGTCAAATTTGAATACCTTAGAGAACCCATTAACTGTCAGAGTCCTCTCCCACATGCCCGGCAAAGATGCAAAGCTTGTGTGAGTTGCTGGTGCATAAACTATGTGCTCATATATTTCGTCAGACAGAACCTGAACAAACCAGCCAAATAAGGTTCAGGATTTCAAATGTTGGTAAATTGTAAGACTAGAGATTTCAGGTTCAATCAGATTTACCAGAAGCCTGGGATGCTTTGCTACAATCCTTGCAATCTCATCAAGCAATTTCTTGGGGTAAACAGATCCTGTTGGGTTAGATGGAGAACAAAGAATCAACAGTCTTGACTTCTCAGTGAGTTTGGACTCAAGAACCTTTGGATCCAAGAGAAAATTTTCAGAAATGCACGTTGGAAGAATCACAGGTGTTGCATCAGCGATCCTGGCCATTTCTGGGTAACTAACCCAAAATGGTGCAGGAATTATAACCTGAAGAAGGAAAATGGAATGCTCGTTGGCAAATGTGACCCCATCTCTACAAGTAAAATTCATTCCATTCGAATGACCAGCAGCTCCAAACCATGCAAGGGAGCTAATCTGATCCTCTAAATATTCAGAACATATAGGAAATGCAGAGGAAGTATCCTACATAATGAGATTTCTATTTCTTTCTTGTGACACAAGAGTTGGGTATTTGGATATTAGTCAATAATAATCATGAAAGATAATGTGGTTGTGAATCTCATGGACTACTATATGCCAAACCCTATCATTCCAAGATTTTACTTTTGTCATGACCAATTACTATGTTTGATCCAGAACCTGCCATTTGATTAAGTGCTTCTAAACCAAATGAGTATTTTCCTGTACAAAAACTAAAATAGATGGGAGTAAACTTCAGATACAATACAAGTCCTTTTTCCCTATATTTGAATGGAAAGATATAATTATGCAACATCTGTTTCTCTAGATGTTGCTCCACCATAGGCTACAAAAGTCAAAAGCATCATGGTGCTTGACTGAAAATGTAAACTTTGAACACATAAATTTGCTTGGTACCAGCTCAAATTCTCCACCAGAATCTTGTTCCTAAACAAAAGTTTTCAAGTTGGGGTTCTAATATCATTAACCACAACAAGCACAGTAGTAGTAAGATAGAAGCCAATTTTCTACTTATGCTTCAGTTGGAAGACTATTACATTTACCAAAAGAGTTTGCAATTTGAAGAAGCAAAAACAATAATCAATATTTCTACAAACTGCTAGCGTAGTCTAATCAGAGAAAGCATATCAACAACTAATGAATCATACATATATCATGTTCAGAACATTTCACCTCATCTCCTGGAGAACAGACAGCAAGAATTGCTTGAAGAATGCTCTGCTTTGCTCCATTGCTGACCAAAATCTGATCAGGTGTATATGACAAACCATTCTCCTCTGCAATTAAAAACTAGGAAAACATAATTTAAAACCCAATATAGGCTATGTACAGTGCAGTTTAATATTCGACCAACCTTTAAGTTTATGACAAATTGCTGAACGAAGCTCCAAAGTACCCGCATTTGGAGTGTACCTGGTGAAACCCTCACGAATTGCATTTATCCCTGCCTACAACCCAAAAAGTGAAAATATATTAAGAATAAATTTTGAGGACCTCAGCTACCTTTTTTTTCCAACTACAAACACACCCATGCAATCCTAAGAGGCATCGAAAATCACCCCTAAATTTTATAAATCCATTAAAAACATCCCTAAAAAAATTTGCCAAAACCTCTCTTCGGGCACATAGCTTCTGTTGAATGGAATCACCACCAGTCAAAGATGTGTTGTTAGGTGGGTGGTTCTTGTATGCATTCACCAAACACTTTTAACTACCATGTTTTCAATGTTCATTTGGAAAATCAAAACGAATCCTTAAAATATCATAAATTAAGCAAAATTTGCTAAAGAAAATGTACCTCGGCAATAAGGGCTGGGGTATCAAAATCAGGCTCGCCAGCAGCCAACCGAATAACAGACACACCAGCCTGAGCCAGTGCCGTCGCCTGGTCAGTAATGGCCACGGTCTTGGAGGGCTTCACAGCATTAACTCTCGGACTCAAAGATACATCAACTTGTATTTCTTCCACCCCACTACATGACATCACTCTCAGCACTCTTCTATCACTCCTTATAAAAAAAAAAAATTTCAAAGTTCATTTTTCCTACTGAGATATTACATAAAATACAAACTAACCACCCCCCCCCCCCCCGCCCCCGCGGGGGCCAATGTCAGCAGAATTTCAATCTAATAACAAACACAACAAAAAAAAAAAATAATAATAATAAAGAAATAAAGAAATAAAATAGAAACCCAGATGCATTTTCACACGTTTGTTGCTTAAAAATTGTAGATTGAGGGAGAAAATGAAGAGAAACTTATACTCACTTGTTGAGATTGAAATTGTGAAGATGCCGGGAAGGGAAAGAAACGGATCCGGGTATTTGGGCGGGGATTTGGCTGTGTCCGAAATTGACCCGATTGGAGATGAAGCTAGTTGATGAATGAAGAGCATTAGCCATAAAACTGGAATCTATTGTGAGACTTATTACGTAAATGTGTTGTCTTTTCTGATTCTTTATGAAAGTTAACGAAACAAAGTTGGAATCTTTCCGATCGTCTTGAAAAGGAATCTGAAAGCCCGGTTGGTAGAAAAAAAAATGAAAGGGCTAGCGGTTGGTGGCTTTGTGTCGGTGTGTGTACATCATCATACGTATGAGTGAGTTTGGGGTCCACTTTAACTGGTTCCGTCGACGGCTATGATTTAACTTTTAGAGGTCTGCCGATAGAAAGTGGACGGTGGAGATTAACAAACTTATTTTACTTAATTATGTTAATAAATCTAACATTTGAAAAATATACCACTTAGATCCCATTATTGAAATTCTTAAATGAATTATAAAATAACAATAAATGTTATTTACATGAGTATCTTGAGTTGAAAGCATTTGGTTTCAGATTTCAGGTTGCTTGTGACACAAGTTTGACTCCGTTAATTGTTGAATTTGATGCCATACCCCGAACAAGAATTATTTTTTATCATTCAAGACATTTTTCAGCTCATGGTATCAAGTCATCACTTTCAATTTCACCATGCTCTTCATGAGCTGGTGTTGCAGCATATACTTAACATTGTATTAACAGTTTTTTTTTTTTTTTCAAATCAGTCTTGGTTAATGATCAAACTGGTCACTAATGACTAATGGATAATATATATTGATTTTATTAAAAAAAAAAACAAATTAGTAATTTTTTTTAAGTAATGAAATGTTGTAACTTGGTTTAGTGGTTGAACTGAGACTCCAGAATGAGGGTTCAAGCAACTAGTCGAGCCAGCCATGGCCACCTACCTCCAGTCCAAAATGTTCAGTAGTCAACATACCAAGCAATACCATGCAATGAGTTTAAAAATTGACCACCCACCTCATTTTTCACGTGTACAAAGTACAAACCCCAGACATTAAGACAAAATTTTATAAAAGAAATTTTTTCGTTAGTTCCTTCAAAAAAAAAAACTAATAATTTTCCCACACATTTACCTTCACAAATAATAGGGTTAATTTTGGATTACTATCTTATAAATTGATTATTTTCAAAAACATTTCTCTTACTTTTAAAAACTTCAATTTACCCTTATATTGGTTTAATTAAAAAAAAACTAAAGAATTATCAACCCACTCCTATTATTTTTCCTTACATTTTGAATAGAAATAAAATAACTTGAAATTTTTAAAAAATAAGGAGAGCAATTTGCAAATAAATAACTCACAAGAGGGATAACATTAAGTTTATCCTAAATAATATGATTTGATTAAAATGAATACATTCAACGAATTACAGGACAAGCTTACGGATCGAAATGTATTTAAATCAAAGCATTTTCATGAAATTAAGTTTTGGTCAAAGAGAGATTGGTCAAAGAACGCCTTCTCCTTCAACAACTTCAAGGTTCATTACTTGATTTTGATGAACATTTCACAAAGTTCAAAGAGGTGCAACTTGAATCTCACCAACCTTGCCAATCATTAAAAAAAGACTACTCTTCCACAAAAGAAGGAAAAGAAAAAGAAAATAATTAATGTCCTCATCAACCCACATGGATCTTCTAATAGTGTGGGCAGTGGCGGATTTAAGCAATTAAATTTAGGAATCTTGATTTAAAAAAATTATTTAATTTATTTTTTTTAAATTTTATTCGAACATATTTTAAGTCTTATAAATTTAAATTTTATTATTATTTTTTTAAATTTAAATAATAATTGTAATAAATTATTTATTTTACATGCGTGAAAGTATCCTTTTATAAAAACCAAAATAATGTAGCTATAGGGATTTGAATCAAGGCTCTAAAACTATTAAATAACATTTTTATTACTAACCTACAAGCCTTTTATAATATAAAATATGTGTCCAAATTCCTTTTATTTAATTTATTCAGAAAGACTTTAGGTGTATTTTAAAAAAAAAATTAATGACTCAGAAAAAGTTCAAACCTCTCTTAGGCATCAGCTGAGTTTGCCCATGCACTAATTCTATTTTTTAAGTTTTTTATTTTAAGTGTAAGGGCTTGTTTGTTAAACGTCTAAAGTCTGAAAATTTATTAATTTCAGATGTTTCTTTTAAATTTGCTTGTTTATTTTTTGCAACTTATATCTGATTTTTAGATATTTACATCTGAATAAAAAAAGTAAAGTTCCGTGACTTTTATCTAAGTGAAAAAAGGTCTGAATAGGAAATAAATACTATATTCCAATAATATCCCTATTAAATATACATATTTCCCATATGATAAAATCTAATCCCTTTTTTATCTCTTTCTAATTCACGTTCAACTATTCTTTCTATTTGTTCTCTTTTTTCTTCAAGCATAGTCCATTGAATCCCCATTGTTAAAGTGCGTTTTGTCTTTTTCTTATTTTTTACGGTTTTTCTTCTTTTCAGTTTTTATAAATATTCTGTTTTTACATAAGTGCTGCTGATTTATATGTTATATCTTGAATTTTCATTGATGAAATTATTGCCTTAGTCGGTTAACGTAATGTGATGTTGGCTGGTCGTTTGTTAGCTTCTGAAATCTTTCGTTTTTTTTATGAAACCTTTTGTTTTTACATCAATGGCTGAGTTTTCTTGCTGGCATCTTTGTTGGTTTCTGAAATCTTTTGTATTAATTAATTATTCTTACTCTACCATCACATACGGGCAAGTCCTGGCCTTGATTCCGATTATATCAACTAGCCATAAATGGAGTTACTATGCAGAGTTGTTGACCGACCCTTCGCTATTCTTCTAGCAATGACTATTGCTTTTAGTTCCTGCTAAAACCATCAACACAACCTAATATCGGGCAAGTGGAATTATTTATTTATCAACCTTTCTTGGGCTTGGCTTTTAACTTTTCTAAAAGGGTTGCATTCATTTGTTTAATTTATTTATCAACATCTCATATTTTATCATTATTTCTCAAATTACTGTTTGTACTACGTACTATTCTTTTTATATTTTGATCATTATACTCTTGCTGCTATTTAGCTTTCATATGAATCAAGTAGATTTTATCTAGACTAGACGACTCAATATGCTTGCGTGTTGTTTTGATACCATTTAGCATGTGCTACTAGTTTTAAGTTTAAGAGCTACTAGTTTTAAGTTTAAGAAATTTGAAATATTAGATACCATTATTGTTGTCAATGATTTCATTGTGAAATATTAGTTTTCAGTTTTTAAAAATAGAGGACAAGATTGTCTACATTGAAAAAGTTAATAACTATTGGCATAATTATCTTCTATTTTCAATTCTAATTATAATATGTATATGATTTGATTCAATCATAGATGGCTGAAAATGTTGGAGTTTGTAGAGCAAATTGGAGTGATCCTGTCCAAAGAAAGCAATTAATTGATCTTTGCCTCGTTGAGGTGAATAATGGATTTAGATCAGGAGGAACTTTAAAGCCAAGTGCTTGGGCTCGAATTGGAGAAGAAATATTTAAGACAACTGGAAGAAGGTTAAAACAAAAACAAATTAAAAATGGTTGGGACTATATGAAAAAACAATATTCAACATGGATTAAGATGACAACAGTAGCAGGACATGGTTACAATCCTGTGACCCAAACATTTGATTGGCCATGTGAAAGATGGGAAGAGTACATAAAGGTAACATTTTAATTATTTAATTTATTAGAACGACTTTATAAAAGATTTTATAATATATATGTGTTAATTATTTTTTCATTGACAGAAATATCCAGAAGCTAGACAGTTTCGTTATAAGCCTTTAGCTAATGCCGAGGAATTAGAGACTTTGTTCTCTGGAGTTTTAGCTACTGGATCTAATACTTGGAGTTCTGGCATGAATGATTTACCAGAAGTGGGAAATCTATCATCAATATTTGAAACACCTGTGCCTAATGAAACTTCAATTGAATTAGAGGATGATGATAATGGACCTAAAACACTTGCATCAGATTACAACTCCGATCAGCCAAGTATAAATGACGTACAAGGTTCTAAGAAAAAACAAAAGAAAAGAAAAATTGATGAAACTCGTGAAGAAGTCAAAAAGTTAGTAGAGGTATTGGAGAAGACTGATGATAGAGGACCTTCAATGAAAGATTGTATGACAATTTTACGAAAGATTTTACCTATTCAGGATCCCCTTTATTATGTAGCAATCAACACATTGTGCAACAAGAAGGAGTATAGAGATGTGTGGATGGAGATGGAAAGTGACCAAGAACGAATTTGGTGGATTCAAAGTTTAGCAAAATAAGCTAGGAACCTCTTTTATTTAAATTAAAATGTCTTGAACCTAAAATATTTTTATTGTGCTTGCTGAATTTTGACAATGTCTTTTATTGAAAAATATTATATGGTGATTTAATGATGATGTTATTTTTATTTATTCATTTTACTTGTTCACAAGTCTATCATTAGTTCTTTATAAATTGACATATTTTCTTTAATTGTTGGATGACATTGTAGTGCAAAAAAATTTAAATGTTGTTATTATTGTGAGTTTTTTTTTCCCTTTTTTTAGATATTTCTATGGAAGCTTTAAGTGAAGGAGATGATGATAAGAAGTACAAGGTTAAGAGATTGCTACGGAAACGATTGATTATGCTGATACCTGATTTATTAAAACCACTAAATATTGAAAGACTACCAGCATTAAAACTTACAGGTTCAGATTTTACTAAAGAGCTTTTAAGTAGACCATCTTCTACATGTTATGAATTAATGCGGATGGAGAAGAATCGGTTTATTTATTTATGTCAATTCTTCACGGTAAAAAGATGGCTATACCCTAGTAAACATGTGTTCGTTGAGCAAAAAATGGCAATGTTCTTGATGACAATTAGTCACAATCTTCGCAATCGACTTGTAAGAAATATTTTTCAACATTCAACTCAAACAGTGCACAAATACTTTCACGAGGTTTTAATAGCCATGCTGAAGTTCTCGAAAGAAATGATTACTCCTCCTTCATTTAATGATGACTTAAGTGGCATAACTAATTACAAGCTACGGGAAATATTTAAGGTAAATTATATTTTATCAATGATAAATAGTAACATAATTAATATATTTCTCATATTAATAATATTTGCTTTTGTAGGATGCTGTTGGTGCAATAGATGGAACTCTAATTCATGTATGTATTCCAACAGATAAACAAGTGCCATATAGAGGTCGCGGACGAGGGGAATATTTTCAAAATGTCATGGCAATTTGTGACTTTGACATGATATTTAAGTACATCGTTGTTAGATAGGAATGAACAGCACATGATTCAAGAGTCTTGACAGAAACAATTTGTGATTCAAGACATAATTTTCCAATGCCACCACCTGGTAATCTTTTTCTTTAATATAATTGTCAAAATTTTTTTTCTAATAATTAACTCTTGGTAATTATTGAACCCAGAAAAATACTATTTAGTTGATGCAGCATATACACATACTAGAGGATTTATGGCGCCATATCGTCACGTACATTATTGGTTGAATGATTTTCGTAATGGTGGTCGGGCTAGAGGGAAAGAGGAGATTTTCAACCATAGTCATGCGAAATTAAGGAATGTTATTGAGCGCACTTTTGGTGTTCTAAAAGCTCGTTTTCCAATTTTAAAGCGGATGCCGCCATATCCATTTGATGTTCAGACAAAGATTGTTATTGCATGCATTGCGATACACAATTTTCTTCGAAGATTATCTATTACTGATGCATTATTTTTAGAGTACGACAATGAAGAAGTTGAGTTGGAAAATAACAGTGCAAATTTGGATCAACCAACAAATGCAAGCAACTTCTTTGGACCATCAGATCAAGTCTTCATGCAACAGCTACGAGATCAACTCGCAATTTAACTTTCTCAAGGATGTAATTGATTTTCTTATCTTTTAAAAATTTTAACTAGTATAATAAGTTTGATTAAATTTTACATTTGGAGTAATGTAATAATATTTTTATTTAAAGATCAATTACTATCTAATTTTATATATATTTGATTTTAATTGTAATGTGCACGTATTTAACTCTTAAAATTTATAACAAGTATCAATAATTTTTATAAGGACATAAATGTCAAATAATCATATTTCAGATTTTTTTATTTATAAAAACAAACAAGATACCACTTATATTCAGATATTGAAAAAAAAAAAACAAACATGTTAACCAGACATATGGAATTCAGACCTATTCAGACTTCAGCAAAATTCAGACCCATTCAGATTTCAGATAAAAAAACAAACGCTACCTTAATGTGTTATGATCTTGCACCAACTTTCTTACTAATTACCATGTATGTATCGTAAATTTTAATGGAAACATTACCCATAACTCAAGATATACAATTAAAAACTTTGGTGCGTTGAATTGACTAGTTTTTATCCATCTTATAATTAAGGTCTAATTTATTGAATCGATTATACTATAGGATTTTAGATGAAACAGATATATCACATCATGTACATTTATTGAATAAAATTTCGTCATATAGAAATAAATTTTGAAATCATGCCATTGTTTTATTGGCTCGCATCTCATATACAAGGCTTTGTCCATTTGAACTCAGACAATTTACAAAAGGGTACATTTGAGATTGCATTTCCACCCCTGCTGCTACCCTTAGCTCTGGAAGAAGTATATGAAGAAAACTCTATTATCAAAATCAGTAAAACAAATATTTCCAATAAACATAATATTGGCTAAGACAAATAATATAGTACCAGTATATCAACATGTTGTGGGCTTGACAAGTAGGCAACACAAACATTCCAAAGGCATAAAGTTGAACGAATATGTTGCTACTTTATTATCAAAGAAGCTTCGAATAAGTCACGGCATTCGCCATGCATTTGGGTGTTTGAAAAGAGCTACAGTTGAAAATGTGATGTTACTGATGCTCATCAATCTCTAACAAGTCAAACAGAACGACACTACAAGACTAGGTGTCATTCGCATTGAGCCATTGACAACATTTTTGGGGTGGGCAAACGGGCATCAGCTGATATAAGCATTGGAATAATGTGGTCAACTAGTGAAACAAGGCATCGACAAATTCAAGATCACAAATAGCAAATAATAAGATAATGTCTCTCTTGTATGAACATCGTTTTCATGCTCTGAGAGACTGGAAAAGGTCAAATGCAATATATCATTCTTGTTCATCACACGGAACAATAACAAAAACATGAAAAGAACATCAAACAATATGAACATCGACACATATGGTGGTCACTTGTAATCCAAGAATATATTCTACTATGGTGTCGGATAATAATGGAATTAATGTTCGTAAGAGATAACTAACAAATAAAGATAGAACTGCTTGGGAAAAGGATTGGTAAAATTTTTCAGTAACAAATGGGAATCCAACCTTCTCATAATTTCTCAGTGGCTATAAATAGATGGTACTAAATGCACCCATGGCAGCATCCCCTCTAAGCATCAACTGAGGGGAAGAGAGGACTTGTATGGAGATGAAGAGCTAGTTTTGTAGCCAAGGATGACTTGCCTATATCTACCATTTTTGGGGTTTTGGAAGTGAATGCACATATGTATACATACATACACAAGGGATATCTACTTAACTAGCTAAGATCCCTTTTGTGGTATATGTCTGGGCAAGCATCCTTGCTAAACTGACCAGCTCTTATCTTTCATGCCAGACCAACATCTCTTCCACGGATGAGGGCTTCATGAGATGTCATAGGAACACCCAAATGTTGCAATTGTGGTATAGAAAAGTATATCATACTCGGAGGCAGTTTGGGCAGTTAGACTGAAACTGATCAGGTACATTTCAGCCAATCAAAAATACAATTGCATCACGTATCATACACAAAGGGCAGTCACATTCAACAAGAGGTTGTATACCACATTGCAATACATATGTTCATCTATTAGAAATGCATAGTAGCGTAACACTTATCTACATTAAAACCATCAAATATTCACCCATCCCGAATCAAGGGATAACCAAAACAGAAAAGGTGGTGCATCAGAAAATCTGCAACGTTAAGCTTATTCCAAATGTGGCTTAAAATTTTTTGTTCTCTAAACTGCATCAATATTTCAGGGAAGATTAAACTGCAGCAGGTGCGCGTAAAAATATCACAGGAAGGTAGAAAGTAGCAGGAGCAAAATCAGTGTCTAGATTTGCTAGAGGCTAAAGCAAAATGAAATGGATACAACACAAGGCCAGGAAAAACACAAGGCCAGGAAAAATTTAAGCAATCAACCATTTTGTAGAAGTCATTTATCAACAAACAAATGGATATTTAGGTTGTATTAATGAGATACATATAGAAAATGGCAGCACCTCATCTACAGCCAAAAATATTTATACACACACACACACAACGCAAATAGATACACAATCCAGATCAACTAGCAAACGTAGGAAAATAGCATTTAAGTAGCATGCCTTGACAATATGACAGATCAACATGTAATTGACTGCTCCTAATTTGATGGATCACCACGATAAAAAGAAAATAGTCCATTTAACCGAACATGAAATATCATGTATCAATAAATAAAGGTAAACAGTGTCCATCGCTGTACCTATAAGAGCTAGTATGAGCGCGCACACACATATGATTCAATTTTAGTGTATCTCCTAGGACAGATGATTTCCTGTCCTAACAAGCAGCAAACACTCATACTGACTTATTCAATGTCAATAAATGTCAAAAACTAATAGCAATGGGATCATTACTCCTCACAACATAAAAAAGTAATTAAATCAAAGAATCAAAAAGATAATACAGGAACTTCTAATTTAGTCTCAAACAGATGTAGGTAATTATGGACGAGGTTGTTCCATATATAGCTCAGCATGAAAAATTCCCAATCCATGTGGACTCAACTATACTCATTGTATGAAACATTGTGCAAACTCATCCAGTACATCAAAAAATCATCTCTTCCATTATTACAACAGAACATGTAACTTACCCAAAAACAATCACAATGACCAGCACATAGCATGTCAATTTAACACTATGAAGAAAGGCTTGATTCTAATTAAGCTAAACAAATAATCTGCATCACAAACTAACAGTTCAACCTTAATACAGCCATGAATTCAGATACAAACATCAAACTACCTCAAATCCTCGTACACGAAGAATCAAAATCATCAGGAGCAACCCTCCCAATCCAACTGCTCAGCGTCCTCTTAATATCTGAATGGTTCACATATGCCAGCTCATACATACTACACAAATTCACCACCAAAGTCTCATTCAGCGCCATTGTTGGCACTCTCTCAAGCGCATTTTCCAGCACCTTAATTGAATCCGACAAATCCCTCAAGTACATCAAACACAACGCCTTATTATTAATCGCCACAATATCATTATAATCCCTCTCTATACACTCCTCATACTCTCTCACCGCCGATACATAATCTTTACCCACCAAATAAATCAATGCCTTATTTCTACTGACAAGGTTCCTAAACTCCACTTCACTCAACAACCCATCCTCAAATTTACCCTCATTTAACATTTCCTCCACTCGATTAAACGAATTCTTCGCCCCCTCTAAATCCCCAACTTGCATCTGTATAAACCCTAATTTAGAAATCAAAACCGGGTCCAAACCACTACCACGACCAATCAATTCATTCATCAAATCAAAACAAACATTAAACTCTTTGCTACTCAAATGATACCCAATCAAACAATTCAAAACAAAAATCTCTCTTTTCTTCCACAATTTCACTGATTCTTCCAATTTCTCATCTAGTTTTCGCGCCAACTTTTCTCTCACGAAATCGAGCAATTCATAAAACCGGTCCAGACCCACTTGCCGGTTCGATAACTTAATCGGAAGAACCGCGTAGAGCCAGCGGAGAGAGAAGGGAACCATGGATCCCTTCCGGTTCGGGTAAGTATGAGGATATGTTTCGTATTGGTAACTGGAGCTGTTAAAGTCTTCCAGAGAGTCGAGCTCTTGTTGGGCTTCATCGAAACGGCGTAGTTTCATTAATGCGAGGGTGTTGTAGGCGAGATAAGTGAGGTGTTGGTGGGGTTGCGTGAGGAGAGACTGGGAGCGGACGCGCGAGACATTGTCGATGATTGTGCGCCAGGAGCCACGCGTAGCGAGGTCTTGGAGAGATGCGAGGTCCGGTACGAGGTCGTTTAAGGATCCGAATGCGTTGGTTAACGGATCCGTGAATCGGCTCGGGTTTTGATCGACGGATGGCGACTCCGTCATGGTGTGTTGGTTTGGTTGCTTGGCCAGCGGTTTGGAAATGTAGGTGATGAAAATGAGGGAGTGGTAAAACGCAGCGTTTTGGTAAAAGTTTTGGGCTTGGGTTCTAAATGAAATTGTGCTTGGGTTCAGCCTACATCGAGTATAATAAATTGTCACAAAAAGCCCCTCAATTATAAGAAAACTTACATGGTGGCCCACATTAGGGGCCGAAAAGTTGAATTTGCCTGAAGAATTTGGATATATGAGGAATTTGGATAAAGTCATAAAACCACAAAAAGTGGATAGATGAAAACTGGGAAAAAAAAATTAGAGTAACAAAAATATTTAGTCAGATTATATTGGGAAATTTACAAAATTAGCCAAAAAATTTTGCCAAATTTCGGAAATAACCACACCAAAAAAATTCTATCATAACTAGCCAAAAGAAGCCTAAGCATCTTAAACTACCCCCAACATATTTTTGCCCCCAAAACTCACAACTCACGTTACTCACTCCACCACCGAAGTTTAGCATCTTCAACGGCGAACGGCGAACGTCATCCGGCAGCCGGCGACGGCAACAGCAACACCTGCAGAGTCATACGAAGTGAGTGGCTTTACATCGAACCGGATCCACCATAACCAAGCCGAACCGAAAACGAATACAAGATTTTCGTCCATTATCAAACCGTAGGTAACAAAATTCAAGCTTTTATAATAATTAGCGTGATATTGATTTGTGTTGGGATAGATCTATAGGTTGTTGGAGTGTTATGATGAAGAAATTTTCATTAGAATGATGAGTTATAAGTTGTGCATATCAAGTGTTTGATAAAATTTCTCTTAGACAATTTATGTATAGTTTTAATAAAATCAATGTTTGATGAGGTGATTGTTGAGTTGTATGTGTTGTTTTGAGTATATGAAGTGCATTTAATGATGGATACAACAATGCAAGGATCGGTATCGCCGGGGTCGACGCGAGTCGTGTGGCACACAGCGCGCGCGCGCGGCCTGCGTGCCACACGGGGCGCGCGCGCGCGCGCGAGCTTGGCCCGTCGCACGGGGAGCCAGGGGCTCTTCGTGCGACTACGGGCCACCTAGTCGCACGAAGAGCCCCTGGCTCTCCGTTCGACGGGCCAAGCTCGCGCGCGAGGCCTTGGCCTGTCGCACCCTGGTGCAGGAATTTTTTTTTTTTTTTTTTTTTTAAATGTTGGGGGTTTTCCATACTTGTAATTTTTTTGTTTGTAACACATTTATGTCATATGAATTTCGAAAAATGTAGTTTGTAATCTTATTTCTTTTGTTTTTTTGATGGTTTTAGGGTTGATGGATTCCGTTGTGCTTCAATTGTGTTACGATGGTTGCTGGGAGACGTTGGCAGATGGCCGTATGGAATACGTGAATGCTAAAAATACTGCTTTTTTGGTTCGGAAAGATTGTACGTTTGATCAGCTTTTGGGAAGAGTGTATGAAGTTTTACAGATAAATCGTAATGAATATACTATGACGATGAAGACAACTTTGAAGTCTAGCAACACAATGTATCGTGCATGTTCACTACCTATGGACATATATAATGATGAAATGGTAAAGGTTGTATTACATATGGCCTCTGATGTGGTCAACTATGGATGTATCCCTGTATTTGTGACCACATCTCCTCGAGTTCCGGTCGAAGATCTTGAGCCATTTGTGGAAACTGAATCTTCTTTTAGAGCAAATTACTCTGTCCCCGATATTGAAGAAGAGGTGTTACCACAGCCGATATTGGGGCAGCAACATTACTCTCCACTCTATGAAAACAATATCTTCGTTGATGAGAACGGTAATACATTTGCCAATGCTGAAGAAGAGGTTTTACCAGTTATGACATCGTTAGAGCAGCGGTACTCTCCATTCCACAACAATGACTTCCGCAACATTGATGATCCTGTTGGTGACGCCAACAACACAGAACCTGATTATGTGTTTGCAGAACCCTTTAATAGTACGAGGCCCACTGTGTCCAATAGTCCTATTGATAATCGGAGCATCGGTTATTCCGATATTCCTAGCAATGATGAGGATGAGCATGAACATGATATTCCCACTAATAGCAGAGACAGCCGATCTATTCCTCCAATGGCCCATTCGAGGAGAAACGCAACAGTTGATCCCCTTGTGACTCTTGCTCCGGTTTTGCCTTCAAATTTGGTCGGTCCAGACTTAGTTAGAAGTTGTAATTCTGCTAATATTAGCGTGGGTACGCTATTTGCTGAAAAAAATGAGTTAATACTAGAACTACGGAAAGCTGCCTTGAGGGAGAAGTTTGATTTTAAGATTGCACGCTCCACAACGTCACGCTTTGAGGCCACCTGTTCATCGGAATCATGCAATTGGCGTATTCGAGCAACGAGAGGTTCGAATGACCAGAATGTTCCTTGGGTTGTGAGAAGAGTTGATAATGTACACACATGTTCTAATGAGGTGTTGCCTAGTGGTCTTCGACAAGTCAGAAGTCGGGTTGTTGGTCATATTATCGCCGATAAATTTATTCAGGCTAAGCGGATATACACTCCGAATGATATCAGAGCAGACATGCAGCAGGAATACGGTGTGCAATTAACATACCAGCAGGCATATCGGGCAAAAGAAGTTGGCCTAGAAATTATACGAGGGAATCCTGCAGAGTCATACCACTTGCTTCCCAAATACTCTCACGTTTTGACCAGAGCAAATGAGGCTACAGTTACTCACCTACAGCAAGATGGAAATGATAATTTCCTTTACTACTTTCTTGCTCTTGGATCTTCCATCAAGGGTTTCATGCAGTACATCAGGCCAGTAATTGCTATAGATGGTACTCATCTAAAGGGGCTATATCGTGGGAGCATGTTTGTGGCAACATGCCTGGATGGAAATAATCAACTGTTTCCGTTAGCCATTGGGGTTATGGACTCGGAAAACAATGATGCTTGGGAATGGTTTATGGCAAAGCTACATGGAGTGATTGGAGACAGACCAGAGTTAGTATTTATCTCTGATCGGTGCACTGCCATTAAGAGAGCCGTTATGAAAGTATTTCGCACTGCTGGCCATGGTATTTGTTTTTACCATGTGAAAGGTAACATAAAGGCTAAATTCAGAATGTCTAAAGCTCTTTGGGCTGAATTTGAGCCGGCCTTTATTAATGCAGCAAAAACATATGGACACGAAGATTTTAAAAAAAAACTAGAGGGGTTGTGGATGCTCCATTCGGGGGCGGCAGATTACTTAGAGAATAATGTGGGTACGTGTAATTGGGCAAGGTCTGAGTTTGAAGGTAGGAGATACAGCATCCTGACCACCAACATCGCAGAGAGTGTGAATTCATTTATGAGGGAACCGCGAAAATTTCCGGTTACTCATCTTGTTGATCACTTTAGAAAAACATTGCAACAATGGTTTTATGACCGAAAAATTGTTGCTGAATCAATGAGTACTCGCCTCACAACATGGGCGGACGAAATAGTTGCTGAGAGGAGAATTTTGGCGGAAAGAATGACCGTTCGTCCTATATCTCAGCATCGATTCCATGTTCTGGGTGGTGGTATTAATGAAGGGATTGTTGATCTATGTAACAAGACTTGCTCCTGCAGAGTATTCGAACTTGATCAGCTTGTTTGTGCCCATGCAATTGCTGCTTGTCTTACCGTCCGAGTTGATTACATAAGTCTTTGTTCTAACTTTTACTCACAGGAGTCGTTAGTGATGGCATATGCGCAACCTGTCGAGCCTGTTGGCGACATGCAAGATTGGGATATTCCTCAGGAAATTCGGGACATGGAGGTTCACCCACCAATCGAAGCACCACCTGCTGGTCGTCGTCCAGAACTCAGAATACCTTCTATTGGTGAGGATGCAAACCGGAGGACTGTGAGATGCGGGCGGTGCAACCAACCGGGCCATAATCGCAAGAGATGTAAAAATTCCATTGCTTCAAATCCAAACTAGTAGCACAATTGTATTCTGGTTTTAGTAATTAATTTTGTGTTAAATAAATTATCAACTGTTCAAATATATCACCGAATTTGTGTGTCGGAATGTATTATATTCATACATTACAATTCGAATGTCTACAATGGCTTACAGTCCAATATCGCCATTAAATATATCAACAGCAATCTTCTTCCTAAAGTACTGCCCATGGCTACTATCAAATTCAAGTTTGCGCCCAAACATTAAATACATCGTAAACATTAACAAAAAAACGCCACAATCGCCACTTCCAAAATCTTGTTGTGGCACGCCCTTCACTAGTCTAACTTTCCACGAGTCCGCACTCTGCAGGTCAGGACGGATGTTGTAGATTCCAATAGACTCGAGCCATTGAGGGAAAATGACTGTCAATGGTTTGAATTGTGATAAGTACGTTTTATCGTCGGCAAATGACAGTAATGAGTCATAAATCCGCACCCTCTTGGCCCGAAGGTCCGCTCGAGCCAGTACCCAATGATCACCCCCCAAATTTACAGGAATATATATCTGCATATAAAGCATGATCATAAATTTATATTCTTCGTTATGTATAATATTTAAACAACATAAACATTCAGCAGCAATACGCACCACATCGACTTCCGTGAACGGTTTCGACATGATATCTTCTCGTCCATCAACATAGCTATTAAGGTTAGCTCCATATTGTAATGAATGGACATCACACTGACCGTTGTTCCATAGTTGCTTCAAGAACACCTAATAGGTATATTACACGATGGTTAAATTATTAACTGTGATATCGCCATTGAATAAGTACCTAAGAAAATAAATCGTTGATTATTAACTTTTGAAAACTCGTTACCCAAAAATAAGTGTCCGTATGGGTGACGCGCTGAGGTAAGGCATTCGGATATTGCCGTTGTTTTTGACTGATCAAGCGATAATAAGCATGAATATGCTGCAAAATGCAGAAGAATAGGAACATGTCAATTGCGTACATAACATCATATAGAAGCAAGATTAACACCGGTACAAGAATTGAAGGTGTGGTTTTAAAAATACTCACTTCGTCACCAAGCCATCCCATTGAAGCGTTGCCCAAGAGTATGTCGAAGAATTTTTGCGACTGTTCGCCAGGGGCATCCACGGAGATGCCGCTAGCAAACCGCTGATCAAACTCCTGAAACAGACGTGAATCATTGAGGCCCCTAAGCGGATTTATATCGACGCTCGTTCTTGCATCAATGTCGGTCTCCGTGAGTTGGAGTGTGGGTAGAGGCCTGACATTCTTTCCTCTTTTGAAAGGAGGAATTAAGTAAGGACTGCTAAACAAATATGACGGTCTGTATGGACGACCAAATTTACTTACGCCAGGAGGCACCTCAGTGATGATCTGCACACTGTCACCACTAACGTCTCCATGGAAACTGTACAACGACATGGGGGTGTAATCGTCCTGATTGCCGGAGTCTGTGTGAAATCCATAGTCATCCGGGGCCTAGCGATTCGGCAAGATTAACGGATTAAACTTATATTTCATTTAAAAAAACCACAACTCAAAATTTCCGGTTAAAAGACGCTCACCGTGTACGAGCGTCCGAATGGAGAATCACCCTGTGAGCGCTTCGATGAACTATCATTGAACGAGCCCATAAATCGCATGACTGCGTTTCTGTACTGTTGTTGTTCTCTGCGCTCTGCTTGAAAATCCGACCTCAGTTCTGAAATGGAGTGTTCAATGTTCTCCATCCGTTGAATAAGTTGATCGTAACGGGACTTTGCCCCACGCTGTTGCCACCAAACGAATAAACAAATGAGTGAGTGTTCACATCAATTATGTATACCTACTATGACTATGAAATTTCAAATCTTAAGTCACCTCCGAGGCATGTGCGTCGTCATAATCGTGTGCCGCATCGTGACGGTCATCAGCGCCAACCCTCATCCTCAACGGGAGTGTGCTCCACCTGTGCTCGGGTGGTGATGTCGTGCTCCTCCTCTTCTGGCCTTGTAATGAGTGGCGCGTTAATTGAAGGTTGATGCTGCACAAAGTAACATTCAAATTGAGTTAACGATACCGATATCAATTCCGCAAAGTGAGTAAATAATCACTAAACGATACCCACATTTAGGACCCAACTTGGAAGATATGGCACGTAACCCGCCACACTCAACCAAAATTTTGAGGCTTTCTCCTTTCCCGCCGGTTTGATTGTTTGTAAAATTTTCCCCTGTTGAAATTAATACCAAAATTTAAATTACTGTGCGTTGTGTAGTATTTAGTAATAACAAAAGTGGATATATACATATGTACGCATATATTACTTACAAGACGAGAGTTGTCATTCATATATGAATGAACTTCAGCAAAGTTGATCTTAGAAGAAGCGATAGGTTTCCACTGTACGATCCGAGGAATCTTCCTGTTAGTTTTGACGACCCACTCGGATGGAAGTCCGCCGATTGCTTCAAAGATCCATGCCTGCAACAACGAAATATATAAACTCATAAAACGTATCATAAAATATTCATTATTTTAAATTTAAATTAATGGACGAGAATATCCACACACCTGCACTCCAGATGTAAAGCCGTAAATATTGTATTTTTCAATCTTATGCTTCGGTTGTTCGTGGCAAGCGTCCTTAAATTTCTTGGCTTTCCCGTTCAATGCATTGTCTAGACTTTCGTATATCGTTTCCCATGACAAAAGGCCCCACGGACGACTTCGAAAGTGATCTATGTCATCAACATCGTTAAGCAACGAAAAATTGATTTGACAATGATCCTTTCTTCCATTCAAAACTCTGTCCGCAAAGTAGAACAGCGCGATCTTTAGCGCATCATTGTCATCCATAGCTTTGAAGTCTAGCTCCCTGAACCTTGACTCGAACTCGGCAAGATTGATATTGCGAAACAAACCATCAAAATAGTTGTTTAGTAACCTGTGCCTTGTTTTATGCTCCCTCAGCGGGACATATTGACCATAGCAAAGTCCCGTAACTAGGCACCACTCTCCAATAGATAACCGTATCAATTCGTCACCAATCTAAAACCATAACTGATCCTTGTTCTTACTTTCTCCATGTGCCACTTGCCTAAGCAACACATTATGGACAATTACGCCGCTGAATGGAAAGCTTCGGCAGTCAAGGAAGTGCCCAAATATGTCGTCCTTGAATAGTTTCAATTGTTGTTTTGTGCATTTCTCTCGGATGGCGTTGACCACTGTATCTAATTTACACATGCTTGTGATACGGCTGGGAAAGTGATCGGCATAAGGTACCTTCAGAATCCCCGGTTCTTTCATTGGTCCGGGCGGATTATGCTTCTTCATTTTCAATTTCTCCATTTATCTGAAACAAGTTACAAAATAAATGTGTTACAAACAAAAAAATTACAAGTATGAAAAACCCCCAACATTTAAAAAAAAAAAAAAAAAATTCCTGCACCAGGGTGCGACGGGCCACCTAGTCGCACGAAGAGCCCCTGGTTCTTCGTGCGACAGGCCAAGGCCTCGCGCGCGAGCCCCGTGTGGCACGCAGGCCGCGCGCGCGCGCTGCGTGCCACACGGCTCGCGTCGACCCCGGCGATACCGATCCTTGCATTGTTGTATCCATCACTAAATGCACTTCATATACTCAAAACAACACATACAACTCAACAATCACCTCATCAAACATTGATTTTATTAAAACTATACATAAATTGTCTAAGAGAAATTTTATCAAACACTTGATATGCACAACTTATAACTCATCATTCTAATGAAAATTTCTTCATCATAACACTCCAACAACCTATAGATCTATCCCAACACAAATCAATATCACGCTAATTATTATAAAAGCTTGAATTTTGTTACCTACGGTTTGATAATGGACGAAAATCTTGTATTCGTTTTCGGTTCGGCTTGGTTATGGTGGATCCGGTTCGATGTAAAGCCACTCACTTCGTATGACTCTGCAGGTGTTGCTGTTGCCGTCGCCGGCTGCCGGATGACGTTCGCCGTTCGCCGTTCGCCGTTGTTCGCCGTGGAAGATGCTGAACTTGGAGAACGTGAGTTTTGGGGGGGGAAATGTGTTCAAGGGCAGTTTTGGATGAAAAGAGAAATTTTGGCTAGTTATGATATGATTTTTTTGGTGTGGTTATTTTCGAAATTTGGCAAAATTTTTTGGCTAATTTTGTAAATTTCCCAATTATATTGGTAAAACATAAATTTTTAAATTTTTAAATTGGATTTATTGAGTATCTTGATGGGTTCAAATTACTCAATCCTTAAAATAATTCTAATTATACCACTATAATTTCAAAAGTGTCCTTCATATATACTCCTTTGCCTTTTCTTTTCTTTTCACAATTTTTTTCCTCTTATTTATTATCATTCTTGTAGAATTTAACAAAAATTTTGTTGAAACGATGGAATTGATCGTGGTGTACATTGCGATAAATTTGATGGTAAAAGCAGAAGTCTGCATTATATTATATTCCGATAAAAACAATTTAGCTAAGAAAAAAAAATCATTAGTTTATATCAACTTGTATATGTGTGTAAAATGCCGTTATTATTCGTACCAGTTTTGCATTATATTATATAAGGCCAAACCTATGTTGCAGCTGCTGTAACTTAGGGATTCCCATTATATAATTAAATATTAGTATTTATCTTTGTACATATGATGACCCCACACATGTATATAATAACGTGCATCATGTGTAAGTGTAGTGTGTGTTACATTATCTTTTTTTTTGTTTGAATTACATGAGACTATTACTTAAATTAAGATTCATATTTTATGAGATTAGTACACAGATATTTACAATTAAATAGATAATGGGACTAATTTATAAATCTTATATAGCACAGCCTATATTTTTATTTTCTTTAATATTCAAGAGATATCTACTCTACTCACATTTCGAAATTTACAACTCTTATATAGCACAGTCCAAATTTTTACTCTCTCTAACTCCACTCACATTTCGAAATTTACGATTTGAAATTTACAAATCTTATATAACACAGCTCATATTTTTACCTTTTTTAATATTCGAAGAACGTCTACTCCACTCACATTTGGAAATTGAGGGACGTCTATTCTACTCACATTTTGAAATTACAAATCTTATATAGCACAGTCCAGACTTTTACCCTTTCTAACTCCACTCATATTTTGAAATTTACAAATCTTATATAACACAGCCCAGATTTTTACCCTATCTAATATTAGAGGGACGTCTACTCCACTCACATTTTGAAATTAAAGGACGTCTACTCCACTCATATTTTGAAATTTACAGATCTTATATAGCACATCCCAAATTTTTACCTTCTCTAATATTCGAGGGACGTCTACTCCACTCACATTTTGAAATTTACAAATCTTATATAATATAACCCAGATTTTTACCCTTTTTAATAATCCAGAGGCGTCCACTCTACTTATATTTCGAAAGGGAAAAGGCCCAGATTTTTACATTCTCTAATATTCGAGGGACAATTTACAAATCTTATATAATATAACCCAAATTTTTACCCCTTTTTAATATTCGAGAGGCGTCCACTCTACTTATATTTCGAAAGGGAAAAGGTCCAGATTTTTACATTCTCTAATATTCGAGGGACGTCTACTCCACTCACATTTCGAAAAGGAAAAGACTGCCTTCACTTAAATTAAGGAAGGAAATTAAACCCTCGCAATACGTTGTGAGGGCTCAAACCCGCGACCTCACAGTTGTGAGGGTGAAGTTCTAACCATTAAGATAAAGCCTAGTGGCTTTGTGTTACATTATCTTTAACTTGGATATTGGAATATCTTTATGTTTAAAATTTTATACCAGCTCCTTCATTAGATTTGACTCATGCTCAAGACACATCAATATTTCTATATAAACATCAATTCATCCATTCAAAATCTCGTGATCCAAACTAACATTCACAAAAACCAAAACTCAAGACTTCAGTCTTCATTCATCCTCATGGTTGATCTTCAGCTTATGCAGTATTGCTCAAAATCTCTGGCTATGTTGCTTGCTTTATGCCTCGTGGCCGTCTCTTCAGCTAAGGCAAAAGTTCACAACTTAACATCGGCAACTTCATACAATTACAAATATCTTGGCTGCCATAAGAAACTATTGCCATTAATGGACAAACTCCAAGGCCCATACTTTCTGCGGCTCTAGGTGATATCATCAATGTCATCAACAATTGGGTTATGGAAAATGTTGCAATTCATTGGCATGGAATCCAATAGGTACCAAAATTAAATTGAATTCTCTTTTCTTGTTTTGTTTTCAGAGTCTAGGAACTCGTGCACAGTTGAAAATTAATCTTCTCAATTCTTTGTTAATATTGTGATCTTACCTAATAAATTAAGCTTACCATCCAACTTATATGCTACCAGAGTTGCGGTTTTGTGTGCCAATACTAGGTAGACCGACTCAAGGTTATTGTTTCATTCATTCATTTACCAATAATTTTTTTATTGACGCATGGCAGCTTAGAACGCAATGGAGTGATGGAACCGATGGAATCTCTTAGTGTGGAACAGCACCTGGTGACACTTTCACCTACAATTAGGTAAGGTAAATGTTCACAATTATTGAAAATTAATAAATAGACTAACTTTGTAATTGTTTCAAACTGTGATGACTAATGAGCATTTGCCGGTTAAGTTTTTATAACTTGAGATTTTATGTCAAGAGATGAATGACCAATTCTTTCACTCACAGGTAGGAACGTATATGTATCATTCCCATTACGGAACGCAGAGAGCATCGAGGCTATATGGATTGATTAATGTATATTTTCTTGACTGAAAAAATGATCCATTCACCTATGATCTTGATCTCAACATTATCTTAAGCGATTGGTACCATTATGCTTTTTATAAACAAGCCACTGACTTGACTTCAATACCTTTTGATTGGATTGAAGAACTTCAGGTAAAATCTCAGATTATAAGAAAATCTTGATCTTTACAAATTATGCTGATTTGATTTGTTTATTTTTGTATTGACGTTTCAGTCACTCCTAATAAATGAAAGAGGCCGATACAATTGTTCTAACTTGGATGCTAGTGTTTGTGATGCAACAAATCCTGAATGCCACCCTGATTCGCTCACTGTAATCCCTGGAAAAACTTACAGATTAAGAATCGCTAGCCTGGCTTCTTTGTCATCTCTTAGCTTCCAAATATAGGTAATTAGTTTTCTTTTCACATAATCACAAGTAAAAGAATTATTATGTTAATCAATATCCTTTCTTACTTGTAGAGTATTTGAAAGAAGGAATCAAACTCTAGATATACTCATATATCGTTGGAAGACTCAAGTTCTCCCCTTATTGTTTTGCTTTTACTCTTCATCCCTAGCTCCCATTTTCATAATATCTCTTTACATAATTCACATCAAAAGTTTCTCATAAAAACAATCAATCCCAGTTGCTAATGCCATTATTATTATTATAAAAATTTTGATGTCATTGAGATAATAAGGTTTATAAAACCTATATTGGGTTATGTGATAAGAGCTAAAAACTCTAATGAGGATGTGACAGTCTCCCCTTATTTCTTACAGAACTTTTTAACTTATAATTTATTCTTCAAAAACATATTTTTTATTTAAAGGACCATAATTCTTTGTTGATCTAAACTTCTCTTAAGTACATTAATTATGACTATTAGATTTTAAATAATGATATAAAATGCTTTTAATATTTAAACCTCACTCACATGAGCAAAAGAGAATTTAATTTTGATTGACCAATAATTCACTAACGCTAAAATTTGTTTTACAGGGCCATAACGTGACTGTTGTGGAATCTGATGGGAACTATATGCAACCATTTGAAACTCAAAATCTCTACATTTACTCAGGAGAAACATATTCAGTATTAATAACAGCCAATTAAGACTCTTTAAGAAATTACTGGATCACAACAAATGTTGTTGCCCGAAAACCAGAGAGCCCAATTACTTTAACCATTTTACATTACTCTCCGACTCTTTAACATGAAATTCCTCCAATAAATCCCTTGCCAAGCCATCTCTGGAATGATAGAATAAAAAAACAACCAAAGTGCTTCCATCAAAGCTCGCCAGGGCTTCATCCAGATAGGGATGGCAATGGATCAGATCTGATCCAAGATCCACCTGATCCAAATCCAATCGAATCAGATTTAGGTCGGTTTAAAATGGATTTTGATTGGATTTAGATATTAATGTGCGGATCTAAGACGGATTTAGAGCAGGTCTAAATCAATCTTAATATTTAGATCCAGATCCATATCCACTATCTGTTAATTTTATTTAATTTTATAAATTTCTTAATAATTATGTAATTATAAATGATAATAAATTTCATTCATAGCATATTAGTGGTATTTACCATGTATTTAAAAATCATAAAATTTAAATATTAATTTTATAAATTTAAATGATAATAGGAAAAAAATAATTAAGGTTAACTAGCCTTAAAGCATGCATATGTAATATTCAAATTGCAAGTCAAGTAATAATATCTACCAACTTATGTTATTATATTGGCCAAATATTTTTGAAGGAATATAGTTATTCCTCCCATACACTAGCGCATATTGTCTCAAAATTAACTTTCCAAATTGTCCTTGAAAAGAAGCATATGAAAACAATTAAACAAACGTCTTATTCTCTTTTTTTAAGTCGGCGCTTTAGTTTGCCCTAATTTCTTTTAATTATTCATTCTTTAGTTCAATTCAATGTCGGCCTTGCTCGAAAAAAAAAATTCTACGTCAGCCTCTTTCTCTCTTTTCAGTCTACTCTTGCTTCTTTATCCCATTTGAATGATTGGATCAGTCCTTTAATTGCTAGGTAAGCCTTTAGACTTTTTTTTTTTTTGCTATTATTTTCTCATATCTTTATTCATGTTATGTAATCACTAATCAGTCAAAATTTAATATGACAATCATCAAATTACGTATTAGTTTTCCATTATCCTTGCTAGATTTTGATTGTTAACCAATATTATATATGTGTGGGTTAGCTTTTATTTGAATATATTCTAAATTCTGACAGTTGATTGCATTAATAAAGAGTCGGTATGAATGAACATTAAATGAGAAGACTTCAATTATTTATTTAATTTATGCTCCTCGTTTTATATATTCTATGAGAAGACTTCAATTATTTATTTAATTTATGCTCCTAATTTTATATATTCTATGAATGAAGTTTAAATGAGAAGATTTCAATTATTTATTTAATTTATGCTCTTAATTTTATATATTCATTGACAAATAAGTGTATTTATTTACTTGTATAATACTGATGCATAATAATAATTTTTTTCAGTGACACATACGCTTAATGTTTTTGGTTATTTCTTCATTTAGGTGAAATATGAATTTCAGTCCTAATTTACCACAATCAGAAAATGATAATGATGATGGCATGATGTTGTTGAAGTAATTGAACCATCAAATGGGGTAAAATTGAATTTGACTTCACCAATTCCTAGCTATGAAACTGTTGTTGTTAGTAAAAAGTTAAAGTCCATTGTGAGGAATCATTTTACGAGGCAAAAGATTAATGGACAGTTGAAAGCAATTTGTAACCAATGCAATGGAAAATTAGTTGCAGGAGGTGGAACGAACCATTTACATAAACACTTGCTTAGATGCCCAATACATAAGCAACTAGCAATTAAGAATGTTATGTTGAATGCTACTGTAAATCAAGGGAAAGTCCAAGTTGGGGCATTTTCCTTTGATCATGACACTTCAAGAAGAGAGCTTGCAAATATGATTATCAAGTATGAATACCCTCTTAGTATGGTTGAACATTCTGGATTCAATAAGTTTGTTAGTTCTTTACAACCTATGTTTAAGGTCATTTCTCGAAATATGCTAAAGAAATATATCTTCAAGCAATATGAGTATGAAAAGTCTAAAATAATGAAGTTGTTGGGGACCAATTAAAGTATAATTTCTCTTACTATCGATTTATGGACTTCTAATCAGAATATGGGTTACATGGTTGTCACCACACATTTTATAGATAATTCTTGGAGGCTACAAAATCGCCTCACAAGGTACTTTCTACAGCATTATTTATTTATATCTTTGTCATTTCCTTTTCATTATGATTAATAAACACTCAACTCATATAATAATATTTTTGTTCTACCGTTTGTCATTTTTATTTTGGTTTATACATGTGATGTGTCCACACACTGCTGAGGTACTTTATGATAATTTAATGGAGTGCTTATTAGATTGGAATATTGATGGAAAATTGTGTTCTTTAACAGTTGATAATGCCTAATGATGCTATGGTTGACATACTCTTAGACAAACTTTTTAATTCATTGTTATTAAATGGGAGGTTGTTTCATATGCGTGGTTGTACACACATCTTAAATTTGATAGTGAAGGATGGGCTAGATGTCATTAGTGAAGGTATTGAGAGAATTCGTAATAGTATTTCTTATTGGAAAATGACACCCAAAAGGCATGAAAAATTTATGAAGGCTGTTCGTGAATTAAAAATTTCGAGCACTAAGCAATTGATTCTTGATTGCAAAATGAGGTGGAACACTATCTATTACTACTTGACGCTGCTTTAGTTTATAAAGACGTATTTTCTCGTTTAAAACCATGAGAACCGCAATATAAATCATTGCCCAGCGAAGAAGATTGGGAGTTTGCAAAAGAAATTTGCTGTAGGCTTGAATTATTTGATTAAGTTACAAAGTTGTTTTCCAGCACGAAATACCCTACAATGAATTTATACTTTTATCATATTTGTGAGATTAGAATATCTATTTCTGAGTGGCTAGGTTCTAGCAATGATAAAATAAGGATGATGGCAAAGAAAATGTTAGAAAAATATGATAAATATTGGAGTGTGGTTAATGAGTTAATGGCAGTGGCAACTGTTTTAGATCCTAGATATAAGTTGAAACTAGTAGAATATTGTTTTCCTTTGCTTTATGGAGTTGATTGTGAACATAGAATTGAGAGTGTCCGTAAATATTGTTACGATCTAGTGAAGGAATATTAGTTAAAGTTAAAATCATGTGGACATGTTTATCAATCTAATGAGCTTTTAATTACTCAATCCCCAGTGGAGGCATTTCATTTAGGAAGGGAACAACGTCGAGCTAGTTTTGAGACATTTGTTAATCAAAGTACTAGTACTGACCATGTGAAGTTTGAGCTAGACTATTATTTGGAGGAATCTGTCCAGCCTCGAACTGATACCTTTGACATATTGGGGTGGTGGAAGGTAAATGAATCTAAATTTCTTACTTTGTGCAATGTTGTTAGAGATATTTTGGCTATTCATGTATCGATAGTTGCATCTGAGTCTACATTTAGTACTAGTGGTAGATTTGTGACACCACATCGTAGTAGACTCTGTCTAAATACATTAGAGACTTTAATGTGTTGTCAATGGTTATTGGCTGAAGATGCTGGTACAATTTAATAATTGAATTCTTTATTTTATATTCACTATATTTTGTTTAATTAATTAAATTTTTATTTAAGTTTTGTGCTCAGAATCAAATTCATGTTCTTCAACACATACCAGATTGACATATTTAGAAGATATGGGTATGGATGAGGTAAAATTAACTATGTCATCCATATATTTACTTAAATATAGTCATAACAGAAATAATAAAACACTGAATATAAATCATATTTAACTTATATGTCATTATCTAATGTTGTAGGAATGATGATGGTTGTGCCGTGATATCAAGATGATGGAGATAGTAGAATATTAGATTGATTTTACTGCAGCAATTACTTTTAAGGATATTTTCATTATTTTTTAATTTGCTTGTTTGGTGTAAAAGCATAAGCTACAATATTTATTAGATTTTTTAGACAAATTATATAATTTAATTATTATCAATACATTTTAGTCTCTAATTTTCATTCTAAAAAATTATTACTCTTTTATTATTGAGCTTTAGAATTCATGATGGATCTAAAGCAGATTTAGATTTTAATTTTTTTTTTTTTGGATTTGTAGCAGATATAGATATTTATTTATTTTTTGAATTTGGATATGAAGCAAAACACATAAGTTTATAATGAATTTGGAGTAAATACAAATCTCAATTTTTATTATAAATTTAGCTCCAGAGTAAAGTAGATCCACCTCATATACGTCCCATTACCATCCCTACATCCAAACCCCTTGAAGCATTTCTGACAAAGCGCTTTTGCTGGTCAACCCACAAAACACATTCCAGGGTCAAAACGTATAGTCTTTAAACAATGGGTCCCACTCCCTGCCAAACACCCCTTATCTCATTGCCCAAAAAAAAAAATTGGACTAATGCTTTTGATCTGACGCCGGTGCTGGAGATTTATGATCAAAGCTATGATATTTTTAATGTTGCTAGTAACACTAATGCTAATGGTAGCACATCAATTTATAGACTCAAATTTAATTCAACAGTGGATGTTATTTTGCAAAAAACTAACACTTTGAGTGTTGGTGACAAACTAACAGTGAGACACATCTGTGGCATATTCATGGGCATGATTTTTGGGTACTTGCATTTGGGGATGGCCAATTTAATATGTCAATTGATGTGAACAAGTATAATTTGAATGATCTGATAATGAAAAATACAATGCCACTTCATCCTTATGGCTGGACTGTATTGAGGTTTCGAGCTAATAATCCTGGAATCTGGCTTTTGCATTGCCATATTGAAGTTTATTTCTTGGTGGGTATGATGGTGTTTTTTGAATCGAGATCGGAGATGGTGGCAAAGCTACCGCAACAGAATATGGGATGTGGTATGACTAAGAGTTTGAAGAAGCTGCACAGTGTTTTAAGATGTTACGTGTGATTATTAAATAATAGTTATATATATTCGAGTGATCAATCATGTATCATTTTGTTTTGAAACATGTTAAACTTTCATTCCATTAATCACAAAATTTACAAACACATTAACACAATCAACATAATAACTTAGCATAAGATCAATATACATACAATCTATGATAATAACCATTAATTGAATCATTGTATTTATAGATCAAAGATATAAGAAGTATGATAGTAGTGCACTAAAGATAACTTTACAAATACTATCCTCAACAATAAGTGACATGCACATACCAAATGTGAGCTCACATGCATGAGATACCTTAGCTCTTTCTTGACGTCCTCCATTATTAAAATGTGATTAATTATTGTGATAAAATTTCTCCATTATTGATATTCTGAAATGTGAAATCTTCTAGACTTGGGAATTAGAATTAGAAGACAACATTATCACATGCAAAAGAAAAAAAATAAGGACTCTTTTACTCCACACTGCAAAAATTAACGACGAGTAGTTTATGTAAAAGACAAAAGTCACCATCTTGTTGAAAACAATGGACGACAATAGGTATAGAGTATGCATCCATGCATACTCAGTAGAGTATGTCATTTCCTAGAAAATTATGGTACATCATGTCATTCTCGAAGACTATAACCAAATGACATGTCCCTCGAATACATCAAATTTCATGAATTTAAATACTATTGTATGAGACAAAAGAAAACTCCAACCTACAAAACCTACAAGGTTTTTTAGACTAAAATAGAGGAAAATTGTAGCAAAACTAAAATAATTGACTCCAAGTTCAAATTGCAGTAAAATTAAAATAATTAACTCAAAATAAAGGGAATTTAAAGACTATATATTGTTCTACATTTGGGCATATAATTGTAAACTTATAGACTAAAGCAATCAATTTCTTGTTCGACAAGAATAAGCACAAATGAAAGCCACTAAGGCCAAATATTTCTTCTCTCCTCCTGATTTATATATAAATATAATATCCAAATGGTGAAATTCCATTCACATCAGTTGGGATATTCGATAACTTGTCCTCATAGTTTTTTTTGGATTGTTAACTCTGTAAAGGGATATTTCTCTTAATTCTTAACCACACAAAGATAAATAAGTTTAAGTTGTACTAAAATTGAAATAACTAGTTAACTCAAGTCAATTTTACTTGATCAACTAGAATAAACAACTGCAGAAATGAAGACGAGTCGTTTACGTAAAAGACATTAGGACGACGTTATGTCCATACATTAGATTACCAAAAGACATGTCAGCTTGTTGAAAACAATACATAAAGATATGTCGGTTTCTAGGATATTTTTATGTATGACATGTTGTTACAGGAGAACATAACCGAACAACATGTTCCTCAAATACATCAAAATTTCATGAATTTAAATACTATTTTATAGGATAAAAGAAAACTCCAACTTACAAGCTTTCTGAAACTGAAATAGGAGAAAATCGCAGCAAAACTAAAATAACTGGCTCCAAGCTCAAATTGTAGTAAAATTGAAATAAAAAAACTCAAAATAAATGAAATTTAAAGACTCTTATATTCTATATTTGTGCATATAATTGTAAACTTGTAAACTAAAGTAATCAATTACATGCTCAACAAGAATAAGCACAAATCAAAGCCGCCAAGGCCAAGCAAGTCATATATATAAGTATATTAATTGCTGCACATTAGTTGAGATAGTAAGTATACTAATGCAAGTTCTTCTCATCTAGATCGGATTGATTTATAACGAAAGAGGTTCACAATAAGTTCTTTCAAAATTAATTATTTGTTCCTCTATTAGAGGTGTTCCAAAAATGGCTATGATCGAGTAAATAGCTCTACGATCTAATCAATCGGATTGAATTAAAAAAGGAAAAAAGTTTGTACACCCATAAATTTGAACTTGGAGCATGTCCAAGAACACTTAAAAATTATCAAGCAAGGAACATATCTTATCTATCTGATTGTTAATTTATAATTAAACCGAAAAATGCATCTGTGAGAACGATATCTTATGAAATATACAGTTAAAAATTATGGGGTTACATTTATCTTAACCTAAATAGTTAAAATATTATGGCAAAATAAAAGCACTTATGTAAGTAATTTGATCCTTTTAATTTATAAAGATAAAATAATTAATTTAGATATAGTTAATTTTGCCTTAATTTAGCCCTTTGTTCATTACCTTAATAATAAAAATGATGCCAAATTAACCTTAATTTATTTGATTTTTGTTTTTGTTTTTTTTAAATTTTACAAAGGCCTCACGATAAGCAATAAAATGAGTATAATATTAGGGCGGCCCACCGCATGCAATATTTGGGTCTATTGTAAAATTTTCTACCCAAACATTTATGGGCTTCTTTCAATATGCGACCCGAATAATTCTGGTCGGCAAAATGATGCGGGCCAGCATTACATCACGAAGCCGAGTCGGCGAGACACGAGATCGCTTTTTTCGACCGTCTCTTGTATTACAAGCTTCTACTTATTTTCAATTTAAGGCGTTCATTTTTTTTTTCTCTTTTGGTGTTATTATTAGAATTTCTTTCTTTTTTTCAAAATGGAGCAGAAATCTTCTCGCAAGCGCCAGTTTTTAGACGATGAAGATTCGGACGAACAACCCATGTAAAACCCTAACCTCTGTTCTTATTTTTAGCCCTTTAATTTTCTTCTAATTAAAAAGAATTTGCCAGTTTTTAAGATGATACTCCTTTTTTTTTTTTAAAGTTTCATCTGGGCTTATTCAATTTTATCAATATAACTGGAGCTTTAGCTGATATTTGCTGTATTTTTAGAAAAATGGCATTGTGGGTTATTTTTACTTTTCATTTTTTTTTTCACATCAATTTGCTTTCTTGTATGTTACATAGCCGGTTGCTTTTCTTTATTTGTGAAGCGGGCTTCTGCTTAGTCTATGAATTATGATAGTATTTTATTTTATTTTATTTTATTTTTTTGACAAGATGATAGCATTTGCTCTTGGTCTTACATGTAGAAAATAGTGCAATTTCTCTTGTTAGTTAAATTGAAATGAAATTTTTATAATATTGAAGTTTTTGCTTGTTGGGCTTCGGCTTGGTAGAATGATGTTATATGGGTGGTTTAATTTTACAGGCAGAAAAGAGTTAGATTTCCCAAGGGTAAGAAGGTGAAGCCGGGAACAGAGGCCGTGGATAGAGTCAAGGATAATGATGATGATGATGGCCCAACTGATTTGAAGAATCCCCAACTTGCTGCCAAGGAGCGTGCAACTCGCCGGAACCTAATGACTTTCGAGCTTTGCAGTGAAGAAAGTGGAGGGAATGGTAATGATATCTTTGCAGCTGAAGTGACTTACAAGGTTCGTTTTTTCATTAAATATTCTTTCATTTTAAAATTTAGTAATGGCAATTCAGGAACTATTCAATATAGGACTGTCAAAAAATAATAGAGAGTAGGGGCTTCGACGTAGTGACACTAGATGAAATTTATTCTAGACATATCATATTTTACAAGCTCATTGATACAGACTAGATTCTAACAATAATTTCTCACAATGAGATTTGACTTAGGAGGGTTTCTGAGCTCTTCGACGCGTACTCTTTGAGCCCAGGAATTGATCTTTTCTTTATCTATCTTCTGTACTTTCTCTATGTTGGATACAATTTTCCATTTCTTATGAAGCAAGTATAATTAAAATCTAGTAGAAAGTTGTTTGAAGTACCTGCACTTTTGATCCCTCAAACCTTCTTAGTACTGCTTTACTCATTATACTACTGTAATAGGTACATATTAATGATATGCCCTATAGCACCTGGTTGCATAAACTTAAGATCATGGCATTTTAAGATACATATTTAACAATTGTCCTCCTGAATCCTAGCAATAGGCGTGGGCATCGGTTCGGTTCGGTTCGGTTTCGGAATAAATTTTCGGTCTCGGATCGGTTCGGTTTCAAAAATTAAAAAACCATTCGGTTTTTTTTATTTTTAAAAAAAAAACCGAACTGAAACCGATAGGTCGGTTTTGGTTCGGTTTCGGTTTTCTTAACGGTTTTATTTACGCCATTGACTTTCGGTCAATGACCATTTTGAAAACTTTACAAACAAATTAGGCCACAACAGAATTTTTATACGCAAATATTTCTTAAATATTGGGCTTTAATAACATTTTATAAAATAGAGGGATCTACATGATAATATCCCTCCATCATCTTCAACATTTCGTCTCTCTCTCTCTGCTCAACTCCCCAGCAAGCAGCAGCACAATATCAAAAATAAAAAAAATCCAAGAAAATTACAGTAGCATACACACATCCAAATAGGCATAATAAATCTAAATATTATTAACAATTTAATGTAATAATAATAAAAAAGACAAACACAAAATAACAAAAAAAAAAGAAACCAAATGACACAGATCTAGTTTCCAAAAAAAAAAAAAAAGAATAGCAATGCTGGATGGCTGGTGATGGAGCGGTGGAAGTAACGACAGCGGTAAGTCGGCAGCAAGGGTGAGGTAGTTCCGGCCACTGGTAGTAGTTAGGGGCTTAGGGCTTGGCAGCTTGTTATTTCAATTTGATTATTTGAAAGAGAGAGAAGCAGAGAGCCAGAGAGGGAAGAGACCGAGAGAGATCGGGAGAAAACCGGAAAAGGAAATGCGTGATTTGTGAGTTTTTGTATATATATGTTGTATGAAATTTCAAAAATGCTTAAATAACGGTTTGGTTCGGTATTTATAAATACGGTTTTTTAACTCTAAAAAAACCGAACCGAAACCGAAATAAACCGAACCGATCCGGTTTTTTCTGGTTCCGGTTCGGTTTTTGCCCACCCCTACCTAGCAATACGCCTGCATTCAATATATATATATATTTCCCCTTTCAAAGTAGGCAATATATACTGGTATAGGTTTAATACTGGTATAGGTTTAGTACTGAACAATTTGCTCGTGCATATTGTATTTCAGGTACGCGTATGTACTTATTCTTTTCTCATGTTTTCACTTTCTTGCTGCGCTTTTCATCATGCTTAAAATGCTATAACTGAAGGATACCATGTGTTTCTCCATCTTAGTAAGCCTAAAAATTGAAGCTTGTTTACTTTCGCATCAAACAGCATTCTTAAGGAGTTTCTATTTCATCTCTTTGTGTTTGTTATTCTTAATTGGTTGTTTTTGTTATTCATTTTGTTTGGTATCCATCTGCTCAATTCTACTGACTAAACTGACCAAAATCCAAATCCACTTCATATGGAGTATTTTAAATTGATTTATTTATTATTATTTTCTTTTAACATCTGTTCTTCTCTTTGAAAAATGTGTTTGCTGGTTCTTAAGTCTATAAATATCATGGTCGCCAGGGCTCCATGTAATTCTTGTTCATTGAGCGTGATATAGTTTGGAAAGCTTCTTTGCTGAGAGTAGCAATTTTTTTTACAGTCAAGATGATTTCCAGATTCATCAATTATTGGTTCAAGGGAAAGGATAGACTATGATGGGAGATTTTTTTGAACAGGGTGACGAGAACTTTGTTGATGATGGGATTCAGATCGATCCCTTCAATCTGGACAGGGAGAGGGAAGAAGGTTATTTTGATGCAGAGGGAAATTTTGTTGAGTATGTCAATGAAAATGAAATCAAGGTAAAGATATGTGTTTTGGATGTCATTGTAATATGTATAATTCAACTTGTTCATATCCTTAACATGAACTTTCGCAGGATGCATGGCTTGATAGTCTTGAAGTTGATCAAAGGTATGTTGGTACTGCAGTAGCAGACAATAAAGTTATTGAGGTGCAGGAAGATAAAGATAATAATCATGAACTTTCTTCTGAAGAACTTGGACTGATAAAGAGGCGTATTGCCGACATTCTTGAGCCAGGAGAAACAGTAAATTCAGTTTAATGTTTTATTTGGGTTTCATGGTTCTTTTGAAAGCATCGCTAGAAATATTGATTATGAACACAGTTTAATTGCTTTCAACCATGAAGCTTCAACAGTGATATTTCAAATTGTTTGCATCTTTTTATAATTCATCGTTGTAGATGTCTTGAAGCAATTTTTGTGCTTCGTGAGTTGTGACATTATAAAATTGCCTTTTTTTGGTCCAGCTATTGGGCTAGGTACCATGGTTTTGTATTTTGCAGATTTGTTTTTATGTGTGAAATTAGAGTATTTTTGGTATATGTTTTCTGTTTGATAAATGACAGCGTAGTGATGTCAAGTTCCTTGCAACGTAGATAGAAAATGTGCACTGCAGCCAAAAATTATTGTTTAGATTGCATTTGATGTCTACCTGTTATTTATATGCTACATACATTTGAAGATAATCTGCAAAGGAGTTGTATCCTTGTTTTGATGTCAATGTTAATCCCTTAACTTTGATTAGTCAGGCTACTTATATATTTTCTCCTCGAAGCTGGTTCAGTTGTTTTGATTGTTGACTGAAAAACCAGTTTTATAGTTTTTGTGCTAGAATTAGTAATTTGCATCGCATATTTACAGAAGTATTGTAATTAGATAAGCCGTTATCCCTTTTTCTTAAATTAAGACAATATCGCTGTTTTACTTTGTCTTGTTAAAGCAACATATTTGACATATCCATAGCTATCATATATCAATGATTTCTTCATAAACACATATATCTGTCCATTCAGATAGGTTATATTTGTTTAGGTTTTTGAACTTTGTTTTGCTTCTCTATAGGTTACACAAGCTCTGAGAAGGCTGAAGGGAACTTCCAACAAGAAGGAAAAGATGTCGGCTGAGACAAAGCGCATATTTGATCAGTTAACTGAGGATGCCATGAGGCTGATGGAGGAGAATGGAGAATATAGTAAGTGTATCTCGTGGGGCTTTTTATTTTAATCTTTGAAATATGCTTGTTTAATCTTTTACCCATATCTGTGTATGTGCTATGCATGTTTATCTTAATGCTTGTATTCCTGTAAATGTTTTTTTCTCTTATATCAGTTATTTGGCAGCAAAAGCTTAGGCTCCTACCCCTTGCTTTTTTTTTCAAGAGGTTTTAATTCTTAGTAGAATTGCTTTAAAAATTTTCAGAATAAATGTGGGCAATATTAGTAAATTTTGTTTCTGTAAGTTTCTTAGTTTAGTTTTCCTTTATATGTCCAAGGATACGAGGACACCCGTAGTTTTATTGAAAACGAAGAAATATTAAACCCAGCAGTTTGCTTATGAAGTATAATCCTTATTTTCCAGATACTCAAATGATGAAACTTGTATGACTTGTTAGAGAAGAGATGTAACGGAAAAAAATAAGATCACGCACATGGAATTGCACCTGAGCATAGAGTTTCTTTATGATTTTATTATAGGTTGTATGTATCAGCGTCAGGCACCAGGTTTTCTTGTTCTCCAGAGAAATAAATGCATTTTCTTTTTCAAAAATAATAATAATAATAACAACAACAACTTGAAATTATTTTTTGTGCTTTTGGTTATGTTGCTTTGTATTCTTCTTCTGCAGATGTGTATCACGAGAACCAGGAGACTTTTGAGCGTGAGGCAGGTTGGTTCCACAATTAAAACTATCTTTACTTTTGTCTTTATCCTAATGTTCATTTTCCAACAGTCTTATGTTCTATTAGAATATCAAAGGATGTTTATACAGTGGTGAGTGTAATTTTAAATGTTATTGCTAGCCTGTTTGTGCCATTGGTTGTCCGTTAAAAGAGATCTTGTAGGATTCATGAAATCCTAACATGGTCTTGTTTCTTGTTGATAAGGCCTTCTTTGCTAAATGTGCTTATGAATTGTTGACACGTGCTAAAGTGTGATATTGTGATTGGTGGTGGGCATCATACTTAACAAATCCTATAAAATTAGGCATACTCAGATGATTACATATTTGTGTTTGTACATTTCTAGCATAGTACATGTACTGAATCATAATGGTGTGTGTTTTTGCTTGTTGCATAATCTTAGGAAGAAAACCAATACCCCAAGCTTGTAAAAATGTGAATGTTTTATAATGAAATTTTTGAAGCATCCTCAAAACATGGTATAGCTTTTAGTCAATGAAGATGCATTCTCTTATAGCCTCCGTCTTCATATGGACAGTGGTGCAAACAAGCCTTGTTCTTGTGCTAAACACAAAATTCTTAATATGTGAAGTACATGAAGTGCCATGCAGATCTTAGTCAAGTACATACAACACAGCCGGCTTTTGTACTTGATGCGTGCTGCATGCTATTTTTCCTATCACATGTTTTTCGGAAATAAGTTGAACAACATTTCTTTTCAACCTTGGTCCTACACTCTATTTGTATTTGCACTAACTCGGTTTGACTGCTGTTCTGCGAATTTTTCTTTTCCTTTTTTTTTTAAAATTAAATAGATAATTTGTTCCTATTAATTGAATTGAACCCTGAAATCTTAGATGAATGATTTCCTTTTTCTTTTTTAGCTCTTATTGTGGTACTTTTGATGATTCTGTTTAAAGAAAGATGTTTTTGCAAACTGTTTTCTTCGTTCATGTTTGTATGCAACTTTGGGCAGAGGGGAAGAGAAATCATGAGTGGCTTATTGATTATGCGTTTTTTTCCTCTTTTACAGAAGGATATGAGAGGTTAGCTCAGACAAAGGGAAAGGCTGATGCTTATGATATGTTTGCGGATGATGATGAAGATGCTCCTGTGAAGCCATCATCTGATGAGCTTGATACAGTTTTGGGCCCTAATTCAAATGCGGCCGGTCAATCGTCATCAGATGCTCTGAACACAGCTTCTGAGAGTGAGTTCTCTCTGTTGGTAATATTAGAGGTATTTCGAATAGTCATTTCCAACTGTCTTTTCCTTATGCCTTCTGATGTTGCTTTGTCTACAGGTGAATCTTTGCAAAATGACTATGTATATGACGAGTCTTCTGGGTACACAAACACTCTCTCTCTCTCTCTCTCTCTCTTCAACTTACATAAAATCGGAATGCAATATTCACTTTTAGTATAGTTTTGGTGATTACCACTTGTTTGCTTCAATTTTAAACTTTTTGTTTGACGTGATGATTCTAGGTTCTCTCTTGCTTATGTTGTTGCTTAAATACAAATGCCATCTCTTGTGGGACTTGCTTAGTTTGTGTTTCAATCTGGTTAAAATGTGCAACATGGCTACACATCGGATAACCTTTTGTCTACATTATGACTGTTTCTACATTTTGTTTTCTTCTTCAATTATGAGAATATTTGGATTAGACACTTATATTTTTCATCAGTAAAGGGCCAAGTACAATTTGTTTATGCTTCAGTCTCATGGTTTGATCTTACACTTCTAGTGTTACATGGGGTTTGTTGGACGGGAGCCTTGAGGGAAACAGCGTGATCTTGCTCTTGAGTTATTTGAGTAATTTTCTTTTAACCTGGTCAACCCGTTACCATTTTGAAATATGTTGATCGACCATTCTGGAGGCTTGGCTTCACAATAGCGTATTATTATGGACATAATTAAATTAAAATTTTATGATATTCAGTCCTCACAGACCAGTGGTATTAACGGTTATATATTGAATTGTGCCTTCAGTTACTATTACAGCAGCAGTTTGGGCTATTACTATGACCCATCTACTGGACTTTATTGCTCGGCAGTTTCAGGGCAATGGTATGACTGCATATTTCTTTTAACGTATTTTTGGCTTTTTCTTTTTCTTGCTGTAAATTTCTAAATTCACACTGCTTGATCTGGAAAGTGAAAAATTGATTTGGTAGCAAATGCTTGTCGTCAGATAGAAAATAATCATATGCCTTTTTCTATTCTAAATTAATAAGAAGTAACTTTTCACTTAATACGATTAGTTTCTAGGACATAGTGAAACATAAACAAGTATTTTCTTGTGAGAGGTGGTTTTTCATTATTGAAATCTATTGTAGCATTTTTAAGACCTTGTAGAGATACAAATGTTTCTATTTTTCTCAGTAGCGTGTGGGATCCTGTTTTAGGCATTAAATGTAAAATGCAGCAATACCTCTCGATATCAGGATAAGATATGTACTGTTTCTTATAATACGTAGAACTCTTTTAACAATAAAGTGTTCTTTATGCAGGTACTCATTCAACGAGGAGGCTGGCACATATGAAGAAGTGATTGCAGGCGCATCACGAGAAACCTAAAGAGTGAACATTGCAGCTCAACTTGTTGTTGTTTGTACAGGCAACCGAATGACTTTGTAGTAATTCGCAAAATTGAATATACCAGCCGTTCTGCTGATTGAAAGTTAACCTTGATTCGGGATTCAAATTATTCCGGTTTATTTCGACTTTCTATACATAGCTCCTTAACTTTAGAAGCATAGATTTTTCTTACTCGGGAAGAGGATAGCAGATAAAATAAAATTCTGTCCAGAAGTTTGAAATTCTATTCTTCCGGATATATACATATATGTTTTGTTAAATATGCGCCCCATGTTTCGAAGAGGGAAGAGGATAAAAGCTTATATACACGCGTTCAAAGTTTCAATTTTGTAGAAAATTCATCTCTGTCTGGGTCAATCAGGTATCATAACAATGGCAGCATCTACAATAATGTTAATTATGAGCTGTTGCCTGGAAATTGTTTGCATTGTTATTTTCCAAGGTCAAAGTCTCCGTGTGATCTTCGTCACTGAAAACATAGACCTTGACCCAGAAGCAAATAAAGTTAAAAATCATTGCAAGGAAATTTCAACCGAGCTCGTTGAGCCATTCGTCCATCCCTATTCCCTAAAACAGCTCCGGAACGTTTAGATATGTGTTCGCTTTTTCAATTTTCTCCATCGTTTTTTTTTTTAATAAACAATTTTCTCCAGCGTTGACCTGTAAGGAAGAGGTTTTGTAATTACTGTTACTTTTTAGTGAAATATTTACTCTAATAGTAGATGGGCTTAATAGGTTAATCTATGTGTAGCATTATTCATTAAACGGTCAATTGATATTTAGTTAAATTATAAGTAGAATTATTTTTTTTTTTAAGTTTTTTATTATTTAGTCTAACGATAATCTAATTTCTTTTCCACCACATATATGTATCACTATTCATATGGAGTCAAATCCTAAACCTCTCACTACTTCAATTAAATGATATCCTCAATTATACGTAGAATCATCGATTCTCCCGATACGACAAATATGCATAACATCAACTAGGGGTAGGTTTTTGCCCTTGCAATTTGCTCACTAAATGCCAAGCTTTCACATGACACATGGGGCTATATTTTAGCTTTATCCAGATAATACTTCTAATTCATGACAATCTAATAACCGTGGGTTGGTTTCACACTTATGGTACATTTGGCATATTTGGCATATTGTATTATGTTATATTATATTAACTATATTGCGTCATGGTGTATTGCACCTTGGGGCAGGTGCATTGTATTAAATTATACTGCAATACTATGTTTAGTGTAATATGAATTGTTTTATATAAAGTTGCATTATTTTATATTAATGTTAAAATTAAATTAATATTATCTAAATTTATTAATATTTTAGGGTTTTATTATTAATTTTTGAAATTAAGTATTAAATAATTATTTGTATATATTAATTTTTATAATATAAAAATGATTTAATAATATACTACTATTAAATAATAAAATACTACATTATTATTTTATAATATAATTTATTTCTATAAACTAATTATTATAATATAGTATAATCATATCAAAATATAGTATGTTTTGATAATATATTGTAAAAATATAATATAACTTATATTATATTATAAAATTATATAATATTAAGTTATAAATTTGTTTTTATTTATTAATGTCAAAAATAATTTTTTAATTTAAATTTATTCTCAAATTTAGTATTTTAGTTTGTAATAACTTATTAAATAAAATTAAAATACTTTTTACGCATTTGAAGTAAAATAATATTAATGATTTTATGTAATGAAAGTAAAATAATGTATTATCATTTATTAATTAAATATTTAGGTTTATTAAATACGCATATTCATATACCAATATTATTTAAACTTTGTTTAAAATATTTGCCAATTAAATGCCAAAATGAAAACACACGTAGGGTTTTGAAATAATATTTACAGTAAGAGATCTTTCATGATTCGGCTTCGATCAAATTTATTGTAACATTAAAAATATTTACACTTGCTTTAAGTGCGGGAAAACGAGCAATATTTCCGTATTGCTTGACAAAACTAATCAAAATTCTTCTAGTATTTTAAAACACATCCAAACTTCCATAACATTACAACACTGTCAGTTTTTTTTTATGATCTTACCATTTTACCCTTCCTTACTACCAATCGCACCAAACTCAAAACAAATTTTAACTCTCACTTAGGTGCGAGTAATTCAATTTTTATTTTTTTCTCCCTCACGAGGTGAAAGATATGTGAGTGAGTTGCCATCGAGTGAGACTTGGATGCTTAAACGCAAATCAAAAGATAACAAGTTTCCTTAGTCTACGGGAACAGATCTAATAAAAAGGAAAATGAATAAAAAAGGGGAAAAAAAAAGTTAATGAAACAAATTTGAAAAGAATAAATAAAAATGAAGAAAGTGAAGAAGAAGAGAAAAAGAATAATTTTTGTTTGCAAAAGAGAAAAAATAATTGAACGCGTTAACTACTTTGTTTTATTGTATATTTTTCTTCAAGGCAAGTAAATGCGGAAGAAACCTCGTGATTTGCCGCATGAACGTGTAAATTGCCAATCACAAAAGGATTAGGACTCAACATGCAATGATACTTCTCATGAAGAAAGCCGGAATAGAAAATAAAGAAATTGGCAATAATATTTAGGTCCCTAGTTTTTATCAAAATCATAAACAACATTAACGTAAATATAATCTCTTACTGTACAGATTAATTAGTTTTAATTTTTACACGTAGCTATGCATTTTTTTCCATTTACGTTTTAGTGTATTTGTTGGAATATGGTATTAACAATTTATAACGGACTCAAGTGATCAAAAAATTATAGCATCACTTTATCATTCTTTATTTAAATAATCACCTTTATAGATTGGTGCATGGAAAATTGAATTATTCCTTCTTATTTTTGCCATCATAAATCATATTAATTAACTAAACTGCCCTTAAGACCTAAGCAGCTATTAGCTAGCTAGGTTTTTGTTGTTAGATTAAAAAATATATATGTTAACTAACTAAAACAACGATTTGACTGTGATACTCCGCATTGTTACGCTCTTATGAAATTATTTATCTGTGATTTGATCAAACTTAGGGATGCAGATGTTATTAACCCAGTAATCATTTTAAAAAGGTGCATGAATCCTTTGCACGAAAGCAAAAAAGTCGACGCGGTTTCTTGATTTAAAAACTTCATGCTGAAACAATAATAAAAGTCATCGTTTGTGTGGTCAACGTTCAACAGTCTGCTTTATCTTAAATTTATCTTAAATTTGTGTGGGGTAGATGTTATGGCATGTTTGGTTTAAAGGAATATATATATAAAAAAAAAAGAAGATAAGAAAGAAATAACATAATAAAGATGAATTTTATGTTCAACTAAATAATGAAAATAAAAATTATCTTCTTTTTTACTCGTTTTTTTTTTCTCCTCAGTCTTTTCTATTCTTTTCTTCCCCTATCATTTCTTCCAACTCATCTGTAAATCCGATTTGGCAAATCATTAATTACTTTAAAATTCACATTTTAAATTCCATCATCCAAACTCGTGTAATTTATCAAATGATGGGTTTTATGTAAGGGGACGCTCTACCCTAATATTTTGAAACGGTATATTTGTCCGTCCAGCATAAATCTTTCTTACAACAGGACCAAGTTGAATACAAATATCTTTGGTTCATTAATTGCAATCAAGTTGTATAACCTGTAATTAGAGTTAATTTTCCCTCTGGAAGTTAACATAATTAACTCAATTAGTTGCACATATAATAATAACGAAAGATGGAGTCTTCTTTAGTTCGAATGGCCCCACGTATTCAAATACCAATTTGGCCTATTTATTTTTGTTCACTACCTATATATTTATAGAGGTCAAATCCATATTTTGAAAATGTAAATATTGGCACATGAAAGTTGTTGAAGAAGGGCGACTATCTTGAATGTGGATTCATAAGATAAAAATTGTTTGAAAATTATCCCTTTTTTCAGTAGACAGAGCCGAGATTTCTTTTACCATGTATAAAGCAAGTTCAATTCTTATGCAAGTTCGTATTTTACAAAACGTAGACATTACAATCTAACAAACATATCAATAGAAAATGTTTACAAACGGGCTAAACTTATATCCATGTGTTCTGACAAAAATTATTTAATTAATCTCAATCTAACAAACATCTCCGAATTAATATATTAGCAAACAAATGTAATTAGACTAATAAGCTTCCAACATCTAAAAGGTCAACATCATTAACACCAATGCTTTCTTGCAAGTAAATGCTCCGAAATTTCCTAGATTTTCACACCAACGAATAATTATTCAAATCAAAATACGATGGTATTCTTTGCGCAGCCCGCCAGCATCCAACTTTGACCTTGTGGTTGCAGCACCTTTAATAAATTTTGTCTATATATATACATTTACAAATCAACACAACTCATTACTGCTCTCTTTTTTCTCTCTTTGCTCTGCGATATTAAAATATTAAATCAAAATTTTAAGCATTTGCATCAAACAAAAGCAACCAGTTTTTTCGAGTTTCAAAAGTAGCCATGTCATATTTTGTTGACATGGCTGTTTCTTCAGGATTTAGAGGAATGAAGATTTTGAACTTGTTGGCTTTATGTGTATTGATCTTCTCTTTAACAAGTATTGTCCCAGCGGCTGAGGCCAGAATTAGAAGATACAAATGGGAAGTGAAGTATGAGTACAAGTCCCCTGATTGCTTCAGGAAAGTTGTAATCACAATCAATGGAAGGACTCCAGGACCAACAATTCAGGCTCGGCAAAATGATACTGTCATTGTTGAGCTCAAGAACAGCTTGCTTACTGAGAATGTTGCCATTCATTGGCATGGAATTCAACAGGTAAGATTTTTAGAAATGTTTCCATTTCGACGTTTTGGAGTATGGAATCAGTTCATTTTAAATCATTGATGCTAGTTTTGTGTATGTATGTAGATTGGAACTCCCTGGGCCGATGGAACAGAGGGAGTGACTCAGTGTCCAATTCTTCCTGGAGAAACATTTACTTACAAGTTTGTTGTTGACAGGGTGAGTTTTAATTTCGGGTCTTGAATCTCTCCTTTCAGCTTCATTAATTTCCTAATATCAAAGACAAGCAAATTAGAACTCAAGTACTCTTTAACCTCCGTACCTCATAAACGAAACTTTTAACAAAAGCCCAACGTCTCTTTTTCAATATTTCAATCTTGGTCTTATCACATGCAAGTCTATGCTTCTGGGTCAAGTGGCTTAACTGATTTTTGACACTCCCTGTATTTACCCTTCTAGACACTTTTATTCGGATTTTTTTTTTTTTTCCCTCTTTCTAGTTGAAGCATTACTTTGTTATTTTCCAGGCTGTTTTGTCACAACAGGTATATGTAACAACTAACAAGCAATTAATTAATTTCTTTAATTTTGAATTTACTGTAGCCTGGAACATATTTATATCATGCTCATTACGGAATGCAAAGAGAAGCTGGTTTGTACGGTTCAATTCGAGTATCACTTCCTGAAGGGGAATCCGAACCATATGCCTATGATTATGATAGAAGCATCATCTTGAATGATTGGTTCCATAGAAGCACTTTTGAACAAGCTGCTGGCTTGTCCTCTCTTCATTTCAATGGGTTGACGAGCCTCAGGTAATGACCGTATATCTAAAATTAAAATTACAAACTAGCATTCTCTTTTGTACGCAAATCTTTTACATTATTAAATTGAGATTGGTGATTGGTTGTTAATAAAATAGAAGAAAAATAAATACACACGTGACAACATACTTTTAAAAGCTGAGGGAAGCTGATATTAGGATTTCGCTAAACAATTTTTTATGTTTGATGTTTCAGTCACTTTTGATACAAGGAAAAGGAAGGTTCAATTGTTCTTCTTTGAACTCTCCAAGCTTGAATTTTGGCACTATTTGTAATGCTACAAATCCAGAATGTTCCCCCTATGTTATTACAGTAATCCCTGGAAAAACTTACAGACTCAGGATTTCCAGCTTGACTGCTCTCTCTGCCCTCAGTTTTCAAATAGAGGTATGTGTTTTTAATTTTCATTTTCAAAACTAGTTTTTGAGAAAACAAGGTTTTGAAAACATTATCAAACATTAACAAACTTCGCATCCATATATAATTTCATATACACTTTTTGACATAATTTTTTTCTTCTTCAGGGTCACAATATGACAGTTGTGGAAGCAGATGGGCATAATGTGGAGCCATTTGTGGTGCAAAATCTATTTATATATTCAGGAGAAACATACTCTGTCCTAATAAAAGCTGACCAAAACCCAACTAGAAACTATTGGGCCACAACAAATATTGTCAGCAGGAATGCCACATTCAAAACACCTCCAGGCTTAGCCATTTTGAATTACTACCCGAATCGTCCGAAAAGATCTCCTCCCACAACACCCCCCTCAGGCCCCCTCTGGAACGATTTTCGCCCCCGCTTAAACCAGAGTTTAGCCATTAAAGCCCGGAAGGGATTCATCATTCCCCCGCCGCAAAGTTCTGACAGAATGATAGTAATGCTCAATACACAAAATAATGTGAGTGGCAATGTGAGGTGGTCTGTGAACAAAGTCTCGTATAACTTGCCTCACGTACCTTACCTTATTGCACTTAAAGAGAATATAACAAGTGCTTTTGATCAAACCCCACCTCCAGATGGGTATGATTTCAAAAACTATGACATTTTTAGTGTTGCAGAAAACAAAAGTGCCACAATAGGTAATGGAGTTTACAGGCTGAATTTCAATTCAACAGTGGATATTATTCTGCAGAATGCAAATTCTATGAGTAACAAGACAAGTGAGACACATCCTTGGCATCTTCATGGGCATGATTTTTGGGTATTGGGCTATGGAGAAGGCAAATTTGATATTTACAATGATCCAAAGAAGTATAATTTGGTGGATCCAATCATGAAAAATACAGTGCCTGTTCATCCGTTCGGCTGGACCGCATTGCGGTTTCGGGCCAGTAACCCGGGAGCTTGGGCTTTTCATTGCCACATTGAGTCTCATTTTTACATGGGTATGGGAGTTGTGTTTGCCGAAGGAATTGAGGGGCTTGGGGAGTTGCCTGCTTCAATTAAGGGCTGTGTACATAGGAAATAGTAAACTCACGGAAGATTGGGACACCCTTTTCCCTTTTCCTTCTCTTTTTCTTTTTCATTTTTAAATAATTTTGACCCCAAGAAAATTTATCTGATTGTAATTAGTTATCAACAAAATTCATTTTTATTTGACAGATCAATAAAAGATTCTTATATTGTATACTTGCACTGCATGGTGAGAAGACATGAAAGTTTATTTGAAAATAATTGTATGTTTGTTTGAAACTTATCACCCTCTTTATTTAAAGTAGAATCTGAGATTCCTTGTTAATAAAAATTTGTCGACTAAGCAAACTGCCACTTGATTCGACAATGCATTGTTGATGCAATATGTACAAAAGTCGGGTATCTACACAAACAAACAAATATTTACTTACATCAACGAACATACAAATTAATTGAAAATTTAACAAATGGGTTAAAACTGGTTCAAAATTTTGACAAAACTTATCATTCAATCTAACAATCCTTCTTTTCTTTTTCTTTTTTTTTTTTCCCTTAGATAAACAACTTCTATCAAATGTTAACATAGTATACAAGATAAAGCTTACAAAATCTTAAAGATCAATATCATGATAAAGTCAATGACTTGTTTAAACCCCACATCTCGTTCCAATCTCTTACGCCTAATCTTATAGGATCACTGTTGCAACTTTTAGGTCAAGTAATTTAATAACTTGCTTCATTAAAAAAAAAATCAATAATTACTTAAAAACGTAGCTTTCAACTAATATTTAAACCTCAAATATCTATTTTAATTTTCTTGTCTCACTATTTTTATATTTACATTCTAATTTTTGGGTCAAGTAATTTACCATATATTGTGCACATTATCTATAAGGGGTGGGCATTGATTGGTTTGGGTTGGGTTTTAAGTCAATCTAAATCAAACCATAAAAATTTAGACCAATCCCAAATCAAACTAAATATTTTTAACCCAATATAAACCAACTCATTTGGATTTGGTTTGGGTTTTGTTTGAATTTTATAATTAAAATATTTTTTAGTTTGATAAATTTAATTGTATCAAAATTATAATAATTATTAATTATTAAATTAATATTAAAATATGAAAAAAAATAGTGGATAAAAAATTATAAATAATAGATTTTACAATAACTTCGCCTTTAAATATTAACCATATTACAACATAAATTCTAACAATGTCAATACAAATCAAAACATGATAAGATATCTCAACTCAAGTATCAAAGCAATCATCAAAATTAAATTAAATTATTCAATTTTATAAATTTATATCTTCTGAGAAATAAATCTAAAATTTATTATAATTTGAAAAAGCTCCAAAATTGTAAATGCAGTAAGAAAAATTAGACATGAAATCTATTTAGATTTAAATTTATTAAAAAATAACAATAGAATTATATTTTATTTAATAAAATGATATAATTAATTACATTTTTAATTTTAGTAAGTTACAATACAATAGGACTATAAAATTATATTAGAGGATTTCATAAAAATATTGTCTGAGTAATTTATTAAATATTAATTTAGCCTTTTAACTCAAGTTGAGACTATAAAAAATTATTATATAATAGTGATTACTAATTTATAAATTATTAGTTTTAAAACAATAATAATGACCACCCAACAATAATAAAGACTTAAACTCTAAAATTTGGTTTGGCTAAAATTTTTCATGTCAAAGAAAATTTCTTTTTCTTTATAAGTGGTTAGATTATTTTATATATTACAATACATGACAAAAGCTCTGGCATAAAATCTCATCTCAATCTTTTTAATTTTAAGTAGATCGAAAAAAATCTTTTTAATTTTAAGATCATGAGATGTTGGAAGTATAAACTCCCAAACAAAATGAATAAATAAACAAGTAACAGAGAGTGGAGTGCACATTAAAAAAAATAGCCATTTAGGAATAGATATTTTATTTTAAAAGAAAATTGAGTTTAAAAAAGAAGATAAGTTAAATACGATACTAAATATAATTAAATATATAAAGAAGTTAGCTCATAATCTAATGGCTTAATAGTTAATATCTTGGCGTCGATTTGCTCAATTTGAATACGAGATTTTGGAATTAATTAGTTTTTATTTATTTTATTTAATTTATTTTTCACTAACATGACACCTTGAATTTATCAATGACCCGTGGGTAAATTATACCCAAATTATTATGAAATAATTTTTTACATGTAAATCTAAATTTAACCCATTTCATAATTTATCTAACTTAAATTATTTTACTTAGTTTGGATTTAAATAAACCCATGAGTTGTAGGTGTATGCTCACCCCTAATCTGTATGTCCACTTAATAAAAGAGGCTAGAAGGGTCCGAGCCCATGTCCAATGTTCTCCGTTTCAATTTTTCAATTTTTCAACTTTTGTGTCATCACGTACATGTTTTAACTAGGGGTGGGCAAGAACCGAACCGAAACCGAAAAAAATCCGGTTCGGTTCGATTTTTTTCGGTTTTGGTTCGGTTTTTTTACTCTAAAAAAACCGAATATAAAAATACCGAACCGAACCATTTGGTTCGGTTTTTGGGTTAAAATTTAAAAAACCCGAACCGATCCGATTATCATGTAGATCCCTGTACTTTATATAATTTTATTATAGCCCAATATTTAGGAAATGTTTACATATAGAATTTCTGTTATAGCCTAATTTTTTTGCAAAATTTTCAAAACGGTCCTTGACCGAAAGTCAGCAGAGTAAGATATCATCGCAATCCATATTTTTTGGTAAATTATATTATGACGTAGAAACTTATTTTATTTTATTTTTTTTTTGGGCCAAAAGTTTTGATATTAAAACTAGTGATAATGATTCTGAAAATTCATCATTTTAGTCTAAAATTCTTGCAATTTTTTTTTTTTTTTGCAAATACAAATTTGTAAATTATTTTATTTTTGTTTATTATACATTAATTATAGTAAGCCTTGTGTGCAAGTTAAGGTAAACAATTTTAGTCTAAAATTCTTGTTTTTTTTTTTTTTGCAAATACAAATTTGTAAATTTTTTTTTTTTGTTTATTATACATTAATTATAGTAAGCCATGTGTACAAGTTAAAATGAACCGAAAAATCGATTTGATAATCCGAACTATTAAACAAATGGTTACCGAAAAATCAAAACTGAACCGAACCGAACTATTGATTCCGGTTCGGTTTTTATTTTCCTTAAAAACCGAACGGATTTTTTAATTTAATCCGAACTGAACCGAAACCGAAAATTTATCCCGAAACCAAACCGAACCGAACCGATGCCCACCCCTAGTTTTAACTTTTGGGTCAAATTTCATGCACTCCTCCATGCAACAACAAACAGTCATTTAATAATTTTTTTGATTTTCTGCAGCCTGGAACATATTTATACCATGGTCATTACGGAATGCAAAGAGAAGCTAGCTTGTACTAATCAATTCGAGGATTCACTTCCTGAAGGAGAATCTGAACCATTTGCTTACGATTCCGATGGAAGCATCATCTTGAAGCACTATTGAACAAGGTGTCGGCTTGTCCTCCTTCCCTCTCGAGTGGATCCGAGAGCCTCAGGTGATTAAGCACATAATGTCAATAAATATTAAGAACCAGTAACGCACACGTTACCTTAAATCTTTAAAAGCATTTTAATATGCTACGGTCACTTTTGATACAAGGAAAAGGAAGATTCAATTGCTCATCTTTTTACTTTCCAAATTATGCTACTATTTGTAATGCTACAAACCCAGAATGTTACCCCTATGTAATTACATTAATTCCTGTAAAAAGGTACAGACTCGTGATTTCTAGCTTGACTACTGTCTCTGCCTCAGTTTGCAAATTAAGGGAAATGTCTTTTATATAACCCTTTGCTGTTTTTCAGAACGAAAGACATCTAAAATTAAAAAATTTCACATCCCTGATCCATTATACATCTAAAATAGTTTGTTAATGCAAGTGATACACATCCTTCGCATCTGCATGGGCATGATTTTTGGGTATTGGGCTATGGAGAGGCAAATTGGACATCTATAATGATACAAACAAGTTGAATTTGGTGGATCCGATTATGAAAAACAGAGTACCGGTTCATCCTTATGGGAGGACCGCATTGCGATTTTCGGCAGAGAAGCCGGGATCTTGGGCTTTTCATTGCCATATTGAGGCCCATCTTTATCTGGTAATGGGAGTTGTGTAATTGTGTTTGCTAAAGGAATTGAGGGGCTTCTTAAGGGATGTGTATGCAGAAAATAGTAAAAATGGTGGAAATTTAGGACACTTTTTGCTTCTAGTTTTACTTGAAAGATCATCGGTGTATACTTGCACTTCCTGGTGAATGAAAAAGCAAAAAATCTTAATTTCATTCCTCATAAATCCATCAAACAAATCAACTATATGATTTTATTTGCAGTTGTGTGTTAGCTTAATTGGTAAAATCTCTTAGAATAATATAAGACCTTACTTGTATATAAAAAGAGTGTAGTTATTTAGCCGCCACCTTTCATCTCATGAGGCCTCTCTAATATTGAAATTACCATAAATGATAGAAATTGTGTTGTACTTACTTTCCAATCAAACTATTTTTATTTTTGAAAATAAAATATTTCATTCTTTCTATAGCGATTTTTTTTTTTATTTCCTTTTACTGTACAATATTAAGCTTTAGAAATTTACTTGTCTAAAGAGCCTCAATAGACACTTACATAATAGATGATAAATTTTCTTTTTTTAAAAAAATAATACTAATGGATGATAGACTTGCATCTAAGTATGTTGATACAATTCTTTAAAACAAAAAAAGATAGATATGACAAAACACAAGGAAATTTAGAAGTAGATAATATATAAAAAAAAAAGTCTTATGAGATAAAATGTGGGGTTGAATATCACTACTCGTATAAAAATCTTGAAGGTTGACGTCGTAAACATATGGAGCTCATAAATTCAGAAATGGACACATAAACAATTTTTTCTTGTATTATACTCATTGACTATATTAACCCCCAATTTAACTTTAAAGTTTTATTACAAATATAATAAAATTATATGAAATTTATTTTTCGTATTGTTTTGAATGCTAAAATAAAATAATATAAATTTTTAAAAATTTATTGCAATAAAACCTCTCTACAGTCATATTATTAGAACCAAACTAATTTTATTAATATAAGGAGATTATAACTTAATATAGGTGTATTTTAAAAATTAATATTTTCACTTAGTTATCCTTACTGTAAGTATTGTAGAGGTCAAGTATGCAATCTATTTATAGTAAATTAAATGAACATATCAAATCCAATATCTAGATTTTAGGTATTGATAAAAGAGATAGACATATATAGTTTGAAAAAATAGATATAGTTTGAAAAAACTAGTACATTTATTGATATAGTGTTATGTAAAATCATTTTAAAAGTCTAAAAATTTGTATTCTCTTTAATATTTTTTTCTCTCAAAATAAATTCCATAAACATTGTACACTATATAAATCATTATCTAAACAACTTCCAAAAAAAAAAAAAATTGTTCCATCTTAAACCTTGTGTAACAAAGCATGTAGTTTTTAGAATATACAAATAATTATCACTTTGTGGAAGTAATTATTCCTTAAAGATTTAGAAAAATTATAATTTATTTCAATTTAGAGTTTATTTTTATTTATAACCAGTTCAAATTAGGAGCAGAATTTTTCATGATTATATGGAAATTATTCATATGTAAAGTATCATTATGAAGAGTTTAATTTTTCACTGTATAATGAACTCAACTGATTAATAACAGAATAAAATCAAAGATCGATCGAGCACTTTTCTAGTACAGATGATCTGCACATTTTCAATCCGAATTTTGCCGATTCACTATTGTTTGGTACCTGGTCAAATTAATTATGGATGGTTTGTATGCATATAAAATTATATTTAAAATATAGTTGTTACCGATTCAGCAATAAGTTGTTAAGCAGGAATAATATGTACAAATTAATTAAAGTTGGACGTCCCACACAAACGTATAAATATATACATACTCACATTAACAAACATACAAAACGAAAATTGTTAACAAAATAATGGGTTAAAACTAGATCAAAGTATACAAGATAATGCTTCCAAAATCTTAAAGATCAACAATAGCATAAGCTATATATTTCCTGATAATTTTTAAAATTAAATCCATGAATAAAGTAATCAAATTCTTGGGCCCCTGGCCAGGTCTAAGTTTAACCTAGTGTCTGTGTTGCCGCTTAGATATTTACAATAATCTTTTTCTATATATACATGTAGAAATGGTTTCTCCGTACTCATAGCTGCTCACTCACTAGACTCTCGCTGCAAATTAAGGCAAAAATTTGATTAATTGCAGTAAACAAAAGTAAATTCGGTGAGCGTTGTTTATGACATGGCTGAGTCTTCAGGAGTTCAAGCCATAATGAAGATTTTAAACTTCTTGGCTTTGTGTCTATTGGCCTTCTCTTCAACCAATGTTCCAATGGCTGAAGCCAGAACTAGAAGATACAAATGGGAAGTAAAGTATGCTTACAGGTCTCCTGATTGCTTCAGGAAATTGGCGATCACAATCAATGGAAGAACTCCAGGACGAACAATTTTGGCTCAGCAAAATTATACCATCATTGTTGAGCTTACTAACAGCTTGATTACTGAGAATGTTGCCGTTCATTGGCATGGAATTTGACACGTAAGAGTTTATATGTAATAAGTTCCCATTTTTAAGGTCTTAAATTCAGTGCATATTGAACCATTGATGCTTATGTTTGTGCGTGTATATGTAGAGAGGAACTCCTTGGTTTGATAGAGCAGAAGGTGTGACTCAGTGTCCAATTCTTCCTGGTAAAACATTTACCTACAAGTTTGTGGTTGACAGGGTGAGATTTAATTTCTAGTAGCTTCAGTTACTTGTGAAGGAAATTATATATCTGTGTCAAATATTGCTTTAAATATTAATGATGAGTCCGTAAATTAATGGCTTACACTTTTAGTGTAAGTAATTTTTTTGTCACATTTTAAAGATCTTATACACGTTCTAGCTTTTGGGTTAAATTTCACAAACTATTCTATAAAGCATTGTATTAGAATGTTCCAGGTTGTTTTTGCATTGTCACAACAAGCCCATGTAACAAATAACAACCATTGAATCAATTTCTTTGATTTTACTGCAGCCTGGAACTTATTTATACCATGGTCATCACGGAATGCAAAGACAAGCTGGCCTGTACGGATCAATTCGAGTATCACTTCTTGAAGGAGAATCCGAACCATTTTCCTACGATCACGACCGAAGCATCATCTTGAATGATTGGTTCCGTAGAAGCATGGTTGAACAATTTGCTGGCTTGTCCGCTACTCCTCCTCAATGGATCCGAGAGCCTTAGGTAGTTGAGCACATAACACTAAGCACTAAAATTTCCTCATGATCTTATAAGATCAAAAGAGTTGGATCAAGGCTTTGCTAAGGATTTTTTTTTTTTTAAATACTACAGTCACTTTTGATACAAGGGAAAGGAAGATTCAATTGCTCTTCTTTGAACTCTCCAACGGGTGCTACAATTTGTAATGCAACCAATCTCGAATGTTTCCCTTTGCTATTACTGTAATCCTGGAAAGACATAAAGACTCAAGATTCCTAGCGTGACTACTCTCTCTGCCCTCAGCTTCCAAACTGAGGTGTCTCTGATCCATTTTATACCGTCCTTTAATTAAATTGGAAAATATTTTTTTGAAAAAAATTTCTTCTCCAGGGCCAACATGACAGTTGTTGAAGCCGATGAGCACTATGTGGACTTATTTGTTGTAGAAAATTTGTCATATATTCAGGGGAAACATACTCATCCCTGATAAAAGCTGACCAAAACCCAGTTCATCCTTATGGGTAGACCGCATTGCGGTTTCGGGCCAATAACCAGGGGGAGCTTGGGCTTTTCATTGCCATATCGAGACCCATTTTTACCTGGGTATGGGAGTTGCGTTTGCTGAAGGAATTAAGAGACTTGGGGCGAGCTCTACTTGGCACAATAGATTATAACAACAAGTTAGTCGACGTACTCTATCTTCGTAGATGCCCTACGGCTTAGTGGATGTCCCGTGGCAAGTGAAAGAGGTAAAGGTTTTTAACGGAGATGATCCCAAAGAAGAAATGTCGAACATTTGTTAGAGTCGTACATCCACAAAATCGGGAAAACTGTTAAAGTGGGAAAGATAGAAAAGTACCTATGTCATCATAACTTGAGAGATCACAATTTTTTTTAATAAAAGTGTTACTTTTTTCATTATCTATAGGATTTGCGTGGTTTGGGCATGTTTCTAAATATTTTCGGATTCGATTTTCCGTTTAAATAATTAATTGACTAATCAATAAGTTGGTGGTAAGCTTATTGTTCGACCACTGAGGGTGGACATTAATACACTTCATGGAATTTATTTCATGTCTTTTTTTCTTTCATTTGCTTTGAAATGTGCTATATTCTGGACATATATGACACTTAATATGGCTTGTTGTATAAACTTCATGCTTGAGTTAGATAATACTAAAGGTTTAAGTCCTCATAATTATGATAAAGTAACTAATGGATATTATTTAAAACAACTAATAGATAGATGCATCATAAATGTCATCAAAATCAGTAAATTATGATAACAAGTTAGTGGATGTCCACTAAGCCGTAGGACGTCCTATGGCAGGTGAAAGAGCAAAAGGTTTTTAACCGAGATAACTCAGAAGAAGAAATGTCGAATATTGTTAGAGTCATACATCACACATCATTATGGTTGGTTGTTCTATACATCAGCAGGTGATTCATTTCTCACCACCATTGCCTTTCTTAAGAAGCTTTCGATTTACGAGTTTGTGAAAAATAAACTGGTATGCATCGAAAATGAATTTGGCATTACTCAAATTGTGAAATTACGAGAACTTGAGCAAAATAAAAGGGGGAAGGTAGATTATTATCCTAGAATACAAAATTGAGAAAACTGTTAAATTGAAAAGACAGCAAAGTACCCATATCATCGTAACTTGAGAGCTAAGTGCTAGTTTTTTCATGACCAATGGGATTTGGCATGGTTAGGTATGATTTTAAATATATTCTAATTCTATTTTTCCATTTAAATAATTAATTAACTAATTAATAAGTTAGTAGTGAGCTTATTGTTCAACAACATAAGGCGGATATTAATACACTTTGTGAAATTTATTTCGTGTCTTTTTCCTTTCATTTGCTTTGAAATGTGTTATAATCTAGACATATATGACACTTAATATGGTTTGATGCATGAACTTCATACTTGAGCTAGATAATACTAAAGGTTTAAGTCCTCATAATTATGGTTAAGTAACTGATGAATATTACTTAAAACAACTAATAGATAAAAGCATCATAAATATCATCAAGATCAATTGGTCCATCCAATCATTTAAATTATAAAATGTCATTAATTTGTTTTTTTTCAAGGTCTTTCCATGCATTGCATCCAAACAAAATACTTTTGTACATTTTTCTTTTTGCTTCTCCGTGATCGAGTAGTCAAATTGTAGACCTTAACTGAAAATTGTGAGTTGTTGACCTAACTTTAAGCCCATGTTTAGTTGGAAGAAATGTTAGGAGAGGAGAGGAATGGAAATGAAAGAGAGAGAGTAAATGAGTGAAAAAGAGAATCAATCTCTTTTTCATTATTTAATTAGAATATGAAATTCATTTTTCTCCCCTTATTTTTGTCCGCTCTCCCATTTTCTCTCCTCACTTCTCTACTCCTTATATTTATTTAAACCAAACATGTCATAAGTGTAATTTCTTATTATATAAACTATATCATATACTATTTTTACACAGATTTCATACTGAGTATTTTGCTTCCTCCAAAAGGGCACATTGCTATTTCCAAGTTTACCCTTATTTTTTATAACCCATAGCAACTAAGGCGCTGTTTAGTGTTGAGGTGCTATATCTTTTAAGTTATAACTGTTGCAAAAAAAAAACTATAACTATAAAATAAAAATTAATAGTATGTAGTATATATAATTTTTAAATAATAATTTTGACACAATTAATAAAGATATAATAAATATTTCATTATACAAGTGTAAAATCAAATCAACTTATCTTTCAAATTATAATAACTAGTATTTAATAAATAATTTAATATTATAATTTTTAAGCTACAGTTGTCCAATCTCAATTTAAATGACGGAACACTAGAGCATCGAAGATAAGTTATGGACATTCGATGTCGAAAATGTAATAGATGCTTTTGATCAAATCTAGGCTTGGCAAAAAAGCCTTAGGCTGGCCCGGCAGTAGCCTGTGGGCTTTAAGCACAAGATATGGGCTTCAAAATTTTAAAAGAGTAGTGGGCTTGGTTATGGGCCTGATGTGAAAAGCACATGCTTGGCCCCTGACTTTATTATATATAAAATAAAAAAATTCAAATTAAAAAAAAAAAAGGAAAAGAAACAAAAAATAAAAAGACTACCTTATCCCTAACCCAGTAACCCAAAATTAAACAAAACAAGCAAAAGCATTGCAGACACCTGCCTTGAGTAGCCTATTGTGCGTCAAAAGCCGATAGCCGCACCTCAGTCGTTACTGCCTCTGTGCCTCACAGCCATCATCGCCATCGATCGTCATAGCCCAGCACGCTGCTCCATGAGTCAAAAAATCACTACAGCAGGCAGCCACATGAGTTGCAAGCCCAGCAAATGTCGAACCTAACACTAGCAGCGGCTGCAGCGTGACACATGGACACCAACAGCAATGAACCGACTCAGCCACTCTAAGCCTTGAACCCAGCATACCCATGTGATCTTTGAGGTACAAATCAGCTCCAGTTTCAATTTTTTCATTTCTTATAGAAAAAATATTAATTTCTGTATTAATTTTGAATACACACACATATTAATGTGATTATAAAGTTAAAATTCTTCATTTGCTTATTTATTTATTTTGGACAAAGATACAATTTGGTCAGGAGCTTTATTTTTCTCATATTTGATTAGGAAGCATCAGTGTCGATTTTTTAATTGCATTACATGTTTATACATTTAGATTTTCAACAAATTTGAAATTGTAATATTTATAATTTAACAAATAAAAAAAACTTTTTGGCATAATCTTTCTAGCCAGATTCTCAAAGCATTTCGTAACACATATAGTTTATGATACAAGCAACCAAATAGACCAATTTCTACCTATAAATCATAATAATTTTTGGTGAACTTGTGTCCCAGAATAGTTTTTGGTGGTATAATTATATTAATCTAATGTGTAACATGTTTTTAATTTTATGTAGGAATATAATGGAGAATGCTTCTAATTTACCTCCAATTGCGGAGATAGAAAATGTTCAAAAAGAAACACGGATTGTAAAAAAAAAAGAAAAAAAAAGAAAATAGAGGACTGTCTCAAATTATTAGGACTATTTCACAAAGATAAATATTAGTAGGGTACAGAAAGCAAAATGCAATCATTGTGCAACAGTTCTTAGTTGTGGATTAGGAACTAGTCACTTGAATAGGCAAGTTAAACAAATTTATGATTTTAATCAACCAACAATAGAAGAGGTTCTTGAAAATAAGCAACACTTGGTGAAAACAGAAAAATGTGAGCTTGGAATTCAAAAATTTGATCTAGTGGTTGCCCATAATAAACTTATAGTAATGGTTGTAAAGCATGAGCTTCCTCTTAGATTTGTGAAGTATGAGGCGTTCAGAGATTTTTTTGATTATTGCAACCCTATTGGCGAAGCCTATGTCTAGAAACACTTTAAAAAATGAGATCTTTAAGTTATATAATGATAACAAGGCGAATGCAATGAACTTGCTAAAAATTAATAATAGTAGGGTGACAATTACTACTGACATATGGACTACTAGTAATCAAAAGAAAGGGTTATATGGTTGTTACGGGACATTTCATTGACGACTCTTGGCATTTGCAAATTATAATCATAAGATACTTTATTAAATATTAAATTTTTATTTAATATTTTTTTATAACTTTGCATAACTATTATTATTATTTTTTTAATGAATATGTTTCTATATGTGCAAGCCCCACATGCAGCTGATTGTCTTTCCCAAATTTAGTGAAGTGTTTGCTGGATTGGAATCTACATAGAAAGATATCCACGATTACTTTGGATAATTGTTCTATTAATGATGCAATTGTTGAAAGATTGAAGGGATTGTTGTCAACTGAGTCGATGATATTGAGTGGTAATTTTTTCATATGAGATGTGTGGCTCATATTTTGAATCTAATTGTAAAGAATGGGTTGGTAATGATTGATAGTAGTATTGCACGTGTTAAAGACAGTGTGTCTTATTGGAGTTTGTCGCCAAAATGGGTGGAAAAGTTTAAGTTAACGTGCCATCAATTACAAATGGATGTGAAAAAGTTACGGGCTTAATTGTCCAACGAAATGAAATTCTACTTTTGCTATGCTTGAACTTGCAATTAAGTATAGACATATTTTTTCTTGACTACAAGCACTTGAGCCACAATATAAGTGTTTGCCCTGGTAGTAAGGAAATGTGAGTTGGCTAAGAAAATATTGGATTATTTGAGACTTCAAGGTTAACTGAGTTGTTTTTAGGTACAACATACCCCCTACTAATTTATTTTTTCCATTGGTTTGTCAAGTGAGGAGTTTAGTGAAAGGGTTGTGAATGGGTCGAGCGTGGACAGGCTTGGGCTGGACTTATACTTTTATTAATTTTTTAAATAAATTTTTAATAAAAGCTATAAACTTAAAAAAAAACTTAAATTATAGATAATTATCCAATACATGATTATTTAACTCACAAAATACTAGCAACACAATATAATAAACCATAAATACTAATATCGAAAACAAACTAATCTAATATTTGTAGGCTATTTTCTTCCTTATTATTCAATTTTGCTCTAGTAAAAAGTTCTTCTTCAGGAACTCCACCTAACAAAAAAAAAGTGTTAAAATAAATAGTAAAACAAAAACAATTAGTAATTGATTTTGTAAAAATATTTTTATACCTTGACTGCTAATAGCCCATAACCAATAGTTGAGAGTACATGATCGCTTTCAATGTGTCCGGATGTAGTCTGCTACGATGTGGACTCAAGGTTCTAGCCTCCACACTAAAAGCATATTTCGAGGCAATAGTTGTCACAAGTATGGCTAAAAACTCCTTGGCCATCTCAGCTAAAATAAGATATTTGTCCTTTCTACGTCTTCTGCCATCGGAAAACATTAAAGTCCAGAGTTCTTTTGATTAAAGGATCCTCCAAATACCTATCCAAGTCGGACTTCAAACTAATAGGTTGATAATTTTGGATTGCTTATACATCAAAATCACTCATATCATCTATATCATCAAAATCAATAGGAGATTGAGGAAGAAGACTCACCAACAACACTGTATCTAGCAGTTGCGGATTTGGCATCATAATACTTCATCATTTCATCACAAAGCTCACACACTCTCTTAAGTTGATTTTCAAGACCAACTCTACAAATCTTTGGATAATAATAATTAACCAACATCATTTTGTATTTCGGATCAAGAATAACAGCTATGACCAATATCCTACTAATCTCTTGCCAATACTTTTAAAAATTTTTCAATCTTGTTGTCTGCTATGTTCTTAATTGCAAGAACATTTGATGTTTGCCACCTTTGGAGGGCTTGCCTCTTTCTGAATCCATTGGCTTGGACGTGGACTAGCAAAAGCCCGACCCAGGCCCACGAATTACCAACCCTAATCAAACCCCACCTCCAGAAGGAAATGATTTCGAAAACTATAACATTTTAATGGTGCAAAAAACCCAAAATGCCACCATAGGTAATGGGATTTACAAGTTGAATTTCAATGCAACAGTGGACATTATTCTACAGAATACAGAATTCTATGTTAATGTAATTGAGGCACATCCTCGGAATATTGGGCTGTGGAGAAGGGTGGACCGCATTACAGTTTGGGCTTTTCATTGCCACATGGAGGCCCATTTTACCTGGGCACGGGAGTTGTGTTTGTTGAGGGAATTGAGAGATTCGGGGCGTTGCCTTCCTCGATCATGGGCTGTGTCAGAAGAAATTAGTGAACTCCTGGAAATTTGTTACTTTGTAATTCAATTATTATTATTATTTTTTATTTTTTCATTTTAAAATATCGTATTACATTGGATTTAAAATTGAATAACTAAACAAGCTAAACTTGGAATGTTTTATTTCTCTTCATTGCTAAAGTAGAGCGAATCAGCGAAATAATCCAAATAGTATGAATCAGAAAAAAGGAATGGAGTTTTATTAATTTCCAACAAACAGGGCCTTACAGCCGTTATCGGTAATCCGTATTCCTTACCAGCAAGTCAACAGTTGACTGCCCTCGTCACTAACTAACAACAACAAACATACAAACTGAAAAAAATAACGGATCAGCGTGTGAGTAGTCGTCACTGATGATCACAGCATATGATGATCTTCAATCTCCACCGTTGGTTTGCTAAACTTGGCCCCAGAGGCGACCGTGGTAGTGGGTCCAGTAACCGTACCACCACAAGAACCGATTCCATGCTCATCCATCACAGAGCACTCCCCTTCAATCGAAGGATCTCCACCGTATGATCCACCATCGGCATTACCAGAAACTCCTATCACACCATCAAACGCAGTAGCAGGATGCATGTGAGGAAACGGCAAGTAAACGCCGTGAACGACAATCTTCAAGTTTTTTATAACGTCAGAGACCTTAACTCTCACGTAGTTGATCCTTAACGGCGCCGTCACGGAAGCTCCTTCAGCAGTTGTCACCGTTAACGACTGTCCTCTCTCAAGCGTCGGCAACGTCGTCCCAACCGGAAGCCTCTCGAGGTCGCCGATCGTCAAGTAACGATTCGGTATGATATGAAACCGAACGTTGCTTATGTAAGTGTACGAACCGGAGAATATTGACACGTCATCGAGAGCGAAAACGGTCATGTTCAGTGAGGTTGATAAGCTCTTGATACTTCACTTTCATCGCCAGCGAGAGGATGCCGTACCCGTTGTTTCGGAGACGAAGCATGGCGTCTCGGAGCATCAAGCGCATGATCGGCGGCTGAGTTTGGATCTGGTGATGGTGATGACCACGATCGGACGGATGGAAAGGGAATGTCAACGACGTCATCCGCTCTACGTCGCAAGATAACGGAGAGAGAGGCGAGATGTAGCCTTGGATGCCGTGAATGATAATGATTCCATTGTTGAAGAGATCCGGATGAGTGATCTCGACACCGCCGATGAAGACTTTCGAGACGGTGTCGTTTTGGCTCTTGGAGGAAGTTACGGTGATGCAACGGCCGGGGCTTAGCGTTTCGATTTTGGTGCCGAAAGCGAGCTTGCGGAGGTAGTCGATGGTGAAGAGGCCGGGAACGAGATGTTCTCGGAGGAGAGAAGGAACGGAGCACGAGAAGCACGTGCGGAGAGAGGAATCGGAGGGAGCGAATAGAGTTGACGGACCGGACCAGCTGGTCGCAAAGGCGTCGTTGGAGAGAGATGGAGCAGCAGTGGCGAGCTCGTTAAAGCCGAGGTGTGAGAGGATCGGCGCGAGCATAGCCCTGTGTGAGAAGAAGGAGGACTGATCGTTGAGGTCCGACGGCGGTGGAGGAGTTTGTTGTGGTGGAGGAGTGGTGGTAAAGAGTGTTTCGACGTCGGTAAGGGCTATCGATTTGGTTATAATGAGAAGATAGATTGCGAGGATGGTAAGGAATCGGAGAGAAGTGAGGACAGTCGCCATTTCAGAGAGCTTAACGTTTTTGAGCAATTCTGAGTGAAGTTCAAAAATAAGAGTGATGCGATGAGAGCGAAAGATGGCGGATATTTATAGGAACTTGGAGAGTGTATTGACGCGGGTCTTGGATGGCACGTGATACTGACCATGGGAGCTTTGAATTTGTTATTTGGATCTAGAATATGTTCGTTTTGGCGGGAGAATGCAAACACGAGTTTGTTCTGTGTTGGGTTGGTTTCACGATGATATTAATCGGACGGCAGTGATTAGTCTAGTTGTTATGTGACGTGGCAAAGGCATAACTGTATTCCTGATTTACAAATTGACCAAATGCTGCCACGTATAATACAAAACTTGTACCAATTTTAATTGATCCTATATGCATACAGAATCAATGAACCATCACCAATAATATACAGTCTAAAAATGGGGAAAAAAAATCAATCAATGGAAAGTTGATTAGCTCACCAATTGATAGTCGTGGCGTCTGTTCATTAGCCAATTTAAGGAATCGTAAATATTATTATTTACTTTTGACAGCACACGAACTTAGCCCCTTCATAGGTAGCAAAGCACTCTATTTATGACTCTTAATCCTTTTGTATAAGCCCATCTAATTTTGATGATTTGATTTATGTGCTAGAGCAAATCGAATCATTTATTTATTTTTTTCTCCTCTTCAGTTTTTCTTCTTTCTCGTTATAAAATTACACTATGGGTAAGAAAATTGATTAATCGTACTAAAGTGATCTATCAAGGAACACATACTAAGAGGGAAAAAAAATTGATCAAGAAATAATTAAATTAAAAATTTTAATAAATTATAGAAGATGCATAGGTTCAAGGAAATACCTTTGAACAGTTTTATAAGAGTTGGTTAATTATAATATGAAAATAAATTATCTATGTTGTCGTTATTAAAACTACCCATTCATAAAGATATATTTTGTCATTATCGTAATTAATAATGAATTAATGGTGATTTATATATAAACGACGAATAATTTCTTTTATAAATTAATAAGAATACGACAAATAACAAACAAAATTAGAAAATTATTAAAAGTATATTTTTGTCGTTATTTAATTAAAAAACTCATGATTTACGTATATACAAACACGACAATGATTTTATATATATATATAAATATGTCTATAATCATAAATTATAAAAGCTCACTAACGAATTAATAAAAGAGAATATTTTGTAAATTTAAAAAAAAAAAAGAATCTTCATTTTTGTAATTAGTGAAATGAACCATAACCATTAGATTTTTGAATTAGCTCGTCAAAGTGTAGCAGTAAACCACATAAACCCAACGTCCATGCTTTTATGAAAATTGTACCCACGGACTGCAAGTCAACGTCATGTCTAACGCACAACAATTTGAAGATAACACGAATAACGAGGAGATAGAGTTGACTCTAATCCAGCAGTTAATTCAAAGAATCTGCTCAATTAATTTACAACAAACCAAGTACTGCCACGTACGTACACCGTGTTAGTTTCTATGTCTCCAGCACCGCCTACAGCAATATACAATCAACAAAATTAAACAATAAAAAGTTGATTGGCTGTAGTTGGTGGTCGTGGCTTCTTTTGATTACGTTGTTATTGTTGGTATTTTGTTTATGTGCACACAAACTTAACCCCATCGAAGGTGGCAAAGTAGTAACGCATATGACTCAAAAGCCACAAAGCAAATTAAACATTTTTTGCTTTCTTTTGTTTTGCTTTTCTTCTCTCTAATTACAATTGGACAATGGGTAAGAAAATCGAGATTAAGAAAATTGTAGATGCCAAAGCATGTCAAGTGACATATACGAAGAGGAAAAAAAGTTTGATCAAGAAAGCAAGAGAAATTTCTGTTGCATGTGGAGTCGATCTCGCTCTTATCACTTTCTCACCTACCAAACGCGGTCGTTTAACTAAATTTTGCAGTATGGAAAGGTTCAAGAAAGAAACTTTCTTTATTATAGGTTAATCTTTAGTATGAATCATGTTCAAGAAAGAAACTTTCTCTATTATAGGTTAATCTAGGGTTCTTAATAAAAAATCTTTTGTAAAATTATTATACGTTATATTTTTTTTATCATTTAAGTAATTTTTCTCCCTTTAATTTATAGAATTGAAGATCTGATTCAACGTTACCTCAACCTTTCACCTGAGAAAAAATTCCAGTAAGTACACATTTTTAGGTAAATTTTTTCATTTATTTTACCGTCGATTAGGTGAAAGTTTCAATTTTTATTTTTCTTCTTTTGAATAATGAATGGTCAATCGCTTTTTAAAACAGTGAAGTGAACAATTGCAAGGTTCATTGTGAAGCAAACATATGTAAGGTACATCTTAATATACGATTTTTATTTTTTATTTTGTATACATGGATTAAAGAAATTTTATTATACATTAATTTTTCATAATCCTTAATTGTTGGTGCCATAGAAACATGTACATTGCAATTGCCAAACATCAGAGAGGCTGAAGCAGCTTGATCTTATCATGGGTGATGATAACAAGTTGCATAACCTAAAAACTCAGTTCGTTTTCTCTCTTTTTCTTTCTCATATATTTTTACATGGTGATATTTGCAAGTCCATTACATTCACGGCCATCTCAGTTTCATTGGTCCACGTGGGTGTATTAACAAATTCACAAACATTTTTTCTCAATTAACACGTGTTAGTATATGAAATTTATTGACCATTTTTTTCCTCAATCGATTCTAACTTGATTTTCATTTTTTTTTTGTTCTGATGCCGTATGATCACAACTCTTATGTTGTCTCCAATTCGGGTTCAATTTTAATTAACCTACACTCGTACAACACAGAATTAGAGTGAGTACGTCAACTTTTAATCTTTATTAATTATTTTGTTTAATGTTCATTACCGTAAAATTAATCATTTTTCACTTTAATTTTGATTTTTCATTAGGATCTTGAACGAAGAATTACTAGGACGTCGATAGAGACAGAGATCCTAGAGGACAAACTCCGGTAATTAAGTGTGTGTGTATATATATGAATCCATTAGTATTTCTAATTTTTTAAAATTTTTATTTTTGCTTTTATATTTATGGGAATTTTTGAAAGGTTTTATGAGCCCGACCCAAAAGATGATCTTTCAACATCTAACATTATTTTGTTGGAAAGGAACCTGAAAGAAGCTTTGCAACAAGTACAAAATAAAAAAGTGAGCTTGTTTTTTATGTTTTACCCTCTTGAAATTAATTTTTTTATTCCCTCGGTGGTTATTTATTAATTTCCTTACTTGTTTGTGCAGAATGAGTTGATTAAAAGTCCTTCAAGAAAATATAGGAAGAGAAATCAGGTATATTGAACTTATATTATCAAAATTAATTACACACACATATAGGGGGGAAAAAGGAAGAAGAAAGAAAGGCTTTCCAATATCTTGTGTTTGTTGTTGTTACTCGAAATAATTAATAAATATGTAAGAGTTGGATGTGATTAGCAGAAGAAGGACAAGGCAAAGCATGACGATCGTTTGACAAAGGAGAGGCAAACAAAAAACCCTAGTTCTGGTTCACTTCAAATGCAACATGATCATTTGATTAGTGATCCGTTCAGGTATTATCATGTGTTACAAACCACATTTTAAAATAATCAATTTTGTAGTCCGTATTAGAATTAATTAATCTGATAATCGGGTCGTGTGTTTGAATCCCCTTGCGTTATTGCAATTGCATACTCTATTTAGTTTTGCATGCGTGACTTGACGTATTAATTTTTTAGGTCAAACGACCACATAACATGAAATTAGTGCAAGTTTTTGAAAAATCCTAAGTTAACCCCCCACCGTTGATGCACTTTTGTTGCAGTTCATCAAGTTTTCTCGAGGGCTCATTTCAAGAACTACTCGCACAAGTTAGGGGAGTAGCAGCTTCAGGAAATTTTCAATTTCCACCAACTTACTCCTGTTCAGTGCAGGTGATAATTAATGGGTTAATTATTAATCTCTTAATTACATTTGTCATCCGCCTACATATGTAATTAAAAAATATCAGGGTTTTTTTTTTCTTGTAAGATTATGCCCTGTTAATTTATATATTTATATGGTTGAGAAAATTGTGATAGCATCAGCCGATAACGGGGGATCAAATCTCATCACTTGGGGTTCCAAATCAGCAGTTCAATTTCTCCTCTGTGGTATGTCTCCCTCACCCCTCCCCCACCAAAAAAAAAAAATACAGCCTTTAATTGCGAGCTTTTTCAATTGATTGCACTAATTTCAGGGGCTTGAAGCAGCAATGCAGGGAATTCATCAAAGCTATCCAACACAAGCACATGGGCACAACTGGGTTTGCAGCTCAAACTAAAAATATAAAATTCTATTTTCTGTTCTCCCTTCCCTTCTCTTAAAATTTTCAATTGACACTAATATTGGTAATATTTTGTGGAGACAGACTAATGTGAACAATCAAAATATTGTGCCACCTACTTCACACTTTGAAGCAAATTCTAATGAAGTAGATTTTACTGATGCTAACGGCACACTTAGTTCTATTCAAAATTCAGATCATTTTAATATTAACTTCGATCAACCTTTAAATTCTGAGAGGTATAGATAAAAATTTTTCATTACTCTAAGAAAAATTAAAGTTTTTATTGTACTTACAGTCTCAAAAATATTTTCCTTTAATAATTTCAGGGTCCCCAATACCATTGCCGCCGTCACCATTGACAGTAACAACAACAGTTCTGAACATATTAATTTCACCAATGCTGTTACTGCTGATAGTGGCAACAATGGGAGTGTTGTTGACAACAACAACAACAACGGCAGCATTGAAAACAGTGGCAGTAGGGATCCGGATCCAATTGTCCAAATTCCACCAATACTTGTATGTGATAAGCTTCTAAACTTTTTGGTAATTTGTTAATTCATATTAATTAATTAAATTGTTTAAAATTATTTTCTGAGATAGAAAAGTGAAATTGAACTCATCATTTTCAGTATCGTAGGACCTATTTGATTAATTGCATGTATTCTGTTAATTAAATTGCAAAGCTCTCATTTTACACAAATTTTAGACTGTTAGGTTAATTAATCACTCTCAAAGATTGAATAATCAAATCTCAAGTGTATATAAATTGTGTTGCATTAGTTAATTATGCATTCATTACTCATGTTTATATTCAATCTTAACCATTAACGAGTCCATTGGCACAACCCATGCATTTAGGGTTTAGTGCACGTTGGTTGTATGGGTTCTAGTACTAGTAATAGCTGAGGCTCAATTCCCCTCCTAATAAAATTGGAAAGAGGTAAAATTGTTTCCTCCTAAATCAAGGTAGAATAGATACCCTTTCGATGTTATGTGAGAGTAGAGATTCAATCTTAACTATAGAAATTCAATCTTAATCATTAAATTCAGTAAAATTTTGATTGTAATATCAGTATATCAAGAGAAAAAAATCTTAACCATTGAAAGTACATTAACCCAACAGTCTATATATATATATTGGCAAGCAGGGCAATGCGTCCATTCAAAATGTGATGTCACCAACATTTCAATTTGAAGCAAATCTTAATGAGGTGAATTGCACTGATGGCACATTCAGTGCTATTCTCAACAACACCAATCGACCTTTGAACTTTGAGAGGTATTTTTTTTTTTTCCCGAATAATCCTTAACAAAACAAGGTGATTTATCTAAAAATACTTAAAATTAATTTGATATTATATTATTTTCAGGGTTTTTTATCCGGTAGACTATGAACCTATTTTCACCAGTAAAAACAACAACGAGAGGGAAGCAGCTCTTAGTACTCAAGTAAGTCTATTGCCAAATTCTAATGAGGTAAATTGATTATATATTTATGAGCCAAAGTTTTTCATTTTGGTTAACTAACATCCGTTTTTAATAAGCTCTCTCTTATTATTAATTTGTGCGGGCAGGCTGAAAAAGGAAACAAGGAAAATAATTGGTTACTAGATTCGGATGATTTAAAGTGGGCAGAAGATTTGAATTGGGAAGATCTTCGCATTTTACTTGCCGAATTTTAACATTTCGCTTTCAGCTTGAGAAAAATAATTAACTCAGCTTAAATGTTCTAAAATTTTAGACCTTCGAAATTATAATATCATGATAATAGTACACTTTGCACTCTTGTTTATTTTGATTTTTGAGATCCTGCTATGTACTTTCTTCTAAGTTGTTTGCTATAATGTGGCAATTGTATCAATTAATCTAATCTCGAAGTGTCACATTACATCATCATACGATCATTTAATCACATAACATGATCATATATTATTGCACATAAAAAAGATAATTCATGCAGGATAGTTTCGACATGAATATACACACTATGTTAAATAACCAGATGATTGTATCTTCACATGGTAGGCTCGAACTCCTTTATTACTTAATGCCTCGATCTGGTGTATTTTCTTTTGCATTTTGTTTAGCTATTTGAGCTTTTGGCAGTAATATAAAGTTACATCTAAATAGATTCCTGACGGTTTGTGAAGGTTAAACCAGAAAAAAAAAAAAAAAAGAAGATATTGTAATAGTTAAAAACTATCTTATAAGGTAGAAACTATTTGGATCCATTCCTTAAAAATTAAAATATTATTCTCACATATTTACTTAATACATGCATCAATGAAATTTATACCAAGAACACTCTTATAAAAATAACTTACTCTCGAGGCAGGCTTGATTATTATTATTATTATTATTATTATTATTATTATTATTATTATTTTATTATAGAAAGAGCTATGAAAAAAAAATCAAATTAAATTTAAAGTTTCAGATGATTATGAATCTATAAATTAAGAGTATAGATTGAAAATATGCGTGAAGAATTTACCAAAATACGTGACGGAAGATCACTTTAGAGATGTTTTTATTTTCTTACAAAGAAGAAATAACTTACACCTAGTTGATGCGCACCAAATAATTTTTATTCCTCCTTATTTTTTTTTTTAATTGTTTTAAAAAAGAATATTAATTTGGATATGTTGGTATTTGTTTAGAGATGGTAAGAGCAGGCAATTCGCTTTTATTGGTTTCTGAATGAATAAGAAGCTCAAGAAACTATAAAGTACTTCAACAAAGATAATAATTAAGTGCTGAGCTGAGTTTTTGCTTGTTATTTGATTAACAATGAGCATGAGCTAATGGAAGCATTCAGTAAACTTGGAAATATCTCAGAGGTCCATATTGTTGTCTTGTCAATAATGATACAAAACGGTCCATATTGTTAATTCTTTTTCTCCTTGCGCTATTCACAGTTTTATATTAGGGGCCATGAACATTTGGACTTTTAGATACACAGAAAGAGCTTAGTGACTCTTAAACGAATGTGAAAGATTCAATGATATGCTTTCATATGCGGGTTCAAACCCGGTCCACACTCGGATCCAAACGAAATAAATCAGAAATTTTATTTGTCCATTGCCTGATGATGAATTATTGAATAAACAAATGGGTTCATATATCGTTAAATTTTCTTTATTCTTTCTGGTCGGGGGCCAAAAATGGAAATGCAATGTAAAACGTATAAAAATTAAAAGTGGGCCATATTGTCAGCTGTTTACTGAAAGAAAATTAAAAATGAAATTTTATAAAGTCAATCATGGTAAATACATTATAAAGTGGATCACATTTAATCATCATGTTGGGAACAATGATCTCAGCTGGAGTCATAGATTATATCATTGTTGTAGCTACGTTGTGGAGCCTGCAATGCTCCACCAATGAATAATCTGATACTAGTATGGTGCGATGGAGCGCACCAAATCACCACTCCTTATCAATTACATGGTATCTACAAATCCTAACCATCACCAGGATTAATGACACTCTTATCTACATCTTACGGTCCAAAATCATCCTCCAAACCGGGCGCCGCTCCAATATCCACATTTTGCCCATGTCCATAAGCACTTTTGGTTACCCACTTTCTCAAGCTCTCAACTGAAAATGGCGGCAGTTTCAACACCAACAATCATTTGTTCTTGTTCTTCTTCATCCTCATCTTCTTCACGTTTGTCGTCAAAACAAGCACACAACGCAAAGCAGCAGCAGCAGCTTTCATTTGACCCAAAGAAGCGCTTTTTTGAAGTGGGCATTGGGCTTTTAGCTTCTTCAGTAATTGCTTTGACCCCATTAGAAGCTGATGCTACCAGGATTGAGTATTACGCCACTACAGCTGACCCTCCATGTGAGTTCAGCTTTGCTCGTTCTGGCCTTGGTTACTGTGACATTGCTCCTGGCTCCGGTGTTGAGGCTCCTTATGGTGAGCTTATCAATGTGAGTCTTCAATAAATTTCTCCCTTTCTTTTAGATTTTTCTCTTTCAATTTTTCTGGGTTGATTGAATTATCTTTGGTTATTTTCGTCTGCACTTTTTAAAATGGGAATTTGAAGCTAGACCGCCCCGTCTGATAACTGACAATTTAAGACTGTATTGTAGCTAGACAATTTAGTCTCAGGATGAGCATTTTAAAACATGCCAATGTGGCATAAAATATTCAAATGATAATATATTAGTATGAAGTGGCTTTCTTGTTTTGTGTTTGTGTGACATATTTCAGTAAATCTCAGAATTTGGATAGCTGTTGGTGACTATGACCAGGAACAAATGAAATATGCTGAAAATTTGGTTTTTGATATTAACAACTAGAAACATAAAAGCCTTTTCCTGCAATAAGCTGCTGAACGTATATATACTCAAACAAGTGTTGGAACTTGCAGTGCAATTTGATTCTATCCCTATTCATAGTGAGCACATTCTTCTGCCAATTGTCCCAAGCTTTTCGAAAATGATTGACAGTCATTGGAAATGCCAGTGCGATAAATAGGTTTCTTGTGAACATTCTTTTGATAGGATTTTTAGCATATCATGAATCATGAGTAATATGGAATGATCTTTGCAACCAAATGACCTGTTACTGAATATTCCACAAATTTTACTGATTTGTGTTCTTCTTATTGTAAATATAGGTTCACTACACTGCAAGATTTGCTGATGGGATAATCTTTGACAGCAGCTATAAGCGTGCTAGACCTCTTACTATGCGTATTGGAGTTGGCAAGGTACAAAATTGTTTTAGTTGTTAAATAATTGGTTCAATTCTGTCTACCCGTCTATCATTGAAGTGTCAAAATATGACTTCACGTTCTGTCTTCATACTCGTGCCCAGGTCATAAAGGGGTTGGATCAGGGGATTCTAGGGGGCGATGGAGTACCTCCAATGCATGTCGGTATGTTTTTAAAGACAATAATTAAACTCATGTAAGTTCACATTTTATATATTGCTTCATAACTTCCCACAGAATTGATACATCTCTAACTTCATTCAGGTGGAAAACGCAAGCTTCAGATTCCACCAGCGTTAGCATACGGGCCGGAACCTGCAGGATGCTTTTCTGGTGAGGCTCATTTATGACCGAATATTTTACAATCTAGACTATTGATAATGCAAAATGTATACTTGAGACTTGGTTGCTTAAATAGCCAACAATTTAACGTATTTTTATCAATCATTGCATCTGAGAATATTTCAAATGCCCTAAACCTTTAGTCGTGACTTTCTAATAGCTAGAATCTGAGAATATTTCGAAGCTCTGACTCTTTAGTAATGACTTTCTAATAGCTAGAATTGAATTCTCCATGTTAACATCTCTCTCTTGCTCTCTAGTGTAAAAGATCATTATTCCAGTTTCTTGGACTTCAAAATTAATCATTATTATGAGGCTTTTCTGTCAAAATACCAATATAATTCAGTTTGTATGATCTGACATGCATGAGGAAAGAGGTTAGGTTCCTTCAGAAGAACAGAAATTCCCACAATGATAGTTTGCAATGTGGAAATGTTTCAGTTTACCAGTTTTAGTAACTAAGTTTGTTAAAATGTGAAATCAAGATTAATATTACTTTATTATTGAATAAAACACTACACATATCAAGTGCTATAAGCAATCATTTTTGCAGCAATTATTGGATTCTGACACTCATTTTCTGGTTTATGTAGGCGATTGTAATATACCTGCCAATGCAACTCTTGTGTATGATATTAATTTTGTTGGCATCTACTCGGGGAATCGCAAGTGAAGACAAACCAGATTTAATTGTTCAAAAGTATATGAGAAGCCTTTGTAGGTCAAGTGAGTCCACTGACATCCTCTATATGATATTACACTGTTCTAAAAAAAATTAGTAGCCTGTGTATAAATGAAAGATTGTTCACCGTTAATAAAAGCATCTTTCCCTTTTGTATATTTAGATCACGAAAATAAAAAATCCACAATAACGGGTCCCGTCTAGTATTTAACTCAAAAAACTTGAACTACAAGATTCCAATTTATATTCTTGCTTAAGCAAATAAAAAGAACGGATCTATTCTGCTTTATTTAATCTACAATAACAATGAAAGATTATTCACTGTTTAACTGCTTGTCTCAGCACAGAAGTTTAGAAATCTATGCAAGTTCATGTGATTACAGAGAGGTCACAGTCTTTTCCTGGTGGCCGTCACTTGAAAATCATGAGTTGATGTAAAATTAACAGTTCGATAACCAATAAATCACTTTTGGGTTGTAATCATGTGGTATGGTTCACATGAAGCGTACATAGAAGAGTTGACTGGCATATAGTTTAACACATATCCATCAGCCCTTTTTCAGTGAATTTCTCAATCAGTTGATTTACTATTAATTTTCTGGTTAGCCTATGGTCTTATTGAAATATTTATGGTCTTATTGAAATATCACTAACGGTGTCCAAGATCATATGTGCACAGACTAGGTTTACAAAGCTTACATGGCAAAATCGGCCAACACATTACTTTATGTTGAAGATATTTCTTGGGGATACTTATATTTACGTGCTTTCTCTTCTTTGATATGTAGAATTTCCTTTAAAATGGGTTTAATTTTTTTATCGTTTTCCTAGAAAGTTTACAGCATGAACCACATAATGCATCCAAGCATGGGTCGGTCTGAAGGGTCTGAATCTCGTGGATAACAACACTAGTCACCTTTATCAAAAGGATCATAGAGCCTGTAGCTTGGCAAATCATCTGGGCCTATCCTGACTGATCAAACTAGATGCGTGTTCTATTTTTCACGTATAGAATGCAGCCTAAATTTTCTGCCTGTGGTATTCTTAACTTTTTAAATTTAGAATCGTGTTTATATGCTGCATTTTGTAGCTTGGAGCCCTTTAAAATTTACTAATACAACTATACATCTGCATTACAAGGGAGAGATATATCATGTTCATCTTCATATTATTGCCGTACGTAAACCACTTCAGTTGCCATAAAATGCAGCATAATATCATAAAATATACAGGTCAAATGCAGTATTGGTGTATTGCTTCTACTTTGTTTGCCATTAAGGACTTAACTTTATGTCTTACTAAGTTATATGTGAATTTGACGGTGGATACGCCTTTCAAAACTGTGTCTGTTGCACACGAATCCTCTGTTTATAGAAATGATATGTCTTTACGCTTCCTTTGGATCTGAGAAAGTTTTGAGAAAAAGTGTGAAAATAAATGAAAGTTGATTCTTCTCATGTTTTCTTCAGTGGAAGAAAAGGATTTGCTTTTCTTGGGAAATTTCCTTTTTGCTTTTCTGCCTATGCCCTTTCGGCAATCTATGGATTTGAATTAATTTGAATTTAGAGCCTTGGACCTACAACGGATGGTGCAACCATTTCTAAATTACGCATTTCAATTAAACCAACAGAGAGATTATTAGGAGATTTAAGTTTACATTTTTTCAAAAAGACCCACCGAAAAAACTTTTGAAGTTTTGTAATGTGAGCGAGGCCCAGTTGTCATGTATTAGAAACCTAACCTTAAGTTTTTAGGTCAAATGGTTGATCGATAAAGTACTCCAGCCAAGATCTCGTATTAGAATCGTCGCTATCATTTGTATCATGACATCTTGTAGTACTAGAAATGGCAGGCAGCATCTTGCCATCAGCTATATATGTAGAGCCAGCTTGCATGCACTCCTTTCTCTCATGTGCAATTACGTCAAGTGGGGATTTCTCTTATCTCATATTTTGTTACCTCTGCCGTTTGGGGGACCAAATTGGTTTGAATTAATTTGATTTGATTTTGGATTTTGGAAGAGCTGCAAACATCATCAAATGACAATGACTCTTCAATTATCAACAGTAAAAGTAAGCAGTTCTAGCAGCCCCATAACAACTCAGGGCTCCAGGCCCCCCACACCAACCACTCCTTGAGTCATTTACAAAACTGACAAAAACAAAAAAGTGCTTATCAGGTCCAGTCAGAATGGAACCAAACAAAAAATTAATCAAACCACTAACCTTCTCATTAACATCTCTCATAGACCCGTAATATTACAATAAAACCCCGAAACAAAAATCAGAAAATGCAAAAATCCTAATTCGCACAATGGAATTTCACAATGGTGTTTAGCAGGTAGCTACAGAAGGGATCATCAGCTGAGAGAAAGCAGCAAAAACAGAGGATTGTAAGTGCTTTTTCTTGCAATATTACATAATGGAACAAGCATTTGGATTGTCATCACTAAACATAGATATATAAGGATCTTCAATTATAGTGACACTGGCACTTGTTGCTGTGCTTTCAACTCTCCTGACATAACCAGGAGGAGCTTTCTTGTCATAAGCACCAGCAATGTAAGGCTGAGCCACCAAATTGTAAGGCACATAAGGCCAAATCTCTGCCTTTTTCCCCGTTGATTTTGCCTTCTTTAAAACCTTGTTTGCTTCAACATAACCACTCACACTCACTTTCTGTTGCTTCCTGTTTATCTCCACAGACTTCACCCCTGCGCAAAACAAAAGAAACTATCATTTCAATTCTGTTTCAAGAAACATTACTCAGTTGTTTTTACAAAACATAACATTGAAAGCAAAACTTACCGCTTAGTGAAGAGAGAGCTTTCTTGACTTTCATCTCACAGCCATCACAGTCCATTCTGACTTTAAGATCAACAGTTTGTAATTGCTTCTTCTTCTTCTTGTGCTTATGGCCAGAGCTTCCCATTAAATCAGACAAATATTCTAAAGTTCCCCCAACTCCCATTTTCTGATTTTTAAGACCTTTTCCCCTGCTGGGTATCAATGAAAAATTCTGAGAAAAATTTGTGAGAAAATATTGAGAGAATGAGAACCAACAGAAGCTTGAAAGGTGTTTTGAGAAATGTGACTTGTGACTTTTAAGTTGTGAGGGGTGAATTTATACTAATACATAAAATAGAAGCTTAAGGTCGCAAAGAAGCTGCAGAGGAGCCTCCTTACTCAAAAACAGATTCTTTGCTTTGCTTTGCTTTGCTTGCCTTGTAACAAACAAAGAAAAGTGCTTCCAATTAAGGCTAGCTGTTGTGAAGCTCTACTGCTTCTGCTTCTTAAATAGACTTTTGTACAGATTTCAAACAGAGAAACAAAGGCTGTGGTCCCCCAATACGGAGAGTAAACAAAAGCCTTTTTAGCTCTGTGGAATGAAGACATTGATATTTTAGTAGTTTTGTCTTTTGGACAGAACAGTGCTTTAATGCATTAAAATATGATTTGGGTTCTTAATGTGCAAGCCAATTATCTTCAGGTGTAAGGAAATAGTGTAGTAAGTTTTGCATTGCTGTCCTTGTATAGTTGCACATTTACAATTGTGCACCCACATTTTCTTAAATATGATTTTAAAGCCGCTTCTGCCCCCATTTTTACCCTTCCATTCATTTGCTAGTTATGAGATCATGATAAATCTTTATTCATTTGGTCACTTGGAAATAGTCCTTATTAGTTTAATTACAATAATTTTTATATTTTATGAGTGTTGAAGTTAAGAGATTAAAATATTATATTTTTTTGAAAAGATACGAACGTTATTATTTATAAAATATAAATAAGTTTACTATTGTAATTATTAAAAACTGAACATGTAGTTGTATTTGGAATTTTTTGCATCATGTCCTCAACTATCCTTTATTATTAAATCATCTTTCAATCAAATTGTTCGAACGGACTTCATCGCACTTCTATACATGCAAAAAAGCTAAATATGAAGGCGTGAACATAAATATGAAAAGCATAAGGTCCTGTATTCTTTAAAACGTCAAAATAGAGGGACATAAATGCAATAAAATACTCCTTTTAAGAAACAAATTGTTAAAGTGTTTGAAAGCTGTTTATGGAAAGGGGCTTGCTTAATCACATTCACAGAAAGTGTGTATCAATGAGCAGCTGGCACAGTCAATGCGACCATCACCACCACACACGTTTTAAGAGAAAATCGTAAGCTATGATGATTGACAGATGGCAAGGATCTAGCGGCGAAGATGGAAAGAAAGAGTCTTATAATTGGAGCTTTCTGCGGGCACCACAAATTCTGATTGGTTGTTTCCCAAGGTTTGTTTGGTCAGCAGGCGCGTATACAGAACTGTAGAAGGAATACGACGTTCATGAATTTTGACGCAGATATTTATACAGAACTTTGCAGCGGCCTTTATTTAAATAAGGATTAGCGTAAAGTATTTCATTGTTGAGTTTTTTAAGTCCGTTTTTTAAAAATTTTAAGGTTATTCATCCTGATTTAATGAATTTTTTTTAAAAAAAAAAATTCTATTTTTAAATAAACTAAAATCATTTTTTAAAAAATTCAAGAAAATGGGTTTTGTTAATCCTTTTGTTTTTTTTTTTCAAGAAAGAAAACCAACAGCAAGTTTGGTTGGGGGTACAGCTGGAACAAAGCTGGTTTGATCAAATTATTTTTTATGTAATTAATTTTTTTTCAGAAGAAGAATGTAATATTAATCTTAAAAAACTCAACATTCTTAGTTTAGAAAGTGAAGCTTCCAAGCTCCTGCCACGGTTCCTCCCTTCCATTTGAGTTGTGTTAAAAAAAAAAAAATTCGAAATTAACAAACTTGGTTCTCCCTAAATTATGCATGAAACATAATAAAATGTGAGAGGTGATAATTTTATTATTTTTGAGGCATGTATTGTCTCCTAACAACTAGTCTTTTGCGTCCCTTACATGCATATATTAGATTACTTATAATCCAAACTTTTGTTTTTTAAATCAATTTTACTGAAAGAATAATGTTTTGAAGAGAAAATTAACACTTTCGAGAATTTAAAAATTTACGCCAAGACTCATATTTATTAATTTAAAAAAAATATATCAATAAGAATCCCTTGTTTTAGCAATAATTTTCCTTTGGAAAGCCCCTTTTTTCTCCATATATTTATAAATACAGATAATTTTTGACCATTTAAGTGGAACATCGTAAAAATTTTCTTTCCTTCTGTATGTCTAACATTTTCTGGTTTTTTTTTTTTTTTTGAGGGTTTCATTTTGAAAGAAATTCTCGTAATAGAAAAAGTAACAAAGCTCTTTGAGAATTAAACTTTCATTTTGCTTTACTATTTTTTCTCTTTTTTTTTTTTTTAATTACATGGCATTTAAATCCATGCACATGAATCTATGAAAGGTGGAAGAGGGAGAAAAGAAAAAAGAATGTATCGTCAGTTACTTAATGTCATTTAGGGATAAGAGTAATATTATGATAATAAAATATCGTGGATCAATTTAATAATGTTGTAGCTTTTAAAATAATCACCTCTATATGTGTTGAAGAAATAACTAACTAGTAGTTATTAAAGAATGCAATAAATATGAAAATATTGACCAAGTATCGATAAAAATGTGCAGGTATTATTATAAGGATTCTTCAAATGTTACATAAGTTGAAATGAGGAGAGGTTTCCAATTCACTATTAATTATAATTAATGTTTAAATAAAAAAATTCAAGAATTGTCAAATGGTTGGTTTTCAATATTTAAGATGACCACTTAGTTTTAATTTTCAATCTTTATAATGTTTATAAGGTAAAAGGAGCTTTCTTGTTTTTTGGGTGCAGTTTGTTGAGTCATGAATATGCTACACCTGCAGTCATTCGAATTCGAGTAATATAAAAAAACTAATTTGAAAAACTTCTCTATTCATGGTAAACACTTCGACTAGTAATTTGAAAAAAAAAATTATGATATTGTCACGTACTTGCGAGTTGTCTTTGATTAGTTTATGTACAGAAAGATAAGGAAGCAAAACCAATTCTTGATATATGCCAAAGCCACTAGATTTTTTAATCAATCATCGGCACAAATAGAGCCAGAGTAGTTGAGTTGTCTATAATTTTATTTCGTGTGCAGTTTAACTCTCAATGCTTTTTAAAATGTTAATGTAAAATTAATCAGAAGTATTTACAACTGGTGGAGGGAACACCTTCCTAATTAAGCTAGTTTAAAAGTCACAACAACATATATAGATATATATATATATATTATATATATATATATATTATAGATATATATATATATATATATATATATATATATATGAATTTTTCAGTCAGGGATCCCTGACTTTAATAAAGTCAGGAATTTACTAAAAGATAAAAAAATAGTGTATTGGAATCTGTGTTTTTTTTATCTTTTAGTGGATCCCTGACTTTATTAAAATCATGGATCCTTGACTGAAATATTCCTGTATATATATATATATAACCTCAAGCTATGTATAAAGGCCGAAAGATTAAAGAAATATCTGTGCCATCTTTTTCATCTGGGTTTGTTTAGCCAAAAGCAAAAGCAACAGAGTTAAAAAACAGGGAGATTGACAATTTCCCCCTATTAAAATCACTATATACCAAAAGCCCCTTTATTATTTTTATAATAACCAATTATCCCCTATCGTTATAATAGTAATAGAAGTAGATCAATTTTTAAGTACTTTTACTTATTTGTCCCCAGTGTCCGAATGACAGGAAATTGAAGCCAATTTGCTTAGCTTTAGTAGATAAAATTACACAATTGCCCACATTTGTTTTAACTAATATATAACAAAGTGAAATTTTAAAAGTGTCCTTACTTTTAGAGTTAAAAAGACTTAATTATCATTAATATGGATTGAAAAAAATGAATATTAACATGAAATTGTGACAAGTTAATTTCACCACATAAGATAAATAAAGATAGATGAATTTATTTATACTTTAAAATTTACTCTGAACACTAATAATTTAATAAAATTTTATATTATTAAAATACCTATAAAGTAGTTTACTATTAAGGACATTTTATTATTAAAATACCTATAAATTTTATATTATTAAAATACCTATAAAATACCTAATATTCATTTTAATATTCATTTTTTTAATCCATATTAATGGTAATTAAGTCTTTTTAACTCTAAAAGTAATGACACTTTTAAAATTTTACTTTGTTATATATTAGTTAAGACAGATGTGGGTAATTGTGTAATTTTCCACTAGAGCTAAGCAAATTGGCGCCAATCTCCTGTCATTTGAACACTAGGGACAAATAAGTAAAAGCACTAAAAAATTAATCTACTTTTGTTACAAGTTATAACGGCAGGAGGATAATTGATCATTATGAAAATAATAAGGGAACTTTTGGTATATAGTGATTTTAATAAGGGGGAAATTGACAATCTCCCTTAAAAAAATAAAGAGATGGTGGTGGCAAAGCTGGGGCATACTACAATCCAAAATCAAGCATTTCTTTTAACCCAATAATTGATTTAAGCTGCTCCTCTTCATTGTCTTTTAGTCTTTCTCGTCATGTACGTACTGTCCAAAAGCTGCCTAATTTTCCACCTTTTATTAACAAAAAATAAAAGAAACGAATGAAAAACAAACGACTGAAACCGAGTAATAAAGTTTCAAAATATTAATAAATCAATTATAATAATTAATAAATAAAGGTTCGATCGGTAGATTTGATTTGCAGAAAGTGGAGAACAACACATGAACAGAATCCATTTTTTTAACATTGATATTCATTTATTTACTTTATATACCATCAAATTCCATGAATCTTGATCATGGATGCTTTATCCGATGTCCAATTAACTTAATTAAGAGACTAATATGCAATAGATTTTATAATTAACTAAGGTATTTAAAGCCATAATTAATAGATCAATTAATGGTGTCGTTGACAAACAGAAAAGGCCTAGACAGAAATATCCACAACAACTTTAACAATAGTTTAAATGAGCCAACTCAATAATGTCAGTATCACTAAGAAAAGAACATTTCGATTAGATTATAATAATTTTATAATCTGGTTAGTTTAAAGTTTATAATAACTTTCAAATGCCAACAGAACTTCATAATAAAGTCTTGGCGGACAATTTTTATTAATATTCTTGTCAAATTAATATTTAAAAATTATATTTACTACATATTTTTAGTTGATTTTTGGGTATGTGAATGAAAGCTTCAAAACCAAACTAAAAACAATAAATTTTTTTTTTTGTTGGGAGCTAGGGTGCCTCGCTTGATCGGGGTATACGGGCTGTTATAGTTTGTTTCTAGTTGTGAATGAAAGGAAAATGAGAGGATGGCGGATATGGTGGAAGGCTGGGATCTGGTCTTAGAAAGCTTGTCTGGTCGCCTTAGTCCTGCAAAACAAAGAAAATAAGGTCAAAGGTGGAGCTAGAGGTGGCCGGCGACCACAATCTGGCGTTCAAGTTAGAGTTGGAATATCTCAGGTTAGAGAACTTACAAGCTCTCTTTAATGGTGGTTGGAGGTGGAAGAAACCTCAGCCCTTCTTGTATGTGTGTTAGTTGTTATGATAAAAAATAAAACCTAAATATTTTATAAGAAGTACCTCGGCTGCCGTGCCACCTGACGTCATTTCATTGGCGTCTCTTGCTGTCATTGTCAGAGATTTTTTTATCCCTCACACGTATGATTGCTGGAGTATATAAAAATATGTTTGGCGAATAAGTTTGAAGCACATGCACGTTTTAGGTGTAGAATGGTGGTCACGCATACCTCTGCTAAAGCTACTAGGGATTTGCAGGTGTGGCAGAGGAGGACAGGTGGTCACAACTGTTCTTGTAACAATCTTTTGGCCTATTTGCAGGCGGGCCAAGTCGCTATCTCCTCTTTCTCAACACAATATTCTCTCATTGATTCTTTATTTTTTGCTAGAAAATCAATAGATCTTTTTTGATACGAGGTACCTCTCAAATACTATTTTTGTACCTGCTCGGTATAAGGTGTACCGGTTAGATCCTTAGGGTACAGGTATCCTTAGACTTCACAAGTTTTATATAGACAATGGCCATTTTTTCATTTGTCTTTCACTTCTTTTCCAAACACTACCACCATTAACTTTTATTTTATAAGTTTTTCTGTAGTAGCTATTGGGCTTAAAAGCCACAACATCTCAATACCAACTAAATCAGCCAAGCTCTTGTTTCTTATACCTGAAATTACACCATTCAATATTTTCTAATATTTGAGAAATTCTATAGTTTATATTTTTAGACTTTTCCCCAGTTCGGGCGTGCATATTTTTGAGAGTGTTCCCAATAAGGTCCGTATGGGGAAACTGCTAAATTAATCCTTTTGCTCATAAGAAATATGCTTAGCTGCTTGAAGGAGGAGGCCCGCTCGCAAAGATAAGGTCATGTGTTTTAAGAAATTGCTCAGCTGCTTGTGATGAAGAGACGACAATTGTAAGCATTAAGCCTAAGCGTGAGTGCATGACGGGCCCATATCTTTTGCCTAGTTCATGCAAAGCTCTATAAGGAGATTGGCCTAACAAATGAAGGCTTCCGAAAATTGGACACCGTTTTGATCCTGGAGGCAATTTCTTATTGGTCTTTGTGTTTGTTTTCCAAGACAATTGCAATTAGAGCAAGTGGAGTCCTTGGCCGCGACATAATGAAAGGTTCTTTAAGTGTTTTATAGAGAAGCACTTACACTTGCTTTTATACCTCCAATTTGTGTCTCCAAATTTCATTCTAGTCTCAGAGAGATATGTGTAATTGGGTTATGCATGAGCATTTTTATCTTATGCAGTTTAAAACTATGACGTAAGCATGTGAGATCACATTAAAATCAGAGAAACGAAACATAATGACTGTTAACCATATGATCACCGTGAGTTTAGTGCAAAATTGACATGTTTTGTGCATAGAGAAAATGAGTTTGGAGCAAAGGTATTCAATGTCAAAGTTGCCATTGCCGTTCGTCAATTTCTTCAACAAAGTAAACAGTTTGATTGACTTAATTTTTGCATGCTCAGGTGTTCAGATGGATTCAGAAACAACTATGGTACATTGCTGATAAGGGTATTCATTCAGAGTTAATAACGGTTACGGGGAAGAAGGGACAAATTAGGATGGCCATGCGGCACTTCTCGGGGATGCGTAGTATATGGTAGGTGCCGGCCTGACCCTTCTGTTTTTTAATGCTCTCATTTCTGCACATCTCCGCACCCGGGATAATGCAAAGGCATTAGCCAAAGTGATTTGTTATTTTGAGAAGATGAAGTGTGATTTTTTTTTTTTTTTTTGGGGGCGGGATAAGAAAATGTATATTATATTAATGATGAAGAATCATTACAAGGAGTGGACCAGCTGTCCACTGAGAAAGCAGAAAAATGAAAAAATTTTCTGTGCTATACAAAATATGTCGATCCCGTTTACAATATTAGACCAACCTAGCTATCTATCTCAAAATACTCTCCCAACTCAGATGAATGAAGAAAAAAGATCAATCATGGAATCCTTAGAAACTAAAGCCCAAAGCGAAGCTAGAAGACGGATTCTATCCCTATAATTCTTCAATATTATCTGCATTTTTTCTTGAAAAATAAGAAGATTTCTTTTCTGCCATAGTTAATACACAAATCTAACAAATGAAGTGGCAGAAGAGATCCATTTCTTCCATAATCACAATAGGTGAAAACAAATTCACATGAGTTTGTTAAAAGCTTAAGATGTAACACTGACTTTAGCTAAAGATCAGTGTCTAGGTGACAGCACGTTTCAACAAAGGAAAAAATTACACGTACAATTATGAAAGTACATTCAGAGCAGAATTAAAAGGGCAACCATTTAGGATTTTTGGATTATTTTAAGATCAGCCTTCTTCAGATTCTGCAATCAAGGATTCAAATATCAGATCATATCTAAAACATCGTACAAGAATCAAGGACACATTATATCCTCTATCTAAGCAAAAGTTTCTTTTTATACAAATTGCAAGGTGAAGCAGATACATCTGTCATTTTATTTAGTAAGCCAGGTTACATTGGTTATCCAAAGTCCAAAGGATTCATTTTCAGAACACAATCAATAGCATTTCTTCTCCCAACAGTTTTAAGATCAAGAATGAGAAAGAGGGAAATTTGCTGCTTTAAAGGCATAACTTGTATGGCTCCCGTGTTATCCTCCTCGTACACCCCGAGGGCTAAGCCATGAACAGAAAGAAGCATCTCACCTCGCTTTGACTGTGTGTCTCCCAACAGACAGCTTTTGGCCGGTCGCCAGCAAAAATAAAGCTCATGTATCGGGGGTTTCAGTAGCCATGTGGCTCAAGGAACTTAGGCACTGTTGCGACAAATAAAAAGAGTCCGAAGCACACTAGGTTTTATCACGTATTATGATTCATTACAAAATCATTTGCCTTATAACTTACTGCATTTGTTCTTTGTTAGCAGACGTCAAAGTGATTTAAATTCAATAGTATTGATAGTAGAAACTCTTAGCAGTGCAGGGATATTGTTCAATTTCACTGGATCATATGAAGGATGCAGATAGTTGGGAGACTATGTGACAGCTAAATCAATTTCTCAAACCCAGTACTGTACTATTAGACTTGAAATTTTCGGTTGAATTTAAAGACTGTTAATTCAAATTAAATTAATTAAGTACTGTACTATTGGATTTGAACTTTTCGGTTGAACTTAACTGTTAATTCAAAGAAGATGGTACAAGCCCCAAGAGTTTGGAGGGCTTCATGCTTGTTTGATAATTGGATGGCTCCTCCAAACCTACAAAGAAATGTCAAATTGGAAAAACAATAAAAATTCTTTAGAGCATGCTCTCATGAGTTGATTGCATGAAATCTTTTTGCCAAGGGTAGGTGACACCCACAAGGTCAGGAATTCAGGATCGACGGCGGTTCACACACCCAAGGTCAGGAAGGCAGGACCCTGTGGCGATCCTTTACTTATGTTTATAGCAAATGAGTCAGTTCACCGAGTTCGAGGGTCAGACGAACGGAGGGGATAGCCTCGGTGGAGCTGAGAGGTTGGCGATTGATGCAAATATACGGCCAAGATTGTTTCTCACCATTTGGTTTGCTTTCGATAGAAAGAGAATCAAACAAACCCGAAATTGAAGATTCAGAATTTAATTTTGATTTTGCTGCAGCTTTGGCGCGGGGATTTTTGAAGCGCTCACGGTTCGTTTTTTAAAGTGCGCTTCAACAACCACAAACCTTCGAAGCGTAAACGTCAAAACCTTTTAATCCGTCGCGAATGGCGGCTTCAAAGAGGAAAAATCAAAACTTCACTCATCAAATCCCATTTTTCTATATTAAAATATGAACATATTTTTATGAACTAAAAGAACAGAGAGCAGAACATACCTCAGCAATAAGATGCGGCGGGAGATATATTTGCATGGAAATTTTGTAAGATGACGGTGGGGATGTCAATTTTTCCTGTTGGGATGGGATCCTTTAGGGTTCCGTCTCGTTTTTACATCTTAAATTAAGGTAAGATGGGACAAGAACAGAAAATAAGCCCAGGCTTTATTTGTGGGGCGGGAGGATGAGTGACTATAAAATCCCGTCCGGTCCTGTACATCCCATTAATAATATAATTTTAATTTTTTTTAAATTGTTAATTAGTTTATAATTTTGACTTAACTAACTGTCTAAATTTATAACTTTTGAAGCTTTAGTCTTAATATTAATGTGCAATGGAAGCAAACAGGCAAATAAAACATGTTAGCATAAAATTGTATTTGAACATGCATGTAGTTAAAATAAAACTATTATTTGATTATTCTACTTTCGATTTATTCAAAATTTTTGCTATATTAAATTATGATGATTCTTTAAAAAAAAAAAAATCCAAAATTTGTTTATTTATATTCGGAATTGTTTAGGATAATGGGATAGAAACTGTTCAGAATAATGAGATGGGACGTGATATTTAACGGGACAAGACTGAATAAATTTTTATCTCAAAAAAGACAAAGGGACAAGAATATGACATTTTTTTATCCCACTTTTATATACGAGATGGGACTAGGATCATCCCGTCCTATTGCCAACCCTAGATGAGGATGATGTTGTATTTCAAAACTTTGTGTTTTGATATAAATGAAACCAGTGCCGGTTCGGGGTTAACGTGGGTATCTGTGGGGAAAATACCATTTTAGTTATTATTAATTTATTAACGTTATTCTCTCTTTATTTATTTTACTATTTTATTCTTTTATCGCTTTCCTCTTCCATCCTAATCTCGTTCTCTTTAACAAACCCTAAGTCCTAACCTCTTTCAATTCAATCAGCCATGGCCTCTTTTATCCTAAATCAGTACCCCTAGCTCCTTAATAATGCCGAACCTCGCCGTCAGCCAGCCGCTTTCCAATTTTGCAGAAGAGAATACTTGGGGAGGCGTGGAATGGTGTGTTTTATTGCAATATAAGCCAATTTTGGGAAGGTGGTGTGAATTTTGAAATTTATTAAATGAAATTTAATTGAAATCGATAAATTGATAAAATTACAAATATAATTAAATGAATTTTAATTCAATTGCTACTTTTTTTTATTTAATTTTAAAATTTAAAATTTAGTCTAAACAACATATCTCATTTAGACTGATAAGAGAAAAAAATGATGCCATTCCGTTTACATTAAAAATAGGTACATCTTGTTTAAGATACCGGTCCCATCGGTCAAGAATACAGCCAAACCGCTTCAGGAGATAGATGAGATAGATGAGATAGATATTTGGCTTCAAGACATAGATGAGATAGATGAGAATATGTAGGAGATAGGTGAGATAGATGAGAATAGAAGCCAGTCCACTAAGATGAGAGAGGCTATTCAGTGAGAGAAGTTCACATTCTTGGATTAGATCCTGGGCAAGCACATAGACGCAATGAATATGGATATATTAGTTTCCTCTAATATATTAAAATTACAGAGGTATTTTTCCATTAAATCATATAATATTTAAAGAATAAAAACATGAAGCAAAGTAAAAAAGAGAAATTTTTAACGATGATTTTTAATGGAATTTCAAATTATATTATTGATAGAAAGAATGAAATTTAAGCCATTGAGTATCTTCATGAGAGTGTGGGTGGTTTATGCACAAAATAAGAGTGGAAAAAGAAATGGATTTAATTGAAATTTACATGTTTCACAAGAATGTCGATGAATTAATCATGACGTTGGTGTTGAGGATCCGTTGTGGGAAAAGGATAACATGCGATTTTTTTTCAATTATGCCCTTTATAGGGAGGGCAAAGCCACTGGGGGATTTTTTGATGCAAGACTTCTAAAAATCACTCTTGATGAGTGTTATTACCTGAAAATTGATGCTAGTCGGCTGGTCTGGTTCAACCAATAAGGTACGTATTTCACGGTGGACCTAAGTCACTATGTTAGGGTAACCGTTATGTGCTGTGGTTTGGAAGGTATGGATATAAAGAAAAAAATAATTCACTTTGAACCCTTAGTTAAGCCCACTTGTGAGACCTTAGTCCATAAAAAATATCTTGTGAAACGAGTTCGTGGAAAACTAATCATTCAAAAATAATAATAAGTTTCATTCAAAATACTGAATCCTATTGTTGTTTCACATGCATCGACTATTTATTTATTTTTTTGAATTAAAAGTCAAGTAGTTAAATTAATTTTGACCTAAGAAGGCTTACATTGATGAGCATGCATCACGATTGAATGTATATAACTGACAATATGAAATGCTGGTAGATTGTACGTACGGACAAAGCATGCATTAATATTTATTAATTGTAAAGCATGCATTAGAATTAACATAAAGCATTCATTGATACTCAGTATAAAGCATGCACTAGATTTAATGCAAATGAAGAAATGAAGCCTATAAATAGCAAGTTTCAATCATTCAACCATCCATCCTCTTATTTAAGTAATACAAGAGAAATTAAAAGTAAGTTAAATGCATTTTTCAAAATCAATTTTTCTCCAAAAAAACCATTTTTAGATTTAGTTTCTCAAAAACAATTTCGAGAAAACATTTTCAATATTCTTCTAAAAAAAATTTTCAAAAACACTTTTTTAGTATTCTTCTAGAGACAATTTCTGAGAAAACATTTTTAGTATTCTCTTGAAAACATTTCTGAGAAAAAATTTTCAGAATTCTTCCAAGAAAAAGCATTTCCATATTCATTTCAATAAACATTTCCTAAAATAGTTTCCAAATACATTTCCATATTCATTTTCTAAAAATATTCTATTTTCTTTCATTTTACCTAATTACACTTTTTAGACTAAACCAATATTAGAAAATTAATATTAAACTATTCATTCTCTATTATTCATTTTTGTACTCCGTTCCCATATTACTATTCACATCAGGCGCCACTATTGTTCAAATCCAAATCTACTACTCAACAAAACAATAATCATAATCAAAATTGCAATAGGAGCTTATTTAGGCGATATCAGCGTCTAAATATGTTTTTGGACCTGACTTTTCAAACCACACAATAAAATGAAGTGAATCGCAAATCACTAAATTCAAATTTCCAATCAAGCCCAACTTTATTTCAATAAAAAAAGAGTCCATACTTATGACATGTGGCATGATGAAATTATGGCCCTAGACAATGAGGAATTGGCAAATGAACTTCATTTCCATTGGAAATTCATATCCTCAAGGCACACTAGTGGTGAATATGTAGTAGAACCAGTGTGAAATATTAGTGAATGTGATCAGCTTAAATTGTTAACCCTAGAAAAATTGTTATCACTAAGAGGAATAAAACCCATAACTTAAAAATGAACATCAACAAATTTTTATTAATCATGATAATTAATAAATATTAAGAAATTAATTTCTACTAAACATAAAAACTAATGAATATCAAGAAAAAAATTCTTATATATAGAAAGTATAAAATATAACTATGATATACTCAGAAAGGTCAAAAAATTGAATCTAAAATAGAGTGAAATTGAGTGTTTAGTTTGCAAAATGTGAAGTAGAGAGAGAATATACAATTCTAAGGAAGAGAGAGGAAGTGATTAGTAAAGGGTAATCTTGAGATTTTTAAATTTAAATTTTTAATAATAAATTTATTTTTTTAAAATGTGTGTAGAGAGGAATTTTGTGGGTTCAAATGCCAGCTTTTGTCCTCTAAATGATGAGCCTTTTCCAGAAGAATGAAAGCCAGCTGAAGACTGGCAGAGATGACTCAAATGGTGCATCTCATGAAATTGGTTGGTGCTCCTGTGAAGACTCTATTCTTCATCTTTTCGTTGTTGTTTTTTTTTCCCTTCTTTTTGTTGACAAGCACGCACATCAATCGTGACAAAAATGTCTGATTTTTATGTTGTTTTTATTAATATGCAGAACAGGTTTTAATTGCTACTCATGCTATCTATATATGCTGAGAATACAAAATCCTATTACTGATCATCAAGGCCTAAGCAAGCATGGCAAAATGTGGACTATGAAACAACTGCTCAATAAAGTTTCCTAATGGTCTCTGTAGCTGTATTTTGTTGTATAGCCTTCTCTGACTTGTGGATATAAATACTGGATTTCGTAAGCCATTGTTATTTGATTCAGTGGCTATGTGTATCCCGTGGATGTGGTCGTGGGGTCTTGTGCTTGTTCACTAGGGTGGAAACAACGGCTCAACTCTCACTCGTGGTTTCAAAGCAAATCAAGAGTGAATTTCTTCTTAATTTTTTGACTAATTTTGCATGATTTTTTTGCTTTTGTACGAGTGTTTTTCATTGACTTAATTGCTTTCAGAGGAATCTCCTTGGCCCCGAGCCAATTATTTTGGCTCGCTTACCCAAGTATCAACAATTATATTTGGATTTTATAACGAAGAAGAGATTTATGCTTCATTCAGGAGCATTCTTCCCGTGGTAATCTTGTAAAAATGATCTGATTCGCTGTTAAATTTTCTTAAATTAGGTTAAAAATTCAAATTAATTTGTCAAAAATTGATTTCTCATTGTTTATTATTAAGAGTGAAAAGAGTGGGCAATGATTTTTGGGAATAGGAAGTGATGATATATACCATATCTTCAGTTTCATCGGATATTGCATTTCCTAAATTAAAACAACTCGTGCTTGTCGTATGCTAGATGAAGAACGATTCAAATTCTACCACGACCATATAGTCTGGAAGCAGCAATAGTTACTACTAGTAACTTACTAGCATTGTTTCCTAGCAATTGTAGCTTTAATTAATCCACAACCAAAAAGTGTTTTGTATTCACTTAGAACTGTGGCTTTTTGATGAAAAACATTTGTGACTCTTCCTGTTTTATCAAAATTATTATTTTTCAAACATTATAAGTTATTTTTAACAAACATCATTAACTTTTGTTTCCCAACAATGATAGCAGTTCTTGCATTTCATTCAAGGTCCGACCTTTGTGGGCTCGATACAGCACTTTGGCAGGTATTAGCAAAAGTTTCCACTGTAATTTCAAAGTGTTCGGAATGGATCCAGTTAACATCAAACCGAGATATTGTCTTTTTTTTTTTATCAAATTCTGTAGAGTTAAGAAATGAAAGGGCTTCAGAGTTAAGGGCTTGTTTGGTACTGTTATGGGACTGTTGTGAATTTTAAGCCAAATTTGAATTTATCCACTAGTTGTTTGATGAAAAACTTATAATAATTTTACTAGTTTTATGAAAAATTAATATTTTATAAATCATATTTATTTTTATATCACAGTTACAGATTTTTGTTCATAAACTATAGCTTAAAAGTTATAGTAAGTCAATACCGAACGCACCCTAAAAATGCAAAAGACAGTACTGGGGAGGGAAGATTAAAATTTTTCTCAGCCTACTTATTTACAAAAATACATTCTTGTTCAACAAATCATGTTCAGTACAAGCACAGCTGTAGTGCTAATCTAATGGCTCCCTTTGATTCAATCTAACGGCAAAAATTCACTGTCCTTAACAAAGGACAGGTCACTTGTCTTACACCACAACCCTTCATTCTTATCTACGAGCTGCCTAGACAATTCCTGAGGGGCTGCTGAGTCATCACTCCTCAGTCAGTTTCCATGTCGATACTTTCTGGATAATGAGCTAGACTTGAGCACCATGCCAGGTTGCTTCACTGTGGCATTTCGTCGACCTGTCCATTCAGTGCATCAAACACTTTCTCCTTCTAGCATGTATAATATATGTTATCTGGTCTTTATTATGCAACAATTTACCATTTTTTTTCTAAAATATATTTATGATTGAATAACCAACATCATCGAGCTTTATTTATTTCTTTAACTATTTTACAGGCACAGGTTTTTGTCATGTGATATTTACTCAGGTTTTCCTGAGTAATTCATGGCTGATGTTGATATGTGAAATACAAACAAGGTAATATGTTGCGGCAAAACTAATGGTATATATTTTCCGCGTCAGAGAAATTTTCATCATGATGCTAAGTTTTGTATCATTTCAAGTTTACTTGCAAATTTTAATGAATTAATCTTGCAGAGGATCAGCAGCTTGTCACTCTGGCATACATGATTGTGCTGACAGCTTGAGAGGAGGAGAAGTTTCTGATTTCTTACTCGAGTTATGGTTTGGGTTTCATCCTCAGCTCTCTGTGCTATCTTGAGAACATAATGACCAATGTTCTTTCATCAGATTGGAAAACAATGCTCTCAGAACAGAATGCCTGCCCAAAGCTGAAGGAGAGGTTTGTGTATTGAGTACTCGTTTGTTTTGTCTCTTCAACTTTAGAATTCCATAATTTAATTTCTCTATAGTAAGTTACTTGTAAGATAAATAAATAAATTATTATTCCATTTTGCAGGGAAAATTCCAGCTACCTCACAAAGGTTCTGTTTGTCACGTACCAAATTTGTACATGATTGACGCAATTGCTTGATGAATATTTATTTTTATAATACAACCTTTCATAAAAATTTATTGCACTGTAGGTTAGCATAAATAACAACAACAACAACAATTATAATAATGACAGACATTTGAGATCTTTAGTAATCTATTCATATTAGGGTGACGTTTTTTGTTGACTTTCATTTCTTAAAATGAGTTATTTAAACTCGGAGAAGATAACTACTTTTTTGAGAAACGAATCATCTATGATATTTATTAGATGACTCTCTTTATGCGTCACTTTTTTGTACCTTGCTTTAGATAGGGATGGCAATGAGGAGGAAAGGGGACTGACATCCCCATATCCATCCCTAATATTCTGCATATGTTCATATCTCCTCCCTGAATAATAATAGAGGATCCCCGAAGGATCTCTGATCCCCGAATAACCAATACGTTTTTTATTTCTATACTTGATTTAATCATACTAAAATAAAAAACTTAAACAAAAGTAAGATTTAACAATATATCGTGTATTAACATTAATCAATTACAAAAATCATACTTCAAAATATAGATAATCAGAATAATTATCTTCGTCAATCTTTATAATCCTATAATAAAAAGAAAAAAATTACTTTTATATCAATAATGAAATAAATGAAATAGGTATAGATACTGAAATTAATATTTTTTATAATTTATTCTTGCAGCTCCTGCTCCTTCTGTTCTTCGAATGTAGCCAATTGAGAGATAACATCAAGTTTCAAATTTAAAACAATAAAAATAATATAAGCAATGTAACTCATAATCTAAAATAATTTTGGCCAAGGTCTTTGAAATAAAGTCTGATTGAATAGTAATTCAAGATCACTATTAGTTAATTAAACCTGAAAGTTTTATAGTATATTTGTATAAATATTTTGATATTTGTTATTTATACTAATATTTAACATTTTATAATTTAAATTCTGTTATTTATTTATTAATAATTCTAAAAAGAAAATTATAATTAAAAATAAAAATGAGGAAATGGGGAAATGAGGAGAGGATGGAGATTCTAACTCATCTCTGTCCTTTTCCCGAATAAGAAACTGGGTAAAAAATTATTCTCGTCCCTTCCCCAAATAAGAAATTAGGTATAAAATCGTTCTGTACCCTCTCCGAATGAGAAAAATTCCCAAGGGTCCCCGTCCCCGTGAGAATTTCTGCCATCCATAGTTTTAGATGATTGTTACAAAAATGACTAAGTTTACTTTATCATCTTAAAGTTAATTTAAACGTTACCTATGTTCTTTTTTGTAGTAGTGCATTTTGCCTTTCTAGCGTTAACAATGCTTACCGGCCGCGTAGACATACTTTTATACATATCCCAGCATCTGGCAGCGTCTGGGATGTTTGAAGAGTAAGTTTGGGCCTCACTTAAAGGTTCAGGTAATAATTTAATGTAAAAATATAGTTTTTGTAATATAACTAGGAATTCCAATAGTTGAAATATTCATACTATATTTTATAATTAATTAAATTAATATTATACTGAAAATTGATTGAAAAAAAAAAGGCTTGCCAATATTTTGTGTTTCTTCTTGTTATTTGAAATAATTAATATGTATGCAAGAGTTGGACAGGATTAGCGGATAAGGCAAAGCAAGATGATCATTTGACAAAGGAGAGGCAAACAAAAAACACTAGTTCTGATTCACTTCAAACCGGACATGATCATTTGATTAGTGATCCGTTCAGGTATTATCATGTGTTACAAACCACATTTAAAAATAATCAATTTTGTAGTCCGTATTAGAATTAATTAATCTGATAATCGGGTCGTGTGTTTGAATCCTCTTACGAAACTGCAATTGCATACTCTATTTAGTTTTGCATGTGTGACTTGACATATTAATTTTTTAGGTCAAACGACCACATAACATGAAATTAGTGCAAGTTTTTGAAAAATCCTAAGTTAACCCCCCACCATTGATACATTTTTGTTGCAGTCATCAAGTTTTCTCGAGGGCTCATTTCAAGAACTACTCGCACAAGTTAGGGGAGTAGCAGCTTCAGGAAATTTTCAATTTCCACCAACTTACTCTAGTTCATTCCAGGTGACAATCAATAAGTTAATTATTAATCTCTTACTTGATTACATTTGTCATCCGCTTACATATGTAATTAAAAAAATATGACGTTTTTATATAAGATTATGCCTTGTTAATCTATAATTTTGTATGGTTTGAGAAAATTGATATAGCATCAGCCGATAATGGAGGATCAAATCTCTTCACTTGGGGTTCCAAATCAGCAGTTCAATTTCTCCTCTGTGGTATGTAACAGCAAACTCAAGAATTTCTAGAGTACATCAGATTTATCATATCAACCATACAATAAACAAATGATACTATAACATGTGTGTATTTATTTCTTTTACATCTCATATTCGATAAAATTGAGTCAGAGATAGAATTAAATTGTTAATTGCTAGAGATATAGAACTGAAACTAGTGGGTACATAAACAATTTAATTAATTTTTTATATATGATTTTAATTAATTTATTTAGTAAAATAAAAAATTAGTTTTATCAAGGACATATTTGATATTTAGGTAGGTATATAGAGTAAATTTTCTTTTTAAAACTTTGATGATGGGTATGTGAATTAATAATTAAAAAATAGCCCCACCCTTTGATTTAAGTTCAAAAAGTTAAAATAAATAGGACTTGAGTCAAGATTTAGGACTATCTGATTATTTTTTTAATTTTATAATAAAACAGGGATTGCGGTGTAATTATTTCTGGACAAAAATTCACCTCAAGTGCGTGTTAATTGTGTTGCATTAATTAATTATGTATTTATTACTTATGTTATATTCAATCTTAACCATTGAAAGTACATTGACCCAACGGTCTATAAATTTGCTAATTTTTTCTTTTCGGGAAGCAAGACAATGTGTACATTCAAAATGTGATATCACAACGTTTTAATTTGAAGCAAATTTTAAATTTTTAATGAGGTAACTTTCAGTGATAGCACATTCGGTACTATTCTCAGTAACACCAATCAACACTTTGAACTTCAAGAGGTTTATTTTTTGTTTTTGTTTTTTTTTTTTTGGAATAATCCTTGACAAAACAAGGTGATTTTATTAAAAATCATTAAAATTAATTTATTATTAAATTAATAATATTATTATATTATTAATTTATGGACCCATTTTCACCAATAACAACAACGAGAACAGCAACACTGAAAACAATGGAGGCAGCGAAGCAGCTCTTAGTACTCAAGTAAATCTATTGCCAAATTCTATTGAGGTAAGTTGATTATGTATTTATGAGCCAAAATTTTTCATTTTAGTTAACTAACATCCATTTTTAATAAGCTTTCTCTATTTATTTTTGTTAATTTTGTGTGAGCAGGCTGAGAAAGGAAACGAGGAAAATAACTAGTCACTGGATTCGGACGATGTAAATGTATCAAGTTGTTTGCTATAATGAGGCAATTGTATCAATTAATCTAATCTCAAAGTGTCACATTACATCATTATACGACCATCTAATCACATAATATGATCAAATATATTATTGCAAATAAAAATTACAATTCATGTAGGTCGAACTCCTTTCGTACTTAATGCCTCGATATAGTATATTTTCTTTTGCATTTTGTCTACCTATTCGAATCTTTGGTAGTAGTATATAAAGTTATATCTCAATAGATTCTTGACAGTTTGTAAAGGTTAAAATTAGGAAAAAAAAATAAAGTAATGGGAAAAAAATATCTTATAAGGTGGAAAGGATCCATTTCTTAAAAATTAAAATATTATTCTCACACATTTACTTAATATATCATCAATAAAACTTAAAAACGAAGAAATTTACTTTATAGCACAAATTATTTATTTAAATACCAAAAATACCCTTATAAAAATAACTTACTCTCGAGCTAGGCTCATGGCCCTTTATAGAGTTTTTGGGGCTTTAGGTCAGCTTTTTTATGATGTCTCTTTTTATTCTGCAACTTCAATAGTCAAAGAAACATAAAATATCTTAAAATTTATTCCATATTTAGTTCTTAAATTTCAACAATAATTAATGATCTGAGTCTCCATTTAAATTATTTTAATTTTATTTATATTCGTTACTCTTTACTATTGGTAACGTAATTGTTGTCGAAATCAATTAAAATATAGAAATCGACATATCTATTGCTTTCACTTCTACACCACAACATCAAACAAAACCCTTAAAGATTGATAACATATATCTGTTTTACAGACTCCAATTATAAAATGGTCCTGGTCAAAGCCATGTGTGATGAAAATGATTAATTCATCCAAAGAAAATTTTCAGGTTCACATTCTGACTTGTGTTTAATTAGTTAATTAGAGTTACTGAATTATGGGCGGTGAATAGTGAAGTAATTTAATTATTTGACGTGTTAGTGAGGTAAATTTTTTTATTCTATTAAGGTTGCAACAACGTGGGCAAAAGGGGACAAATGATTGGTAGTGCCATAGCCAAGGCTATGGAGGAAATTGGAAGAAAAGCTATATTATCATATAGCTTTTGTTAGACGAGTCATGTGTTCCATTGGTCATTGCATGGTGAGCGATAGCTCAGTTGGCCGTCAATGCATTTTGCACTATGGTCACTTGAGGTCGAATAACAATAGAGGGTAAGATTAGTGTTTAATGGGTGAGATCTCTCGTCCCCATTTAGATCTTGTAAAAAAAAAAAAGAAAAGAGACTTGTTAAAAGGTAAAAAAAGGTAAGATTAGTGTTTAATGGGTGAGATCTCTCATCACCAATAAGGGGTAAATTGAAAAAAAAAAAGAAAAACCGTAAGCGTTTCAATGTATAATCTTTATATTTGCATTGATGATTCACCCAAAAAAAAAATTATGTTAATGAACTACTTTTTTTTATTTTTTTCAGTTTTTTGACCACCCGAGTATTTTTATCTCTGAAAATAAACTTTCAGATGTGCATGTTGCCATGGACGTTTTGAGGACGGCTACGAATAAGAAGGTAAGAGTATTTGTTAAAAGGTCTGCTAATATATAGCAGTTTCAAGTTGCAAGTTGTCTTCTAAAATGGATAATTTAAATTTTTAGATCAGTTGTTTTTAGTAAGCTTCGGGACAACCCTCACCTCGGATATGGTGCTACTAAAGGTTTTCTTTGATCCCCTTTCCCCTTTCTTTTTACAAATTAAAAAGAAAAAAATTCAAAAGAAAGCTTGTATCTTAGTGTTCTTCCTTTTATGAATTTTAGTTAATGAAAGTGCCTTTTGTAGTAGGTGAATTTGTAGATATGATTAAAGATCGAAACGTGGATCCATCGAAACTCATAATAAAAGCTTTTGCGGACGTAATAAGGTTTTTTTTAACCTCTAAAAATCTTCCAATTTATGCCTTTTTTTTTCTATATTTTAATATTTTTAACTAGCATGAATGGCAAGTTGCAACTAGAGATGGCAATGGTTTGGAATTTGACAGTCCTACTCCATTTTGGTTGATCAAATGGGGCATAAATATTAGTTGTCCTAATTGTATATTTGGTATCAAAACTAAGACCAGTCCCAAAACCTCTATCTCGATCTTCAAGAATTTGAACTCTCATAACGAACTAAATAAAACTACTTAAAAATCACTTAATTAAGTCACGGAGGCAAATAACCTTGTAAATTATTCATTAGCCATGCATTATTATTTTATCGCGTAGCATGTGCTTAAAGGAGTTCTCTACACTGCAACAATTAATATAATTTTTACTAGCCTATGTAAATTATTTAATTAAGCGTGCGTGTATTATTTCTTTATGTTTTTAAAGAAAACGTGAAGGCACGCTAAAGGTGAGTGAGAAAACAAAGTTCGTCCGTTGGGATAGTTGTTTTCGTGTTTGTTACAGTCAATCGATGGGTCAATATATATGATTTAATTGAATCTATCAATTCGAAAAAAAAAAAGAGCCATATCCTTACATCAAGGCAATGAAGCACTTGATCCGAATCAATCCAATTCCATTCTTTGATTTATCTATTTATTTATTATTATTATTATTTAACAGATTGAAATGTCTTGAACAATAAACTCGTGGTTAACATGAGTGTCTTTTATGTTTGCTCTTTTACTTATTTGATGAACGTGCCGTTGTTGCCTCCGCAGCTCATTTTGAAGCAGGCAATCTCTTGCCTTGCAAGGAGATATTTGCAGCTGCAACTCATATGTCAGCTCTTCGCTTCTTCTTCAGAACTTCATATTTGAATTTAATGGAGCTTTTTCACAATACAACTCAATGATCAAACAACATTGTGTGTGTGTGTGAATCATCCATTCTCTCAATGATGATCAATAATTTTACTGAGCAATTCCAAGATGGTTTGGTTGTTCAACTTTCTGAGGTCCATTTGAAAAGCTAAAGAAACGTTGCAACGATCCGTTATCTTTACCCCGATTGCAGGCAAGCAAGCTTTATATTTATTTGTAGGATTTTAGTAGCATACCGCCGCTGTATGTTACAGCCTGGTCAAATCGAGTAAACAGTAACCAACACGTGATTACTGTTCACTCGATTTGACCGGACTGTAACATACAGCGGCTGTATGTTAGAGGCTCCCTTGTTTGTAATATTGGAGTCAAATGGTACAGACGTGCAGAACCATCCCACCGTTTGCCCACGGTAATACTTCAAGTTTCTCCAAAAATGATTTCTTTGTGTAATATAGAAAAAATTTAAAATGCCTGTTGAAGACAAGATATTGTGAAAACCATCTTATGCGATCAGTATATTAACAAGAACAAGAATCTCAAAGTACAAATTTGTACTCGAGGGCAATATGAAATAATTGAGAATTATTCATTTTAGTGCAATATCTAAAAGTACAAAAATGTTTTCCCACATACATAAACCAATATTTAAAGATGATTCATATGCCTTCATTTGGATTATCTTCCAATACATAAGCTCCCAAATCTTCATAATCGTTTCTCACTATTTGAAACTTGGCCACTACCATCCTCTTGAGTAATAATTACAATCTTTTCTTTCTTTACACATCATTTAATTTATACATTTAAGTAGTATGAACAGTGAAGTTCTACATCGACAAACTAACAGATAATGTGATGATATAGTTGGTCAGCTATACCAATAAAGAGAATAAAGAGAGAATAACAAAAGATAAAGCAGACTCTGACTTGAAATTAAGAAATAACTTGGCTACATATATTAGAGAAAAGGAAATCCAGTTCATGTCTTGTGAGCTCAAATCAATCCATTGGCCTATGAGGAAAAACTAGAGGCAACGGACGACAACAAAGCTCCAAATTTGTAATTGAAATTAAAAAAGACCTACATTTACATGCAACACTGCTAGCTACATTATTAAATTCAAGCTAGTCAAGGCGCTTGTATGCATACTTATGAAGCCGAAACAAGTAGACACAACAGAAGCAAAAATGGCAGCAATTTTAAGGAACTGGACCTTGATGAAATGAGTTGGGTTGAGGCAGTTGATGGTTTAGAGGGAGCTCTTCCTGCTACAGCAGGACCAACAGCATGTCCACCATGGCTCCTCTGCTCTTGGTTTGCAGGCAACGGGTTAGATGGGGTCCCAGGTGCAGGAGTGAGAGGCGACTTTGTACCATCATTTAGATTTTGACCTAGACATGAATCGTAATAAAATTGAGTCAAGAAGCGCACAGATTGTTGGATCATGGGAAAAAAGTGAGTTATTGCAAATGGTTACCAATATGTGACACTTCCAAGTGACGGAGAAATATGAAATGAGGAAAAGAGAGAGAACTCACAATTAGAGTGTGACCAGCCTAACTTCAAATTTTCCCTATCAAACACAACTCGGTATCCTGTCATGAAGTTCTCTGCATGAATTTTCTTTTCATTAGAACAGAAATTCACATAAACAAAACCGAAAACAACCCAAAAATCAAAATAAACAAATAAATAAAAAAAGAAAAGTGAGCTGCACAGTATACTTACGTCCAAATGTCCCAATATCTCCATCTGCAGGCTGTATGGCTAAACAAAATCCAGTAACTCCCTGCAGCACAAGATACTTTCTGAAATATAGCTGGGTGATATACACAGGATATAGGTCGGAAATTAAAGTGAGCAATGATTTTAGTATTTAAAAATGGTTCAGAATTCTTATTAAGTGGAAAATAAAACACATTTTCTTTGATACCTTTACACAGTTTGCTAGCCTAAAGTGAAATAAAGTCCCAATCTTCAGGAATTCTCACAAAAAGAGTTTGCATATCTTGTTTCTTGGTCGTTTAACTTTTTTAAATGAAACAAACTCAATAAAACACACTACAAACGATTCTAAAAATCTAAGAGAACACCCACCTGAGTGCCATAGATAACGAAAACAGGATTGTTGACCATGAAGCTGTTGTTCTGCGGAAACATGAGCTTAAGAGAAGGAAGCTTGGGCAGCTGCTGTGAGCTGGTTAACCAAATAAAACAAAAGAGAGGGGGGAAAAAATGAATGCAGGCATCGGCATGAACACACACAAGCTCAGAGGAGGAAGAAGTGGAAAAGTCATGCCTATTTACCTGGACTTGTAGCAATATTTCCATGGATAACCTTCAAAACTAGTGATTGTGTCATTCACTTGTCTGTCAAACTATCACAGATGACGGTGACAATTAACAGGTTGATAATGAAATTACATCAGAGTTCAATATGAAAGGGGCAGAAAAGTACCTCTGCAGCAATTGTTTCGTATACTTCCTCTGGAAGAAATGTAAATGATGAACCACTGTCCACTATTGCTCTGAAACTTGTCTGATTAAGACAAGAACTCCCAATACAACATGTCTCCACCCCAATGATGTAGGTTATGCTGAATCAAATTACGATTCTTAGTAAGTGCAAGGCAATTGAAATAGTAGACAGAGTTGAGAGCAAATGAATAAGCTTATTAAGGTGCATAGGCCATTCATACTATTTCCCATTAGAGGCCAGGAAAGAGGTAGACTGTTGAGTGGCTGGTCCCTGATCCCCAAAAAATATTCTTCCAGAATCATCCTCATCAAAGCATATAGAGAAGGAGTTCCGAATCAATCCTGCTTTAGCAAGAACACTGGGAACTGAAATTTCTCCAAGTCCCAAACCAATGAGGCCATCAGGCGCAACCCCATCCAAGTAACCACCGCTCTGCTTCATACCACAACTGTGCTCCAGGAGAGAGGGAGCAAATATAAACATAGTCAGAAATTACTAGAAAGCCTTTTAATGAAACAGCAAAAGGATATTTTACTTAATTATATGAATATACGCACCCAATTATAACTGATGCCTGCACAGAATTCTTCAATCCATTATCACCGCCTGATATAAGATGTAATATATCCTCAACAAGCAACCCTGAGCTTGATGTATTCTCTGTGTAGTAGTCAATAGTATAAGGGCATGGTTGCTTAGGATTTTGACATTTGGTCCCCAAGTCACATAGTCGATGACTGCAGGATAAATGCTTGCTCGTACTTGAAGTAGAAGGACTGTACTCATTTAGATCTCTATCCTGCATAATAGATGCCCCAAACAGGAGGGAGCATCTACCAATCAATCGTTGGAAATAAGTGCTAAACCTGTATCTTAATAGAGGATTCACGAGTCCGTTTTTTATGAATTCATTAAAAGTATCTAACGGTATAATTTCATTCAGTCTCTTATCCAAAATATCTAAGTTCATTCAATCAGGTAAATAAATGCATCTAAAAATAATCATCCCTTCCCCGCATTCCTTACAAAAATGAATAAATAAAATTTTCAGCTAATTAGTATGATTACTAAAATTAAATGATGAAATATAAACATAAATATAATTATAAAGAAATAACTGCATACACAAAAGCCACAAAACCCACAGCGCCACTTTGAAGAACAAAAATTTTAGTGTGAATGAGGCTCAGAAGATCACCTCAAGGGACAAGGAGAAACTTGGAAGTTCAGGTGGCACAAATTTCTTGGAGGCTATAGAAGCAATTCTCACAAGTGAATACTAGTGAAGCATAGAATTACTCCTTAGAAGCTCCAACATATATTGAGAATAGTCAACAAATCAAGGCCCTTGTTACACTTTGAATGGAAAACAGATATTTCATCTCTATTACTAGAGTATTTAAGAAACCTTTAGTTACAAAATATCTAAAACCACTCTTGATGCACAATTAAAATTAAAATTATTCAGTTTCTTATTGAAAAATATGCACAATCAAAATTATGCACTCAGAAACATAGGCGGATTTGGATCAGCACATAAACAAACATCAGAAAGCCCAAAGCTAAAGAATCTCAAGTTCTGAGCCTCAAAGCTTATTGACATAATGAAAATTTTTTTGCTGAGGGGCACAATAAGTACCCTAGGCAGTCTAGGTTCATTTTTAGAAATAAGTAGCTTGAGTGAAAACTTTCTTATAAGTTCCTTGATACAAAGAATTCAATACATATCATTAGCAACGACTAATCAATTTTCATTTGACCTTCCTCACATTTGACAAAAGGATCAGTAAAGAAGCAGTGACACTTTTAAGAAACAACAAGCAAAGAAGGCTGGCCTACCAGACTATTGTAGTAGCTTGCAGAAAGAGGAGCACACTGTACACAATCACATGGAACCCAAAGCAGATCACTGCCAGCATCCAATGCAACAAGAAAAGAAACATTTGGTGTCCCTATATCAATCCATGTGTAATGTAACCTAAAAATTGGAAAACAAAACAAAGCATGACTCAGTGGAAATCTATCTAAGACTGTAAATATATATAAATAAATATTTCAAAATATATATGTATATATACACACTCACTCTCTGATGTTTGACCTAAGTTTGACTTGAATAAAAGTAAGTGAAAAGTTTGCATTTTTCATGGATTAAGTTGTATTGATGGTGTCTTCATAGAAGCATTTTCTATAAAAGCACTTTTCTTAAAAAAGAGCTTTTACTAAAAAAAACACCTCAAGTAATTGTTGTACTAAAAGAAAATATGGTTTACACAAGCATCTATTAAGTGCTTTTCTTGGATCACACTTCAGCGATTTTTTAATCTCATTAGCACTTCAGTTAATTAAATTTCTTGAAAAAAAAAAAAAAAACTTTTGCTTATTTTAAAGCGCTTGTGATTATGTAAGAAGCAATCCAAACACAGAATAACTCAAACAAAATTTTAAAAATGTGTGAAAATCCAGCTCGAATTTTTCTCGTTTGTCACGTAGAGCTAATTTATTTTTGTAAAAAATTGCAAAATTTTACATATTCTTACCAGGCAAAGTCATTTCCAAGGGACATCGTTTTACTTCCTTGAGAAGGAAAGAGCATCTGAAACTGAGGTCCAATCTTCATCTTCTGCTTCTGGAAATCGCTACTGAGCAGCACCTGGTAGTACTCAAAGCTCTTCTTCGCCGGCCACGACGTCGCATTTCTGTTTTTAGAAACTCCAAGCGCCTTCACTTCCTCCGAAAACCTGTGTATCAGCTTCGTCGAAAACGTCGCCGTTTCTGCTCCACTACTCTCCGTTAGGAGCCAGAACACTGCCAAGTAAATCATCAGAGATCTTCCGCTCTTCATAGCAACGATAATTCGGTGCTATAACGCAGTGGGTGCCGTCGTTTTGATGATTTTGCACCTGGTGAATGATAGTGTAAGATGAGGACTGAGGTGAGCACAGGTAGAGGCGATTTTAATTTTCATTGAAGGATAATAACACATAGGTCCCTTTTTCTTAAAAAATTAGAATTAAAGAAATAACTTTTAAAGCTTTCATGTGGATTCCAACCCAGTTTCTTAATTTTTATTGTCAAATTTAACTCGTCATAAAACCCTCTTAAGATGTTTAATGATGATTGAAATTAGTTCGTCCATACAATTGTTTTGAGAAGACATGAAAATTTACTATATTTTATGTAATTTACTAATCTGTGGTGAATACAATAAAAATTAATGGGTCAAATTGATTAAAAGTAACATAATTATTAATGATATTGAATTTATATTACTTATTTAATAATTTTCTTATCTCAAGTGTAGAGCTCCTAAAAAGGAAATTCATTTTTAACACCACTTATAATAGTGTTGACTCATTTTTTAGTTCAAATATAAATATTAAATTTATCATATAATTATATGAAAATCAAAATTTATTAGAATTTGAGTACTATGGTATCTTTAAATTATTTTTCATAAAATTTATTAGAATTTGAGTACTATGGTATCTTTAAATTATATTTATTAAACTAGAAAAATTTAGAAAATAAATATACTAAAAATATATTAAACATTTAACAATTGACACGATTAAATATAATACATGAATCATATTAGGGACGTGTGTCTCTAAATTCCAGCACCACGACATGCCAGGTAAATTAAAGTATTTATTAATGGATCCAAATGAAAGAAATGGATACATTTTTTTAACTTCTAATATCACTAAAAAATCATGGATCTAAGTGTTATATCGCTTTTTTAATTTTTTTTTTCTTAGGCTATTATTAGGCTCACCGAGACTATGCCACGTAGGTGGTCCCGATGGCTCTACGTGTCAGAGAAAACAACGTGCGTTGATTGGCGTGGACGTTTGTCGGACACGTGGGCTCCATGTCTTCCACTTTTTCGTTAATTACGGACGAGAGGGTGATTACCTTTTTATCAAGACAAAGTAAATAATGATTAATAATCTTTAATAAGCATTAGATTAACAAAAATAATTTAGTATAAATATTGTGAGTACTATTTCAGATTCCAACAGTTAAATTTTAATTTAAATCCTAACTTATGTCTTATTTATTTATTAATACTAAACGAAATTTAATTTTTTCAACTATAAAATTTTGTATTTAATAAATAAATAATTATAAAATTTATTATTTAATAAATAAATAACACATAACAGTTCAACTTAAAATTTCAAACACGATTGCCTAATCACCATACATAAATAAACACGTGGGCTGATTTTGGTCATCAGCTATAAATATTTTTATATAAAAAAATGTGACATATTATCATTCACGTATATAAATAATATAAGAAAATTACTTAAAAACTACTTGATCTACAGATATAATTTATTATTAGATGCAAAATAATCAGTCAATCATCCAATTACATAACGTGAAAAAGTTTATTGTGTGTTTGGACACATATTAACATGTGACATCATGTGATATCCGATAATTTTGGGCTGAATATAATCTCACTTGAGAGAATTTCTAAAAAAGGAAGACAAAATGTAATCACAATTACTTAAAAGATAATAAAAAAATAAAAAAAAAGGAGCAGTTTCAACTAAATGGCGCGACTATAATCATCACAGCATTGCAATTGACTGCATAATCAATTGATAAAACATTAACAACATAACAAAACCATGACCGATATCCTTATTTCCCCTTTCACATTGACTAGCACACAAAACTCAATAACAAAAATGACAAATAAGCTCAATGTCTTCTGTTTGGAGGGCCTGTCCCATAAAATGTTTAAAAATCAGGTTACAAAAGAATACAATACAATTGCCTACTTTGAGGACTGTAACGAAGAGGACTACAAAAATTAAAAATCTCTTGCAAGAATATATACACTGATAAATAACCAACACGGGATCAAAAGAAAAGAAAGAATTCTCTACTTGGACATATTCTTTTTTACCTACAATTTCAATTTGCAGCCGATGATAGTTACTTATGTAGTGGTTGTTACTTGTTAGACCACAGGAATTCGATTTCCAAATTCCGAGATGGTCCGCTTTTGCTTTCCGGCAAGAGGGTGTACTCCCCGGCAACTGCTCCAAGCATTACAACCCGATCGATTTGGATGGTTACTTTCCCAAAAGAACTCTGTTGTTAAAACAAAAGAGATTTGGCTTGGTAACAAACTAGAAATAGAATGAAAATGTAGAAAATTTTTTTCTTTTCTCAACTTACCTTGCCCATTTTGCTCTTATTTTTGCAAGAGATGTGAAGCTTTTGACCTTTTGGAGGACTCTCAAAGGACCATGCAAAGCTCTCGTCCCACTCAGGATTAGGACCAGTTGACACAATCTGTTTCGTTTTCAAAACAAGTTCACTTATTGGAAGATGAGGATCCCAGAACAAGAACAATGCAACGTAAGTGCAAGTGACCTTAAACCAACCCTACCCAATAGGAGTAAAGTTTTATTATCTATAGATCAAAATGCAACTGAGCTCATGATAACAAAGGGGAAAGGGTCAACATTATGACACAAATCTTAGAATTAATTTCAGAAATGGAAGCGTCATACTACGACGCAACATAAGTGCAAGTGACCTTAAACCAACCTACCCAATAGGAGTAAGGTTTTATTATCTATAGATCAAAATGCAACTGAGCTCATGATAACAAAGGGGAAAGGGTCAACATTATGATGCAAATCTTAGAATTAATTTCAGAAATGGAAGTGTCTTACCTTGGTTTGTCTTGGCGGAGTGTTGCCCAATGTAAGCTTACAGTAAACACTTGGGTTTCCAACTGACTGCTTCATATTGTTGCCGCGCTTGATTATGACTACTAAGGTCCCTGGCAAACACTGCAGCAGGAATTCGGCCTTTTCCTGAAATCGAGGTGGACCAGACTGGATTAAGTACTGTAGCAGGGGGATTGCATCCGCAGCAGCAACAGACTGAGCTTTTGAAACTTCAGCTGGGCATGCCGACCAAGCTTGTCTGAGAAGGAAAAGTGCATCCAAGGCAGCTTCTTGAGTTGCCTCTGAACCCGTCTTAAGAGCTGTGACTAAGTGGGGTATGCTGAGTGTCGCAGGTTCCGTGGCTCTCAAACGTGGAAAGTTATTAAATAATGCATTTAGAGCTTTCAGATATTCCTCATTCACAGTTCCAGTGGCCCACAATTCCTTCTCAATAGCAGCTGCATATAACAACAAAGATGAGTATTTTCTTGCATAGTAAAATAATCTTGTGGGAGGCCAGGAGAAAAAAAAAAAAGAGAGATGGTGGTGCACTCATGCTGGTAAATGAAACCTTAAATTGAAGCAGCAAATTAATTTCTAAGTACTGATGAACTAGCTGGCTAGCTCCAATGCACAATCGTGTGTTGCCAATCACATCTTTCAAGTATATTCAAAATATCTGGACAAGTCAAACATCTTGTATAACACTACAAGAATTGACCATATTCACCATAAACTGTAAGTGTATTCTCCTATATCAGCACATTTTACAAAATTGAGCAGAGAGTGAGAGTGATCTTACCAGTTATAGCTCTGACCGTTTCGCTGGAAGCATACTCTTGGATGGTATGATTAGAAAAGAGAAGTTTGACAAACATTGCAGCCTGAACCGATGTTTCTGGATCACTTGAACCGATCAAATCCAGTACAACCTGTACTCCGCCAGCCTCTGCAACTGCTCTCTTATTTGATCTGCTGTACGTTACAAGGTTTTGCAAGGCACATATAGCTACCACTTTCATTTCTTCTGTAGGTTGCTCTTCAAGAACATTGACTAGTGCACGACAAGCTGAAACAGCATCAGCACTTCGAGCAAGGCCCTCATTCTGAAATAGATCACCAAGAGCCAAGGTTGCCAACAACCGTGCTTGCTGAGCTTGAGTTTGTGGATCCAAGAGGTATTGTGAGAGCGGCAAGATGGCAGATTTTGTAGCTTTTGATTCTCTGATCTTTACATTGTTAAGCAACACCTCCAGCAGTCTCGCAGCTGTTTCCTCGCATTGATGAGATCTGAGAATTTCTAGAAGAGCTTCTATGGCACCACATTCGGCCATTGCTTCAGCACTGGTTCCATCATCACTTTCTAACACAAGCAGAGCATTCAATGACCCAATTACTGTGCCCTCTGAACCAGAACGGAGTAGCCTTACCAACACTGCAACGGGCACTTCCAAATAGAATTCAGAACTGAATTGTAGAATACTTGATAAAACAGAAGCAGCTGACTCCCACAAGGCATGAGGAAGAGATGGATCAGCTTGCAAAATTATTTTCGACAGTTCAGCAACACCACCCTCTTTTGCAATTTCATTAGGCCATGTTAGTGCAATACTCACAAGAGCCTTTACAGCTCTCTGCTGAAGTATGTGTATGCCAGAACCAAGAACCCGAATGAGAGGACCAATTACTTGCTGTGTCACAGGATCCTTCTGAAGTTGTTCTTCCAACAGCAGATGTGACAGAAGCTCAGCTGCCAACTGCTGAACTGCTGGAGCCGGTGAATCAAGCAAAGGGATAAGAGGCTCAATAGCTTGTTGAGAGGTCAGTGAATAGTCAGCCCGACACTGCGGATGTTCCAGAATATTAACAAGAACCTGCAATGCACTATGCTGTCCATCAGGCCCAAATTCTGGCCTGGTAAGCAACAGAAAAAGGGGCTCAACCACTTTTGCAGCGGATGGGCCCTTAGCAATGCCTGCATTATTGGTCAGTATTCGAAGCAATTCAGCAAATGCAGAACACAGAAAATCTGGTGCTTCATGGAGGATAACAAGTACACTCTCAATAACGCCAGCTTTCACCATTTCCAATTTACAAGAAGGCCTATCCTTTCCTAACTTCACAAGAGCTCTAGAAATGGCCTCATGAAGCATGTAATTTCTGCCATAGAGAAGTCCAACAAGAGGAATGACTGCTCCATGCGCAGCAACTAGTTCTGCAAGTTGCTCATCATCAACAAGTTTGTCTAGTGCACGAACAACTGAATGCTGAGCAGGACTGAACTCAGTTACAAGAAGAGAGACAAGAGGCTCAACACATCGTGCTGCAGCCACCGTGGACCTAATTCTTGTATTTCCAAAAAGAACACCACACAGCTCAGCAGCATCTCCCTTTAACTCCATTGAACAATTTGATGAAAGGATCCTGCAAAGGACATCTACTGCATTCATTTCAACATCTGCAACAGCAAGGGCCCTTGACGGGTTTTCACTCAGTAACCTAACCAATGCAGCAATAGCAGCATGCTGCTCTCTCTCCAACCCAGTGTTAAGAATCTCCACCAAGGGTTGAACAGCTTGCCTTGCAGATTCTGCATTCCTAATATGATCAGCAGAAAATAGGCTTTCCAAAGCTTTAGCAGCACTATATCTTGCACCTCTTCCACCTAGACGTAAAACTGCAACAAGTTGACTGACAGCAGCAAATGCAGATTCATGTCTCCTGATTTCAGCACTGCTGAACAAGATGCCTAACAGATCAGTAGCAGCTTCTTCAGTTGCATCTTGCGGGCCAAGTGAAAGATACTTTGTGAGTGCTTCCAAGGCCCCTGCTTCAACCATGACAATCTTATTGGATGGACAATCTTTAGCAAGCTGAATCAAAAGACCAAGTGCTAGAAAAGGTGCTCCAGGACGATCTGGAATTGGTTTAAGTAGATCAACAAGTGCAGGTATTGCTTTCCGAGAGGCAGCACCAGCCCTTATATCTTCAACTCTAAACAGCCTCTCAAGGGCAACTTGATCTGGATAACGCACCAAAGCAAACTCCTCTGACAAGTCCAGAAGATCTTGTACATCCGCATCAGCACAGCCAAGTAAGGAGATAAGCCCACCTGCAGCACCAGAATTTGCAACAGAAAGAAGAGTTCCCCTGCTACCATTGCAGACAAGGCTGGCAACTGCTTGTGCAGCGAAATATCTGTTAGCCGACTCCTCTGACTTCAACAAATTTGCAAGTACTGGAATAGCTTTCATCGTTGCATGTGCTCGTATGATATCTCTATCTTGAAACAAAATTGCAAGCAGTAAAGCACAAATCCATATGCTGCTATCTTCCTTATAATCCATCTGCGTAGATTACCACACAGGAAAAAACCATGGTTTAATAACAACAAGCAAGTACATATATACTCAATATACACAACATGATAGCGCCAATTTTTTTTTTTTTTTTTGTGGGTGGGGGGTTGGGTTTGGGTTGGGGGGGGGGGGGGGGGGGGGGGGGGGGGGGGGGGGGGGGGGGGGGGAGGGGGAGATAATCAACATGCAACAAGAAAGCAGGATACCTGAGTAAATTGTGAAAAACTATCTGAAATTCTGTCAGTAAGAACTTCCACTGCTCCAGCCTCCATTATCACAGTTTTACATTTTTCGTCGTGGCATGCAAGAACAGAGAGCAACCAAATAGCTAAGTTCTCACCATAAATAACTGCTGTGCTTGGCTCAGACTCCCCTCCATTTCTGGCTTCATCTGAAGTATATCTGTAGATGCTAATGGCCTCTTTGTCATCATTCCCCTGGTTCCTCAAAGGAGAAGCCTCAAGAACACTAAGCATTGTAACCAGTGACTGAATAAGCAGGGCACATGAATTCGAATGATTGAGATCCTCAACAATTCTCTGGTGATTAACTTTTGCTGCACATATTAGAAGTGCAGCTCCCCCAATTTTGACCTTTGGGTTTGTGCAACTGATCACCCTTCTAGCAATGGATGATATACATCCAGAGGCACCTGTAACTTCATCTCCCAGAACAACAGGTTGGTCTCTGCAAAGCCGCGACAATATTTCAATAGCTTTATCCTGTAACAAGAGTGTTGCGTCAGCAATGGAAGACACTATTGGAGTTATGCTTTTCGGAAATTCAGCTAAAACTTGCCATGCTGGTTTAACATGGCCACTAGCCCCTCCTGTCCTTGAGAGTATAGCAAGTGCATCCAGAGCTTCCGACGTGGCAACAGATCCACTGTTAGCAGATTCTAGAAACGAAACTAATGCAAGAACAGTTCCAGCCCGATTCACACAATCAGTTATGGTGTAATCAATTTTGCGTGAATGGAGTAGACGAGCAATGGCTGCAGCTGCAAGTGTTTTTCCAGAAATAGTGCCCTCACACAAAACCCGAGTAGCAGGTAAAATAATTTCTTCAGCAATTGCTTTCTCTGAAACTTCACTATCCAAAATAAGATTTGCCAGAGCACATGTTGCCTGCTCCGCAATTTCCAGAACTGGAGAGCCTGCAAGCACAATAAGGGGAGACAAAGCATCTCGTGCAACAGCAGCCACTTCCCGGTTTTCTTTCACTGAAAGAAATATTGCAGCAAGGCAACGAGAGGCCTCTACTAAGATGCTTTCGGATCCAACATCTAGCAGCTTCATTACTGACCAGAGAGTTTTCACTGCAATGCTACTTTCGCGCAAGTCCTTCCTAGTTTCAAAAATTCCAGCTAGAGCTGATGCTGACTTAGCCTGAGTCTCTTCTTTAGTGGAGCTCAATATTTTAATCATTGTCTCAACTGCATCATTTGCAGCACTGCCTTCACGCAGTATATCACTGAAGGAAACCACAGACAGCATACTTTTAAGAGCATCCAGAACATAGACTTTAGATTCAGGTAGATCACTTGTTAATAATGCAGTAAGCTGGCTGATAGTAGCTGTATCAGATTTATGGATAAGATGATTTAAAGTCTTTGCAGCGATTTCTTTCCCATTTGCACTCCCATTTTTCAGTAGCCATAACAATGCAGGAACGGCATCAGCACTTTCAACACAAGCACGAATATCTTCACTGTGATTGCATAGATTCCTAAGAATGGAAGCAGAATCTTCCTTAGCTTTCGCAGAACCCGACTCTAGAATTTGAACAAGTGGAGGTATGCCACCAGCAGCAGTGATGGCCCACTTACTGTCATCATTTTCATTAGATAAAAGGCAAAGCAATGCAACCGAACATTCTTGCTGCTGTTCCGAGGAAAGCCCTAGAAGGGATATCAACAGCTGAATCCCCTCACGGCCTTGGAGGGCACGCCATAGACTGCCTTCGTTATTGCAGAGTTTGAGAAGAGCTCTTACAAGCTCTTCCTGAACTTCATTGGTTGCCATTGTGATCAAACCAACAAGCAACCGTTTTGCTTCAGAATTTTCAAGTTTAATTGAGAGCAACGGATTTCCATACAAACTTGCAAGGGCCTCTATGGTGCGCTCTTGCACAAGAAATGGTAAGCCAGGCTTGAACTGATTGACCAAAGTCTGCTCCACAATCAGAGGATCTGATGGTTTAGTAGACTCGGCTTTGCTATCATATATCATGAGAGCAGAAGCTAAAGCCCCTAATGTGTCAGCAACCTGTGCAGGTGAGGAGCATGATTCAAGGCTTTGACCAAGGCTTGAGATGACATTAGATAAACCACCAGAAATGTTAGCGAGAGCACACATTGCATTCTCCTGCAATGCTTGAGCATATTCTCCTTGCATAAATTCTTTAGAAGGAGCAATTGTTGCATTTATCATAGCAGGAATGCCATTAGAACTAGCTATTTCACGTCTTGCATCTTTGCAATGAGCCGATAGAGACTTAAGAGCACCTGCAGCTTCTGCTCTAACAGAGGCTTCATTACCAGATCCTAACAGCTTGAGAAGTTGCTTCGCAGCATCAGCAGCTAACACCCTGGAGCAAACAGACACATCCTCCTCCATCATGCATGCAAGAAGAAAGCAAACATGAGCTTGAGTGCTTGATTGTCCCGAAGTAAGCAACTTCACAAGTATATCTATTCCTCCAGCTTGTACGGTTGCAGCCCAAAATCCCTCAGTGCTGCTAGAGAGATTTCTTAAAGCTCCCGTCAGTAAGTTATCAACCACGTTCCCACTCTTGAGCCCATTTTTCAGCTGCTCCCATAGCACCGGCACTACTCCCTCAGTTGAAAATATCTTAGATCCAACATAATCCTTCGCACCACCTTGAGAAACAGCATAAATTGTCTTTGCTGCCGCAATTTGACCTTCTGCTGAGCTGGACTTGAGGAGACCAAGCAATGGAGGAATGCATCCACCAAGTAAGACTTTAACCCTTAATTCATTCTCCTTACAGAGAGAACCTAAAACAGTAGCGGCCTGTATCTTGACTGCTAGTGATCCTGACCGAAGAAGAGAAACAAGTACTGGAACTGCTTGAGAGTGAGATCCAACAGCACTGAAAGCATTCTCACGTGTGTCAATAAGTTCCAACAATTGCCTCAAGGAATATTCTTTCTCTTGTACTGAGGAAGAACTCTGGCGTAACTGTTCAATGCATTGTGCAACACTGGCTAAAGTTCCATCTGGATCCTCCATGCTGCTAGTGCGGTCTCTGCAAGTAATTAAGAATGTAACTAACTTTATCTAGAATTGTATCAGTTGACCTCTGGAAACTAAAATCTCGCACTAATGAGCTCGTTTTTGGAGAAGGAACACTGTCAAGAGTACTGGATAGAGCCTTAAGAAAGCAGAATGCTCATCACTCAACATGAGAAGACACATGGCAACCCAAATAATAAGCATGAGATAAGTTAAATGGAAAATAGTAACAATCAGAGGATACGACAAGCATTTTGAAAGAGATAGCGAGATGTAAAGACAGCCTGCATGATTTGAGACTCAATATAGCCCTAACTAAAACCAGAATAGAAGAATCTGAAGGTCGCTACAATTAGCTTCTCGTTAATAAAGCATAGAAACATAAAGTAACTGCAGAGTCTCAGATGTTCAGGTTAGACTCAAATGCAGTACCGTCTATCTTAAATAACTCAAAGAAAAGCACCTCAAAGAAATTGTCAATTCTACCTAATGCTAAATACTGTCCATTTCCTTTCATTTTAGCTAGAAGAATGATATGCACCCATTAAAGAAATGAAATGCATCAGCATACAACTGTGCAACCAACATAGTGGTTAATGGTTACATTCATGGACAAAAAGAAATTCACCATCACAGCAATTTTTACATCAGACTGACCTTAGACCCATTTTCATGACTGAATGTGGAGTTGGGGGCTCTGAATCTTGAAGTTTTGCATCTCCATTTTTTTCCTGCAATCATGATAGGAAAGAACATAAGTACAAAACCAAACGGAGAGAGTGGGGGGGAGAAGATCGCAAGCAAACATAACTTTCAGATGCATGTGGAAAATTAAGTTGCCAGCTTGCTTGCTCAGCTTAACACTGCTAGGGGAGAGGGGACATTGTTATGATTAACAGAGTTTACATATTTCCCAGCAAAGAACAATAATATCAGTTGTGAGAATGAGAACAACGAGATGTAATATATCCCATACTCATTTTGATGAATAATGCACAAACATTCTCTACCTATTTCCAAAAACTACTTTGCGTCATGCAGCATTTCAGGATCTATATATTGCCACTAAGTAATTTGCATTCAGTTACATCAGATATAATGACGAATTATAAATTACGCAGAAAAGCACCGCATCATTAGTAGCAAGGCCGTTGCCATTGCTGGCAGTGAACCTCCAAGCTAGTGAAGTCGCCAGCTTTGCTTTACTTCAAGATTCCCAGATAAAATTTGAATTTAAGACCACGCCCCTCTCCAGATCTGACCACGTTCACACAGTCAAAACATCAAGCCTCCTGTTGGACAAAAGAACATATAAGCCAAACTGAAGATACGAGCACCAACCAAATGCAGATCAAACAAAAATATATCTGATTAAATGAAGTTAAGCTCACTCCAAAAAAAGAAAAACCAAATTCAATTCCTATAAAATAACTGCTAATCAATGATACACCGATAATCAAATCAGGACGTTATAAAGCTCAATTACTAAAGGGTTACCGCAATACAGACCAATTAACCAACAAGTTAACAGAATTTCACAATGAACCAACAAATAACAAAAAACCAGAACACTTGCCCACTTAGTACAAATGACAAAACAAAGATTGAATGACAAATCCAGAAAATAATTTACTCCCCTTTCCTCAGCTTTCCCCGCAGCCAAACAGAACCAAATCAAGAGACAGCAATCGAAACTAGTCAGATTCAACCGAATTATACCCAATGAGGACACAAACCAGTAGATCAAACCCAAATGAACCAAAATCTGAAACCTCAAATCACTACTCACCGGCTTCAAAATCCAATCACACTAAACAAAACCCCAATGCAAGCATCTACTAACACTAGATTCCACAACAACCTGACAAAGAAAAATTAAATATTGACCTCAGATTTGCCAAAAACAACAACAACCCATCAATGCAAAACAGCAAAAGAGCTAAAAATCTGACAAGATTGAGCTCACCTTAAGGGAAAGTGAGAGAAACGAAGACCCCTTTGGTGAATCTATCAATTTCGTAGAAGTGAAGCTAATAAAAAGTAAGTGAAATGAATGCATAAATAAATGAGTGAGAGGAAATGGAGAGGAAGGGAAAGATTAGATTTTTTTAAACAAAAACTAAAATTTTTGTTTTCTTTTTATTGTCTTCTTGTTTTATTAAACAAATAAATCGTCTTTTCTTTATTTTTTTAATAGATACTGAAAAAAAAAAACGAAAGTATCAAGCGTTCAGTTCACAGCCTAACATACCTACACTGTCAGGACCACCGACAGCTGAAACTTGAAAGGCTTTTGTGACTGTCAGCTTACATGGCTTAGCTTTAGCTTCCTGGCTTCACTTCAGTTTTGTTCGGTAACTCGAGACTCCTAGCTCGGAACAAAGAATTTACCCCAAAAAGCACTGAAATTAAAAGTGATTCTATTCTATAAGTGCCTTTAAAAATTCAGATTTTGTCATTTAAATCCTTGACTTTTATGCTTTATTAAATAAAGATATAATTTATCATATTTTATTAATTATGTTTTATCAATGATTTTCATATTGATTCTCTTATAGGAAAAAATGATAAGTAAATATAATTATGATATACGACTGATATAATTAAAGATAAAGTAAAATTTTTTTAAATATTATATACACGTAAATTAAATATCCTTCTCATTTAGTGGTTGAATTCAAACCCTAATATTTTTGCATTGTCAAAAGATATTTTATCAATTGAATTAACTAATACCCACAATTTTTTTCATTAATTGTTGATCCTAGGAATCTATTTTTGATTCGATCCTACACTATAAATTTATCTTCTTACCCTTCTATAATTAATAATCAATTACTAAAATAAAAAATATGCATTTAATTTAGAACATGATAAATTTTTTTTTTATAAAATATAGAAATTCAAGATCTTAAATAACAAAATCTATTTTTAAAAATTAAGAACTTACATCACTGGCACCAAAGATGACTTTATAATGCTTTTTTATTTCTCTTATAATTGTCACCATAGAGAATTTATGGTGATATATATATATATATATATATTATGTATATGTATATGTATGTATGTATGTATATGTATATGTATATATGTATGTATATGTATATGTATATATGTATGTATGTGTATGTATGTATGTATATGTATATGTATATATGTGTGTATGTGTGTATGTGTATGTATATGTATATGTGTGTATGTGTGTATGTATATATTATATATCACTTGTTTTAACAGGGGAAAAAAGATGGTGGAGTATGGAACAAGCAAGAAAAACAAATAAAACAAATAAAGAATCAGTGTGAGAGTTGAGCCAAGCCAAGTTGAAAAAAACCATCAAAATGAAACTCTCATTCTATCTTAGTTGGCAAAAATTTAATATTGAATTATTTTATTGGTGGAATAGAATTGGTGGTATGGGGACAGGGTGATACACGTAATAAGGTTTATCATTCACATTACTTAATAGTGGCCAAAGCCAGACAACCTCTAACATGTACATGTTCTAAGTTCATATTAACACACAATTTGGGCACAATTTCATCTAAATACCTACTAATAAAATGCTGATCCTAGTCCTACATCAAAAATTAGTATCGTTATATCATATGTGTAATTAATATTATTAATTTGAAGTTATATTATTACAGTTATACATTCTTAATTAATAGTTGCATCGCTCGTGTTATCACTATATTAAATGAATTTTTACAAATCATAAGTTTGTTTCCAATGAAGGAAATCAAGTCAATGTTAGATTTAATTTTTTTGGACATGGTGATGATTATTTCTATTTGCCTACTAGGTGTTGAAAATGGGGTTGCCAGTCTAATATGATTAAGACTTAATAACAACAATCCCCCCAACTCCATGCTCTTCTTTTGTTTAAATAATGTGTCAAGGAAGTTGATTTTCCATCTGCTTATGATTATGACTGTAATTTAAGCTCATAACCAAAAAAAAAAAAAAAATCAATTAATTAAAAGATTAGACTGAGTAACCACATCAATTTCGTGTCAAATGATATATGGATTTTGCAATAAATTGGCTTTTGCTAGTTAAGTGGGTTTGTTTCTTGATCTACAATTTTGCCCAATTTGTTGAAATTGACATTCCAATTGTCTCCTTCACCACAAAACAATTAACTATAGAAAATTAGAAATCAAGTATTGAGTAATCAAATTCTTTTTTTTTTTTTTGGGTCTAAAGTCAAGTGAACAACATTATGAAAAAATAAATCAAATGCAATTAAAAAAATAAATTAAAGCAATAGAGTATGTACTAATAAACCAACCTTTCAATTTAATAGATCATCTATATTCAGGATGTGATCAAGTTTTTTTTTATGATTGTGAAATAAGAAAATTAATTTTAAAATGTCAAAATTTAATCTTAATTATATAGTAAAAAAACTTTTTAGAATATATATATATATATATATATATATATATATATATATATATATATATATATAATTTGATTTATAAGTACTTTTTCTCTTTTACAGAATTAAGACGTTTAACTCAAAGAATCTAAATAACTAAAACATAGTGATTGAATGACTTAAAAAATATTAATTAAACTTGAGTAAGAAGTTTCCAAAAGTCAGCCAGTTCATCATTAGCTGCCAGACGATACAAGTAGATAAATCACATGTTTTGTTTTCATAAACATTTTTGTTTATTAATATGAAACTTCAAAGCACATGATTCCGAAATTGTCAAAGTAATATTATCTCAATCATATGCCATTTTCTTTTTTCAGCATACTTGAACAAAATTATTGGCATTTTAATTTTTAATTTATTTTTTATTATTAACCGTCAAAGCACACGACATGCAGACGACCAACATGGGATGCTGGAAAAATCTAGAATTGATTAGTGATATTTAACCCCTCATTTTATCTCACTAATTCTTACCAATCACTTTTATATCAATACTTATTTTTATTATTTTATAAAATTACCTAAAAAGATAAATAACTTTTAAATATACCTATACACTAATCACGTTTAGAAAATCTAATTTTGTAAACCCTAATTTTTTTACCTTCTTAAGCGATTATCTCTCTCAAATATTATATACTTTACTTTTGTAATCACGGAAAAGGGATACAAAATCATTAGAAGATAAAGAAGGCGTTTAGCAGTGGGTGATCTAATTAATAGCATTTTCTCTCACATCATTGACGGGTAGCGCACAAATGATGTCATAAAAAGATGCTAGTCCATTTGATAGAGGTGCATTTAATTTTGTTTTTGAATATTTCGGTTGGATAGAGTCATTAATAATTTAATATTCTATTCAAATATTGAAGAACATATACGATTTCAAACTACAATACAAATCAAATTGAACAGCTTTAATGTTTTAAAGTAAAGAATTTTATGCATCCAGTAAAAAGACCAAATACTTGGAAGACACTAAAAAAAATGGTTGCATGATATAAAAAATTATGGTTTTCTTTTTTACTTTTTAATTATATTTTTTAAAATTTTTTACGGTGAGGTGTAAAAAAAGGATAAAAATTATAATAGGGATATAGTGGGGATTAGTTGGGGTATATTACGTAATAAAGATTATATTAGAATTCGTACCGGGATTAATTGAAAAGTGGGAAATAATAAGATAAAATAAGAGGTTAAATTTGACAACCCCTTGGAATTTTAGTGCTGGGCTCGATTTTTGTTTTAGCATTTTGGGCTTACTTTAAAGCCTAATAAGCTTAACAGAAGCCCACCAAATTCGGGTTTTCAAAATAAAAGCTGATGGAAGAGAGTACGGAACGGTGCGTTTTACTGGAGAGTTGAAAAATGAAATTACAAATGAAACGGCGCGCATTTGCTTTCTTCTTCATCGTCTTCAGTAACAGAAAACAACTAACAACACATTGAATGGAGCAACAAATTACTCAAAATTGCGAACAGTCACTCTCTCTCTCAAGACGACACAGTTTAAGAACCCTATCTTCAATCCGCTCCCTAATAAATAATCCTAACACTTCCAGTTCAACTCTCTCTTCACTCCTCGAAACCCTAGCTCGCTCTCTCCAACTTACCGATTCCGACTCACTCACTCGCCACCATGAACTCACTCTCCTCGCCGATCTCTCACTTCGTCACCCTCACTTCTCTCCTCTCATCTCCAACTCGCTCCGTTCCAATGCTCTCCTCTTCTCGTCCTCCTCCCCTCGCCTCGCCGCCGCCGCACTCGCCGTTGTCTCCGACCACACCGTCGACGATCGCTTCTTCGTTTCTCTCTGCTTCGCTCCTTCCGTGTCCGTACGACTTTGGTTGCTTAGAAACGCGGACAGGTTTAACGTACGGCCACATTTGTTGTTCACCGTGTGTTTAGGTTTGACGAAGGATCCGTATCCGTACGTGAGAGAAGCTGCTTTGAATGGATTGGTTTGTTTGTCAAAACACGTCGTTTTTGAGGACGTTGATTTGATTCAAGGATGTTGTTGCCGTGCTGTTGAGCTTCTACGCGATCATGAAGATTGCGTTAGGTGTGCCGCCGTTCGCGTGGTCAGTGAATGGGGGAAAATGCTCATAGCATGCATCGACGAGAAGAATCGAATAGATTGTTCAGACGTTGTATTTATCCAGGTATTTCGATGGTAAAACTATACTATAAATTTGCTTTACTGTCATCAATTTTTCCTCTATACATCCATAAGCTTTCTTATCCTAATATATCTTGCGGCATGTGTGCTTTCAGCTATGTTCAATGATAAGAGATATGAGAATGGAGGTCAGAGTCGAAGCTTTTAATGCTCTTGGGAAAGTGGGAATCATATCTGAGATAGTTTTATTGCAAACTCTATCTAAGAAGGTTTTAGGGGCCATGAAAGAGAAGAAATTTCATAGTCTGGGTGCTGCAGAATGCTTCCAAATTTCAGCATCGGCTGCTGCCGGGACTTTTGTGCATGGGTTTGAGGATGAATTTTACGAGGTAAGAATTGTTAATTGTAGTTGTTCCACTTTAATATCATTACTTTGATATTTATGGGTGTTTTATGTCAATGTTTGTGTGTACAGTTACATGTATAGTTATGCTTACTGTGACACTATTGACAATAAGACGATCATTTAGCAGAGTTTGTTTTTTAAAATATGTGTTAAGACTATTTTGTTTGGTTCAAAGGCATTTTGGGCATAGGTTCATCATTATCGTGACAGAATCTGTGCTTAATTTGAAGGTGCGTAAATCTGCTTGTTTTTCCCTGGGTTCGCTTGTAATCCTCTCTGAAAAATTTGCTGGAGAAGCTTTAAACCTTCTGGTGGACATGCTGAATGATGATTCGGTGACTGTCCGGCTACAAGCTTTGGAAACAATGCATATTATGGTAACCAGTGAACATCTTAAGTTGGATGACAGACACATGCACATGGTAGGTCTCCATTCTTATCTCTGTACAAAACAAACATGTATATACATTGTGTGCTCAAGCTAATCCTTTTTCACGAGAGGGGGATATAAGTTACAGAAGGTTGGGGTAGGATTTGCTGTTCAAGTAGCTTTATATGTTTATCTTGGCAAAATGGTCAGATTTATTGTGGGAAGATTATCTTGCTGCATGCTGTGTAAAGGAGAGGCACTCTTTAGTAGCCATCCCGCTTTCTTTGAAAATGGTGAACTGACAGACTGTCATTTAATGATTTACCATTATTTCACTTCGCAGTTTCTTGGTACTCTAGTCGACAACAGTGAACTTGTAAGATGTGCAGCAAGGAAAATACTAAAATTAGTGAAGACACCCAAATTGGAGTTTTTTAGGCTATTTATTGACGGGCTGCTTGAAAACTTGAAGATATATCCACAGGTCTGCTGCTCCTATGCTATGGAATTTTATTGTAGATATTTGGAAAAAAAAAAAATCAACTTATGCATTGCTTTTAAATAGTCGTTTGTCTTTGTTCATATTTTTTTCACCCGTTTCTTCTTTTAACTCTTTCTCTGTTTTCCGTAGGACGAAGCTGATGTTTTTTCTGTTTTATTTTTTATTGGTCGAAGTCATGGAAGCTTTGCAGTGTGCATCATCAAGGAGGTTTCTCAAGAGGTAAGCATTGGATCTTTATGTGAATTTCTGGGTCTACAATTTTGATGGAGATGGGCTTTCCGTCTGTTAATTGCTGCCTTAACTTAATTTCATGGAGATATATGATTTTATAGATGAGTCATTGTGTATGAAGTTTCTTGTCTTATGAGAGAGCATGGGTTTTATGCTATGATAAATACTTCTCGCCAAGTTTCCAACAGAAATGCTCAATGCTGCTGTACTGCAGCTTCTTTTCCCGTGTGCATACTATTTATTTTTGTACTTTCTGTTGCATCGTATTCCTTGCACCTTTCCAGATTAAATTATATTTACTTATTTCCTAAATTTGTGCTTGCCCATTTCAGATAGAGCCAGATTCTGATGATAAATTCGGTTTTGATAATGCTAGAGCAGCTGCATTTCTGGTGCTGGCCATCTCAGTTCCGCTCTCATGTGAAAAAAATGTCCGCAGCATTCCTCCTCAGATATTTTCTTATGCAGTTACATTGCTGGGGAGGATTTCTTATGCATTGAGTGATGTTATGAACCAACATTCTCTCTTGGCCTACTTGTCTTTATGCAGTAGATTGTCCAATTTTTCTGAGGCCAATTTCACAGGGGAAGAAACTCTCTTGCATGAAGCTAAAAGTGATAACCCAAATTGCACCACTGAGGTTAGTATTGGGGCAGATATTCACATGCGGAAAAAAAGTGATGAAGCCTCTAAAAGTCGATCTTGGATCCATGGCAAGCTGAAGGAGACAGTGACATCACATGCAAGTTGCCAGCTGGAAGATGAGGATGAAATCTGGAAGGCTATGAATCTTGTACTTGCAAAGGTCAAGAATGTCTGGTCGTTGGTACAATCTGGACTCTCAATGGAGGTTTTGCGGATCTTGAGGTTGTAATGTATCACCTACACCTTAATTTTTTCTTCTTTCTCATGCTACTTGTGTTATTAAAAAAAAAAAAAAAATTTGTTTGTTTGAAATGTAAATTATTTTTCAAATGACTTCTACTAGAGATAAGCTAAGGTGTTTTTAAAGACAGTTACCATTAAAAAAAAAATCACATTTTGTGATTTGCACATGGGTCAGGGCCTTTCAGGTAGCTTCATAAGTGAAGCGATATCCGCCACCCAACCTGATAAAAGCATCGTAGCCAGAGATAAATCCTATTCATGATCTGAGCGTGAAGTATATGAAATTTTCTAGTTATGCTACTTTAGATACATGACTGAACTAGAGGTGTGTTATATAGAATTACCCACTAGGAGCAGACTTTCATACTTGTCTACATCTATTATGTGCTATTAATTTTCTTATTTTTGACTATTTCAGGGCTTGCAAGGGAGAAGTGTTAACATTTAAAGCTGAATCCCGTGGATTTGATGGTGCATCATTTTTTACATTGCAATATGTCAAGGTACTGAAACTGCTTACTAAGGTCTGGGAGCAATTGGTGCCCACTAAAAATATTCATCGTTATGAACAGGGAGAATTGGAGCTTCTACTAGGAAAATTGGATAGGAGTCTGAGAGAACTCAGGTGTAGGTTTTTAGGATTGTCTACAGAAGAGGAGTTGCATATCTTAGAGCTGGTACTGGTCTCTTGTTTATTGAGGTTGTCCAACTTGGAAATCTGCTGCTACTTTACTACTATGAGAAACCTATCTTCTACAATTTCACATTTGGAATTTCTCCATCAGCAAGGATCCACTGAATCATCGAATTTCGTAACTGCAGTGAAGAAATCATTATTTGAGATCAACACTTCTACTAGTGATACTTCCTACAGGCCATTTCTGTTCAATCAATTACTCGATTCCTTCTTTCTGAGGCAGCTTGTGTTACATGGAAGACTTAAGCACGTACATGCAGAATTGGGTGTTCCTAATAATTGTTCAGAAAATCCTGTTATGTTTGTCCCAGGACTCCCAGTTTCTATACCCTTTGAGATCACCTTGTATAATATCTCAAGTGTGAATAGGTTGTGGCTCAGGATGACTATGAGTGATGAGTCCACTCAATTTGTATTTCTAGATCTGAACTTACTTGGTGGCCGCAAAGATGCTGAGAAATTTACATATATTGCACCTTTTTATAGAACACCAAAGGCAACATCTTTCTCTCCGAGGGTTTGTATTGGTATGGAATGTTTATTTGAGAATATACATTCAGTCAAGGGCAATGGAGGACCGAAACGTGCACTAGCATATCTTTGCAATGAAAAGGAAGTTTACTTTTCCAGTGTTTCTAGAGGATGATTTATCCCAACATAATCTTGGCTTGGTAGATAGTTTGAAAATCTACAAGTGCATGCCCATTGCATTAAGCTCTCAGTATGCCCAGTGATAGGCTGATTTTGTTCCATTTGACGTTTACCAATCTAGTGAAAATATATATATATCCAACCTAACTGTAATAAATTAGTTGAAGATGGTAACTTTTCTTCAAAATTAGATGACTGGTTGGGTTCATTGAGAAGGTAAACCAGCCTATTTTGTTGGTCAAAAGGGCACTCGTTTTTCCTTTTGCTCAGAAACAGAAAATGTATATTGATTATATGGAATGGACAGAGAGGAGGGACCAGTTGTTGTCAGAAGGTGGCTTGTGAATCCAGTGTCATTAAAGCTATCTAATGCTTTAAAGCTTGTCATCTTGGTGCCTTCAAAGGTTGAGGGGTTCCTTGAGGGCTGACAGTTATTTTCTTTTGTGGAATGGTCATGCTACCATAAATGATAGGAAAGCTGTCTATTTTCAGTTGTTGCCTGTGAAAAATTGATCTCCTGTCTATTCTTTCCGAGGGAAAGTCCTCTTCTACAGCAATTGATCTCCGGGAACAAGATGCCTATCCATGCCAATCCGCATTTGTTATGTTTTTTAATTTATGGGATACATGATAGCTGTGGCAGTTGAATACTACTTTAGTAAGGAAAAATAATCAAATGCATTTGGCTTACATTGCCATATGTTATATGTGGTATATACATTCATAGTGCCGTCGAATAGCTTGATAAGGGTCTTCTTGTAAAGGTTATTTTTTGATTCTGTATAAGAAGAATTTGGATGTCTTCAGAGAAAGGGGGGTGGGTTTGGGGAAGATATGCTTGTAGTGAAAGAACAAAGGCTACCAAGAAGCAATAAATGTCAATATTATTACTGGACAAAACAATATCCTTTGATTGCAAGCGAAAAAGCAAGAGCAATGTCCTTTGATTGCAAGGGAAAAATGCAATATTTTATTCACTGTTGGACCTACAAAATTTCCGGAAAGAAATGTTTGGCGATTCTTATAGTTAGTTCCACAAATGGTCACTCTCGATCTTCTTATGGGTGATGGGGGATGAACCCAGGAAACTTTTTATACGGTTAACTGCTCAATCAATGAATATCAGTATGGTATATGTTCGAAACACAGAAATTATCCAAGTTCTGACAACTCTTTAAGCAATACTCAGACAAGTAGCGTATGATTGAAGGAATGTTAGGCCTTGTTCTGTGATTGCCCTGTTCCTCACTTGCCTCACCCAATCAACAACAATCTCCTCAGCTTGGCTACCTCTTACACCTTCTTCAAGAGCATCTGCTGCTTCAGCAAGTTTCCCTTCACGTAAATAACTCTCAACTCTACAAATGACGGACTCAATCCCATCATTAGCTTGGTCAGCTTCTTTTACCTAAATGGCAATTGTGAAGAAATTTTGATAATGATAAATGAGTGCAATGTGACTATCACGGAAAGACCTCTTATTCAGCGTACCTTTAACCAGGATGCAATATGTGCTAAAGAATGTGTCAAAATACCGCCGCCACCAGGTGGAATCAGGCTGAAGTGGCGTAGGGTCCCTTTCAAGGCATTGAACTGCAATGAGAATGGCCGGTACGAACAATTTAGTAGAATACTACAAAACTATCTAATGGATATTTTGAGAAAAACATAAATATATCAGAAATAAAATTGCAGTTGCCGAAATAAACAAATATATCTTGCAAGAAATTTTTTAAAAATTGGTTCTAACACATTAAAACGGCAAAAACATCCTAGGCTTGACGAAAATGTTATGTTAACCAGACTGGAAAATTAACAGTAAACAAAGGAAAAATAAAAGGATCCCATCTACGATTCTGTATCATTAGTCAACTGAAACCATGTATTATTAGCAATTATACGATTCTGTATCATTAGTCAACCAAAACCATGTATTATTAAGAATTTATATGATTAAATTCATTCCCAACAGCAATTACATGACATCTGCATGCATTTCACGTAGCAAATAAAATAGGAGAAAGGAACAAAATACACTTTCAACCACCAGTCTGCTTGCTCAAAAAAGCCAGAACCTATGTGAGAGGCAAACAATGTGGATCCCACAACTTGTGTTAAGGCAATAAATTGCGCGGTACATGTCTAATGGAATAAACCGAGAATGAATAAGGTGATTATATTGATATAATCCTTATGTCTTTTGTAGCCAATTAGAGAAAGGGAGAAAAAGAGAATCAACTTAGCTACGTTATGTTGATTAAAACTTGCATTGCAGATTGAAAATAGTATGGTTATTGAAGAACCAGCTGGATGCAGACAGAGAATGATGGCTTGTCATCTTAATTCTTGATAGCCTTTCTTAGTGCAAAAGACGCCACTCATTCCCCACAACACCATTTTAACTTATTTAACCGCACATAATTGCATCCCAAGTTTTACCTTCTGGTTCAACTGCAGCAGTGTTTCTGTGCCATGGTATCGTGTTTCTTCTGGAAGGGAGGATAAGACCAAATCTAAGACGGAGTCTTTTTCAATGCCATCAAGATAGGTGTAGAGGGTATCTATTTCTTTTTGAATTGGCAATCCTCTGGAAAGAGCATCTTCTAAAGCCATTGCCCCCTAAAATAATTGATAGCAACCCGACTTTAAAGACTAGCTATAACCATCAACATCGTCAAACTTTACAATAAGAAGGCATATTGCCCCGAAAAGAGAACAAAAAATAATAATAATTATGCAGCAGCAGCTTCTAGTGTTGGAACTCACCAAAGCAAGCTTGTGGGCAAAGTAAGTTTTACGAGCCTCTTCAGAACGTGCATAAAATGCCATGCACAAAGCATTTATCTATGGGAAGAAGAATTCAAATTATATCAGACTACTCATTACAGAAAAATCATAATATTCAATGCATAAAGAGTGATAAAAGACGTGATACAAATACCAGCAAATTTGAGCACAATGTGAAATGCATCCTAATAATGAAAATATGTAGAACATGTGTATATAAAACGCCATCAAACATGTAAATTTGAATTCATCCAAGCAACTAAAAAGACATTCACTTCTATCAAGCTACAATTTATGACGGCAAACCATTCTCTTCTTTCCCTTTTTTACTGTGCTAAAACTCTGGACAGCAACTATACTTTAACCCATAGAAAAACATTTGACCTGATGTCCAGACTCAGTTGTTACTAATATTAGCACCCGTTGTTGGTATCTTTTCCTTAATAAACACATCTCAAGATCAAAATTCTTTACAGAATTTTCATAAATATGTACTTTTGTTGGAGAATTTTCATAAATATGTACTTTTGTTGGAGAATTTTCATAAAACCTTCTTCACTCAAAGAGTTGATATCTTGCATGAAACATAGTAATTTAGGATCAAAGATATACAGAGTGTATTCATCAATAATCATCATATTTGATAAATTTTGATAAAAACTCTTACATGGAGATTTGCTTCTGCCATTTTCTCAATCTGTGCCACCTTCTCACGTGCAATTGATGCAGCTAGTTCTGCTTTAGCCAACTCAAGAGCATTTTTCAGTTTTGACTCTGCTTCATTTTCCTGCAGTTATTCCAAGACCAGCAACTTGAGCTAACAGGTTACTAAAAACATTGCCTTCAATAGAAAAAACTAAAAAATGTACCTTCTGTTCAAGCTCCATTCTAAGTTTCTCTTCCATCTTTTCTTGAAGTGACTTGATGGTAGCTGCTGCTTTTGTTCTTTCTCTCTTCAATTCCTGCTCAATGAGAAAATTTAATATGCTTAGAATTATCCTAAAAGAAGCCAAATCTTCTTTCTCTCTGTTGCTTTTCTTTTGGTGTGGGTCTGGCCTCTAGAAGCAGGTTATATTTTTCAAACCATCATTCCCTTTTGCTTTTTAATGTATCTGAAAGGTACGGCCGGGTAAAATTCCCTGGCGCTAGAGAGAAGATGAGAGCTTTATAGAAAACTTGTCGCCTAACATGGACATTTTCCATGCAGTGCAACTTCAGAACATGTATTTAGATTTCCAGTGTGCAGTGGTTACAAAATATAATTAATATTTCAGAATAGAAATGCATCAAGCCACCCATTGATATTCAGCTTTCCCTGTTCCCCGCTTGGTTGATTAGAGGTCTGACAAGGTGTGTTATTACTCAAAGCTTTAAGATACTTAAAAGCGAAAAACAAGAAAGTGACTGAGAAGATGGAGATCAACATGCAGTGACATAATTAGATCTGCAGACGGATGGAATATTATTAGCCAGAAAGTATAAATTGCCAAAATTAGAGATTGGAATGGAAACAAAAATGATTTGGAAGAAATAGGGGTTACACGAACTTGCTACATGCTAATGCACAAATAGCAGCCTAGTTGTCACCACATAAATCTTACTTGCACAAACAAGTAGTGAAAGGAATATTAAGTGTCTGCATGTAACACATGTATTCTTGTGTCAAAAAAGCATTTAAAGATGCCCGTAGGGATTAACAGTTATTTAATAAGTCTAAAATTGAAAAATGGGGAAAAAATACATCATATGCCAAGTAATCTTAAGAACAGAAAGATGTATGACCTTCTCTAACATTGCTGCCTCTTCTGTACGCATAAGTTCCCTGGCCCTTGAATCCCTCAATTCCTTTTCATACTTCTCCTAAAAAAGGGAATAAGCAGCAGTAAGATGAGCAAGATTAAAACGGAAACAAGAATGTTACAACAAGAAGCTGGCAGAAGTTAATCAGTGGCTTAGATCATGCCCGTAATAATCTATTCTAAGCATAAAGATAATCCAAACCTTCAATGCTCTTTTTTCCTCAGCAAAAGCACGAGCATCTAATTCAGCCTGTCTTTGTTCGGCAGCATGAATTGCTTGCAAAAAGTCAAGCACCACTTTGCCATCCTTGGATACGTAACCATTACTCAACTCCTCCATTGCATTAATAAAATCCTACCAATAGAGAAACAAAGTTAAGATATATATAATCAGACAATCTTCTTCAATGTAATAAGTACAATATATATAGAATAACGCCCAACGAAAGCTTATCAGAAACCTCCGTTGCTTTGTCGATGCCCTCATCAATTTTATCCCTTAGGTGATATGCATCAAGGAGAGAAGCTGGTGATTCTGCACTGTTACTTAAATCATCCTGTGATAAAAACACACCAGAATCATCAACATTTTATAACCAATGCAACAAACAGCTTTTTATAGAGGATTTTAGATGAGGGAAGTACAAGAAGGATAACAATATATACAATAAACAAAAATGAAACGGGAAAATCCCGCCAACACCTCCAGCACCATCAATCTTATAAGAAATGCTACAATTAATGGTTGTGCATATGCTAAAGAAAAACTAATATAGTAATATCCATGAGTACCTCAGATTTGTCTTCTACGATAATGGACTGTTGTGGCAATGCCTTCTGCTCATCTTTTTCAGGAGCTGCACTCACCTGGCTAAGTATTCCCGTGCCTTGAACATTTTCATTTTTTACCCTGCTGGTTTTTGACTCCGAGCTTTCCACCTCAACACTTCCTTCAGATGATAGAGGAGGACTCGTACTGGGTTCATGGGATTCTACGCTTTTATTTGAATTTTCAGCCAGGTCTTTCTCCTTCATTGTCTGATCTTCAGGTGTCAATTCTGCTTTATCTTCCAAATGAAACTGATCCTCAACTGGCATTTTGCTTAAAGATTCAGGCTGAGTAAGATCTTTATCAGGCTCGACACTCTGCATAGCTTGCTCCACAACAGAACTAGATGTCTTAGGCTCTTCATCACTGTGGGAAGAAACCATGGGCTCAGCCGCATGATGATCATCCTTCACATTGTTTTTATCTTCACTAAACTTAGATGAATCAAGAGAACTATGTTTTTCTTTCTCTTTGCCAACATATTGGTCCAAATACCCATTCTGATATGCTATTAAACCAACACCAGCAACAACAGCGGCTCCAACAATAATTGGCGAAAAGTTGCTCTTTGAGTCTGGTGGCTTGCCTGTGGGACCAGGTTTTGGGGTCGCATTTTTCTGGGAAGCAGTTGAATATTCTTTTCTTGCCGAAATAATTGAGGGAAGTTGCTACAAGTTGTCAACCATAAGCAAATAAGGAGCATATCTTATGTACATAAAGACTCCGTCTAAATTACTAAATCAACCAACAATACAGACACATATACTGATATACTCTTGCAAAGAAGGGAGATTTATAAGGAAAATTATAATACTTTTGCCAAGTTTTAACAATAACACCTTTCTGAACCAAAAAGGCACTTAAAAGTATTTCTTAGAGAAGCACTTCTGCAGGAAGCACCAACGAGCAGAAGTGCCCAAGTGCTTCTGTTGAATGATACTGTTAACTAGTAAACGGAAATTGACTAGCTGACAGGTTGATGATAAATACAATACAATACAATACAATATAACTAACACTCGCCTGAGCTATAATCTGCCGAGGGATCCTCCGACGCGACGATAATTCCAGAATTGACCTGAAAAAGACGGCCTCGTTCTACATGAAGTTACAGAAATTAAAGACATTAAAAAACCAAAAAATGTGATTAAATATTCGAAATTACCTTCGTAGCATGGTACTGACGGATCGCGAGTGATGAAAATTCGAAGCGGCGGAGTTGTTTGAGAGAATGACTAGTGGTGCGTTGAGTTATTTATTTGGTAATGAACGGCGTCGTTTAGGCTAAGCTGACAATTGGGCTATGATGTTGCCGGAGCTGACGGTTAACACATCCTGAGTGTTCCAACTCCCAAAGAATAATGCAGTAGATTATAAATGGGATAATAACTTATAGCTCCTTAAACTTATATATTTGCTAAAATAAGTACATATATTTTCATTTATATCACATAAGTCCAGATTCATTTGAAATGACCAAGTTACCCTTGGAGCCCTAAATGCGATTTAAAAAGCCCCCTTCAACCAATGTCAAAAACAACAAAAAGAGCTTTCGTTTCAGCTAAACCCTCAGCTAAACCCTGTCTGAAGATGGCAAGAAACAAGTCAGCGGACTTTGAGCCGCTGCGCGAGCTCGTGAGGCACCACATAGAGTCGTTCAATTACATGCTGGATGAAGGATTGAGCGAGATGTTTGATCACGTCAAGCCTGTCCTCGTCCACGATTCCTTCACCAATAAGAGGCTCAAAAATATCCTTTTTTTTTCCTTTTGAATTTCTGTTTCTGTTTGGCTGAATTGCTGATCAAAAGCACTTTCTGGAAAAAAAAAACACTTTTTAAATGCTTAATACAGCATGCGCTGCTATTGCTAAGTATAGGTTTCAAATTTGAGTATAAGCACAACAGTTAGAAATGTAGCTTATATCATTGTACTCTGTGTTGCATTTTATTTTGCCGTTTGTGTTTCCTTGACTATTATGTTTACTCTCTGTGGGTAACCCAGAAATATTTCCACCGCAAAAGGAGCAGGGGTCTAAAACATTGCGAGATGCATTGCTTCCTTTTGAAGTAAACAATCATCCTCTCTGTTGTATATTTTATTCTTTTTTTCTTAATTTTACGTAGTAATGCGAATTGATGGATTTTTTTTTTTTTGGGTTGGAAACAGTGTCGGCAGGCTAAAATTTCATATACTGGGAAGTTGATGGCGGATGTTGAATTTCAGTATCTTGACGCAGGTTCTCCTGTTGTGAGAGAGAGATTTAATTTTGGCCAGTTTCCTGTAATGTTGAAGGTAATAATTTTTTATGTCCTTCCACAATGTAATGTGAAGAAGATAATGATACTTTTATTTGTATATGAATAAAATAAGGTTATGAAGATGTTAAAAAATGAATGTGATAACGGTGTCCGTGGTCATATTAATGTTCATTGTTATTATATACTTCATAGACCATCACTTTTATTTGACTTGGCAGGTTGTTAATCACTTAGTTATTTTTCTTCTGTACTGACTTACAATTTATAATTTGTGCAGTCAAAACGCTGTCATTTACAAGGTGCTGATTCCCAAAAATTAAGTATCTCTCAAAGAGGAAGCAGCGGAAATGGGTGGGTAAGTTATTCAGTGTCCTTGCCAATTCTGATATTTAATTTCCTTGTCTTGTGTGGGGCAGATTTGATTTATTGGGCTATTCACCAGATTTATTGGACTATTCACATAGCATATTTTATGATTTGTGACTTTGAAATTTTCACACATGAAAGTACTTTTTTGTTTTATTTTTTACTTAAAACATATGAAGGGAAGACATGAAAGTACTTTTTTGTTTTATTTTTTACATAAAACATATGGACGGAAGATCTTAAAGCACATGTTAGAAGCAAGTATGTGATAATAGTTAGGCATGCTTGCATTATATTGTTGACTCAATATCAATGTAGTCACACAATGGCTTTGTAATTATACTTTGTAATGTAGTCAATACAAAAAATGTATCTATGTTCATTGGGATGTTCTTAAGTTCAATGTCATCAGTCCATGATAGGTAGAATAAAATGTTTATATCTATCCCTTTTTGTACTAATGTATTGCTTTAAATCATTCTGTTCTGCATTGGATGTCAGGTTATCTAGACAGTTTGCTTACCTATGCTGTTTAGGGTGTTAAATTTATAGATAGGCATTTCTTGCCTTTTCCTTCAAAATTTTTTTTTTATTTTCTTTAGCTGACCACATTAATTTATATAATTTTTTATGCTTTATAGTTACTTCATTCTCAATGGCCTTGAGAGAGTTTTTCGATCAGTAATATTGCCAAAGCAAAACTATGTAAGTTTACCTTTTTTTTTCATATATATTACTTATATGTATATGATTAAAAATATGAACAGCTAAAAACATTGTATTCTTCTTTCTGTGGGATTACAGAAGTTTCACTTTTATAGATCTTGCATTTTTTTTTTCAATTCTGTATTTTCTGTTTCAGCCAATGAGCATGGTGCGGAGTTCTTTTCGTGATCGGCGGGAAGGATATACTGATAAAGCAGTTGTTATAAGGTTTTTTTTCCTATATTCTTCTTAATGTAAATACATCTTGGGTCTGTATAGCTTTAAGTAGTTGAGCTTATAATTTTCCTGTAAAAATTCAATTATTTCTTATCCTGATTTAGTTGCTGCGTAAAACTTTAAATTTAAATCTAATTTTAAGACTGTAGTAATGGCTCAATAACATAACAAGTTGAACCTATGACCCAGTGGGCCACAACTGTGGGCCACAACTATGGACCATTCTAGTGAATCTGGAAAGATCAAGATATGAACCTTAAAAGCAGTTGATTTTTAAATTACAATGGGCATATTTATGAAACCCAATGGTCTTTTTTTAATTGTGGAATCTTGGATTCTATTTCTTTCCTTCCAAAAAGGGACTGACCAACTAAGCTACGACCACTGCTGATGAGTTCTGGAATTTTTGAAACACATCTGTGGTTTATCCATGCTCTCTATGCAGCTTCTATATCATATTTTAATAGGGTATTCAATTCAGAAATATCCGTAGTACTCAAAGTTTGTGTAAATAGAGATTAAAATTGAAGAGCATGATGTATATAAGATGTTGCTTTCGTGTTGATAGCCTTGTTTTCTGAAATCTGTTACTGTTTCATGTGGTAACTTTTGATTTTTTTTAATTGTTTTTGAAATTTCACTTTTGATTGTTTTGAACTTGAGTGAATCACTTACTATGTTGTTGTGGTTCTATTTGATACGCATTAGGTGTGTAAGAAAAGATCAATCTTCTGTAAGTCTCAAATTGTATTACCTTCTTAATGGAAGTGCAAGACTTGGATTTTGGTAAGCGATTGAAGTTTAATTTTGAATGATACAGTTTTTATTTATGGTTACAGAAATATAGTATTACTTTTTGATTTATTTTCAGGTTGCAAGGGAAGGAATACCTCCTTCCAGTGGGCATTGTTCTGAAGGTATTGTTTCACTAATTAATTCTTCGAAATTTTTTATGTTATAATTAGCTACCATCATAATTATTTGGGCTTATCACTATCTCATAGTTGAGTAAATGCATAAAAAATGTCCAAATTCCAATATTACTGGAAGATCTACTCATTATCTGGGATCAGAAAAGAGCTCCTATCATGATTGGCTTCACGTTCCATATAACTTGCTTTTTATTTAATGAGGTTGTTTTCTACTCGTTTATAGATTGGAACCGATAAAATAGAGTAGGATTACCACACTAGCAAAATATGCTTTTGCTGTGTTTGGTAACATGTTTTGTTTTGTATGCAACCAATTGAAGCATGCTGCTGGAGCCAACAATTTGACTAGAAAGGTTATTAGTTGATAAATTCTTAAATGTTCCACTCAAATTGATGTTCGACATGAGAAAATGCTCTCTTTTGGTCAGCTGGTGTACTGTATTTTATTAAATTTTTTCTCTTTAAAGTGCTAAATTTCTCCATGGGATACTTGATACAGTTTTACTTTCATGGTGGGTTGGCCTTTATCCATTTTTCATTCCTGTGCTTATATTTTTTGCCTCTTATTTTCTGTTGTCAGGCCTTTGTTGACACTAATGATCTTGAAATTTTTAACCATTTGACGTGCTGCTATGAGGACAAATATAAGAAGGAAAAGGGAGCTGTTGGCTCACCGCTAGTAAGTGAAAGGGTAAAAATTATACTCGCTGAAGTCCAGGACTTGTCTCTTACAACTCGTCTTCACTGCTTGCAGCATATTGGTACATACTATATCAGTAGTGTAATTGTTATTTAATTCTATAGCTTAGGGCCTATGCTAATTGCCTTGTTTACAATTTTAGGGGAGCACTTCCAACCGGTTATTGATGGACTCAAAAGCGAAAGCTACTATGCTGTAAGATATACTCTACTATCTATTTAACTGCCTTGGTTGACTGAAAATATTTACTTTTGAAGGAAGATCTTAACTTTGCAAAAATTAGTTTCCGAATCGGTTGTCGTTGCTTTATTGCTATCACCATTTACACAGTCCATCATGGATTGTTATCACCTTTTTTCTTAAATCTCTTTTGGCAGGTTGCTGAAACTGTTATAAGAGACTACATCTTTGTTCACCTCAATGACAATAACGACAAGTTCAATCTGCTCATGTTAGTTATAACCTTATAACCTCTTTTTGGTTGAAACTGTTTTACTTTTGTTATGTCTATATTTTTTCCCCCCTTACTTTGGTTGAAGGAAGTTGACAACATTTCTCATGTTAGATCTGCTTTTGATTTCTTTCTTTAGCTTTATGTTGCAGAAACTTTTCTCACTTGTTGATCATACTTCTGTGCCGGACAATCCAGATTCCCTGCAGAATCAGGAAATTTTACTTCCTGGTCACTTGATCACCATTTATCTCAAGGTAGAAACTTGATACTAGACATACTCATAAGAAATTTCTGGCACCCACGTAAAGGAAATTTGTGTAGTCACCAAAAATGTCGAATAAAAACTTATTGATGAAGATAGAATGGAAGGGATTTTGTTTTATCTTCCTGAGGATGAGAGACTCAGGTTGATGGATAGATTGGAAAGGATTTTGTTTTATCTTCCTAAAGATGAGAGACTTAGGTTGTTGATTAATCTCATACTTTACTTTGAGTCCAATGCTTCTGTCTTGTCTTCTTTTACTATTAAAACTTAGGTTGTTGATTTATCTCAATACTTTTTTTTTTTTGGTGAGTGCAACGCTTCGGTCTTGTTTTCTTTTACTATTAAAGGATTGGGTGTGGGTGAATTACATGTCCTACAATATCTGCACAGGACATTTTCACCCCTGAGAGAATTGTAATGTCCTTGTGGATAATAGGCATGCTCTGTTCATCTTTATTGTTCTCTGCTACATGCGGTGATGGCTACCTAATGATTGATTGGCCCTGAAGCATTGCCTGTGGCAACATGTTCAACATGGAAATTTATTTATTGTTCTGTATCATAATTGGCAGTAGGTGTAAGCTATGTAACATCGCAATTTTATTAACTCATTGTTTATTCCGGACTCTAGGAAAAACTAGAGGACTGGCTTCGGAAGGGGAAGAAGCTAATTCAAGATGAGATAGAGAATAATGCCAAAAAATTTGACTTCTTCAACTGTAAGTTATATATTATCGTCCTTTTTTTTTGCGTCCTTTGAAAAAGTTGCTTGTTCTCTGTCTTTCTTTTTATTTCCTTGAAAGTATTGTTTTTCTTTATCAGCTTTTCCATTTTTTTATAGTTTTCCTGCTTGAGTTATATCACAGATGATGTAAATAAAATGTAGTGTAATTACGATATTTGCTTAAAGAGTCATGATGCTTTTAAGATTATTATATAGAGCATGGTCATCATGAGGAGCACCCTGAACTTTAGACTTAGCATATTATTTTCATTCTTCCTTTTGTCTTTCTTTATTCAGCCTAAACACGCATTATTGTTCACTATGCTAATGCAGTAGCCAATATCAAGAAGGTCATGGAGAAAAATCCTTCAAAGCAAATTGGTACAAGTATCGAGACTATGTTGAAAACTGGAAGATTAGCAACTCAGACAGGTCTAGATTTGCAACAGGTATTGACTTGCTGTAAGTAGGTTTTAGTTCCATGACATCTGAATGATTTTGGAATTCAAAATGTAGGCTTCTTCTTTACTTCTGAATTTTCCCCCTTTCTGATTCTCTTTTTCTCACTCCTTTGTTTTGTTCTGCAGCAGTTTCTGCATGTCTGAACAGCTGCATACCTTGTTTTTCCTTTAGTTGGTTGAGACTTCAAGCATAAATTCACTTCAAACAGATCATTCATAATATCATACACCAAGATAGTTTCAATAAAGTATAATCTTGTCTTATATAAAACTTTTAATCCATTTGGTGTTTGTAAATAGATTATTGATTTTTTTTTTTTTTAAGAGGGTGTTTGGAGATTTAATTATTTTGGGTAATTCACCTTATTTGGTCATCTCTTAAAGTTTTGCCAGCATTATAGTTAGGAACCAAAATATGGAACCGGGTCAAAATTTTGCATATCTTTTATCTGGTCTCAGTTTGTAATTTATTTGCTTAGATCTCTTTAACTCTTGGATTTTTTGTTTCTTAGAGGGCTGGCTACACAGTTCAGGCAGAGAGGCTTAACTTTCTGCGTTTCATCTCATTTTTTCGGGCTGTCCATCGAGGGGCTTCATTTGCCGGGCTCCGTACAACAAGTGTGAGAAAATTGCTACCCGAGTACGTATCTATTTGCTAATTTGACAGCTAGATACATTTTTGTCTCAACTTTAATCTGGATTTCTAATTTATGTTATAACAGATCTTGGGGTTTCCTTTGCCCTGTGCATACACCTGATGGGGAGCCATGTGGGTTGCTGAACCATATGACTTCCACATGTCGTAAGTGTATTTTTTTCTTCTGTTATAAATTTTCTTTTTCAGTTGGTGGAAAATTTATCAAATGGTGTCTCTTCTTCTTTTTCCCTACAGACGTTGCCTCGATTGTTGGTTAGAGGTTTTTGGCCATAGGAAGGAAACCTACCAATATGGTTCAGTTTTTAAATAATTATTTGCATCAGAGCGTTCATCCTTTATAGTTTCTCAAGTACCCTAAGTAGAGACCTAGTTAATTTTTGGTTGTGTAGGTTTCTTGCACGTTCCAATGCGAAAAGTTCTTAAAAGCTTCTCAATTTTGTGGTTTGGTACCGTACTCCGAACCCTTGTCACGGGTTTTATGGGTGTTTCAGTAAGCTTGTGGTCCATCTTTGTACTTCACATCATTAACATACCCTTTTCTGTTTTCTATAAAAAAACGTGTCTAGTGCTTATGATATTGGATAAATGCATAAATCTGGTTTGCAGATGCTATTTTCTGGATATTAAATTTTGAATTCTGAAGCTTATTAAACAGATAGAATCTAGAATGCCTTTAGAGCAGTCTTTTACTGCTGACTGGCCAATCAGGATTGTAATAAATTTATACGGCTCCAAAAGGAGTCATTCAAATTTTGGTGGAATCTTGCTTTGGGTTCTCAGGTATCAAACCAAACAGTAACGGTTATTTTTGGTTGTATAGGTGTTGACATGTTTTTTTGCCAAAAGCAGTCCTCAAAACTTCTCATTTTGTCAGAAAGCACATTGGGTGCAAATAGCATGTAATATGCAGAAAACTTAGTTTGCTTCATGATTGTTGAAGAAAATAAATAAAATAGGATCTTTTTAGTTATAGTTTTAATACCTATAGACCGATCTTCTGTTGGGAATTGTTTTGCATTCGGGTTGTTCTTTGGCATTATTATCAAGGTAGAGACTTTTTCGTATTTCAATCTATTTATTATTATTACTTTTTGTTTTTGAAAGTTGAAAGGCTAGTCAATTAGAATTTGATTAGTAAGTATCATCTATTAGAGATGGTAAAATCAATTGTTTTGAAAATAAAAGGTCCGGGGTCAGAACCCGCTCCCATGGATGGGGAAGGGATTAAGTTGCCGTTAGGCTAAATAATGATTAACAAAGAATAGAATTTGATGAGATAGAAATTATTGAAGCGGTTCTTTCATGAAAATGTCTCTCTTTCTCTCCCAAAGAAAAGAAAAAAAAAATCCCTTTTCATGTTTAATGTTTGCATTAACTCATGAAAAATCTTTTGAGATGTTTGAAGGAAAATGCAAAACATATATTAAAAAAAATTGGACGGGTCTCCGGGAAAACTTCAGGAACTAGGTTCTAATTTAGATCTGTAGTAATTCATACTTTATTCCTTTGCCAACCTGCCATCTAACTTCAATGTATTTCAGGAGTTGCATCATACTATGATTCCCGAGGAAATATCAAAGATTTTTCAAAGATGAGAATCTCTATTCTCAGGGTTCTGATTGGAGTTGGGATGATACCATCATTGCCAAAGCTTGTTAAATCTGGTCCTCCTGCAGTTCTCTCTGTTCTTTTAGATGGCCGTGTTGTTGGTGTTATACCTTCAAGTGAAGTCGAGAAAGTTGTTGCTCATTTACGGAGACTGAAAGTTTCAGCTGCTTCAGTGGTATTTTCGTGTTTAATTCCATCTCAATTGCTTTTTGCTTCCTTCTCTTCATTGTGATCATTTTTAAAATTTTGTAGATTCCTGACGATCTAGAAGTAGGATATGTTCCTTTGAGCGTGGGTGGAGCTTATCCTGGCTTGTACCTGTTCACATCTCCTCCTAAATTTGTTCGCCCTGTCAGAAATATTTCTCTTCCTTCAGAGGAAAGTGAAAACATCGAACTAATTGGACCATTTGAGCAGGTGAAGACAGTATATTCATTTCATATCTAAATAAATGCGTTCTTTGATAATTTTTTAAGATTATGTACTCATTTATATATTGCAGTTGCCTATGAGATACCACATATTGACCTCAACTAAGTGCATTTGTCGTATTAGGTCTTCATGGAGATAAGATGTCCCGATGGCGGAGATGGTGGAAGAAGAAATGCATTTCCCGCAACTCATGAAGAAATTCATCCCACTGGGATGCTAAGTGTGGTTGCTAATCTAACACCTTATTCTGATCATAATCAGAGTCCACGAAATATGTATCAGTGTCAGGTATTTCTTGCACGTTAGCAATAGTTCTTTTTAATTCACTCACAGTCGATCTATCTGTCTTTTTGATGATTAATGCTTTACTTCTCTCATTTTCTATTTTAGATGGCAAAACAAACAATGGGTTTCTCTTTACAAGCACTTAAGTTCCGTGCTGATCAGAAACTTTACCATCTTCAGGTCTGATTCAGGCTTCTTTGTTTCTATTTCTCTCCCGCTAGACTTTATTGTTAAATCAGTTCTTAATAAGCTGTATGTATGTTTTTTCGCTCTGTTGATTATTATGTTTCCTTGTGTGCTTGCGTTCCTTTCGCTGTTAGTTGTGTGCTGACTGCTCTACAATGCCTCAAATTACACATGTAATCATTTCTCATGGAAGGCAGCTCTATAGCATGGTCTTGTAATTAACCCTCTGCTGGTATTCGTGCTCATCTATGGAGAGAGAACTCTTTTGCATATTCTCTTCTTAATTGTGTGCAATTTCGAAAGGGAGAAGACATTTTTATTAAAGGAAAGGAGCCACTGAGGCTTTCTTTATTTCCCTTATACATGTGTCAAAAGTTCTGACAAAAAATAAGGCCAATGAAGAATTAAATTTTATACATATTGTTGACCAGAAAAAGAGAACCCCTTTTTTTTTGCAGCCAAGGAATACTTTTATCCCCCCCTTTTTTGAAGTTGATGATAGAATGGCTAGATTGCAGTTTGAGCTGGATTATATGTTCTTTTGTACCCAATAAAACTAATGATGTAGGATTATCCTTAGAGATTAAGTTTGTTACAAGAATACTGCCAATCATACACTCGCACTTCCTGTGCAACCTCAGTGGTTCTACATGTTGCAGAAATGACTAACTATTTTATTTAAATGGATCAATGTTGCATTCATTACTTTGTGTTGTCATTGTAATGCGTATTAAGATTTGTTCTCCGTTTGCTCTGTTGTAACGAATGTGCTCCTGGTCCTGCACAGACTCCTCAAACTCCCATTGTTCGCACTAACACTTATACAAAATACAGCATAGATGAATATCCAACTGGGACAAACGCAATTGTTGCAGTGCTGGCTTACACTGGGTAAGGATTTTAGAGAAGTATATGTGCTGATTTAATGATTACGGTATCATGGAGTTAATTGCTCTTCTTCATCTAGGTATGATATGGAGGATGCTATGATCTTGAATAAGTCATCAGTAGACCGTGGGATGTGCCATGGACAAATTTACCAGGTTTTTCTTCTTCTTCCTTTGGTTACTATGAAGTTTAGCTTTCTAAGATATTTATGTACTTCTGAGGAAATAATTGCTAATCAAAATATACTTAAAAGGGCCTCAGTAGGGTGACAACCCACATGCATCAGATATTAATATAATATATCGTGTAATATCCTTATTGGTACCAAAAGATTAACCTGAAGGCACTGTTATCCCTAAATGACTTTTCTTTTTCCCTCCTCACTTTTGCGCAGACGGAAACAATTGACTTATCTGATGACGGCAATAAGGTAGATCGAGGCCAGAAACTATTTAGACGAAACAAAGATGCTAAATCACTGCATTCTGTGATTGATTCAGATGGACTTCCATATGTTGGACAGGTTTGCCATATGTTTTGTACTTTATACTTCCTATCACTTTAGCTTGATTAATTTTCATTTTTGTCCATTTTTATATTGACCAGCTGTTTGATATGCAACTTTCAGATGATACATCCGGGTGAACCCTATTGTAGCATTTACGATAAGACAACAAATTCTTGGAGAACCAACAGCCGAAAGGGTTCAGAATCTGTGTTTATTGACTATGTTGCTGTCGATATGAAAAATAGCAAGAATCTTCCTCAGAAGGTAAGTTAATATTCTGTTATCGAGACCATGTATACATAGAGAGTAAGGTGCATATCACTCAATCAATTCTCCAGTATGAGGATGGGGTTCTTTTCTGTGCATTATGTTGTTATTGTGCTGCCAAGTCTTGATATATAAACTCCATTGCCACTTTCGTTGGATACTGTTCCACTGTTTGCAACATCCTTCGCTAGCAGCTAACGTAGGATGACTCCTTTCTTGCATCGCAAGTAACTGAACCTCCTATGGATACACTTTCTAATGGTGAGTTCAGATATGTAATGGTTCAGCTGCTCTTGATCATTGTACATTTGTTCTGTTTACAGAATCAGCTGATTAGAGAATCAAGATCTTTTATTTGGGGAGAAAACAAAAAGCAATAATGATGAGCATGTATTTAGTTGAAAATAGGGGTACTTTAATGTTTTAGTTGCAGTTATAGGTCATTGCTTGTTTAGTGTTTTCCATTACTTTCCATCATAATGAATATTTATTTCACATGCTTGTACGCATTGTGGGCTCATATTTCTCACTTGTAGGCGAATATACGTTTTCGACATACTAGAAACCCTATCATTGGTGATAAATTTAGTAGCAGACATGGGCAGAAAGGTGTTTGCTCTCAGTTGTGGCCTGATATTGATATGCCATTTTCTGGAGTCACGGGAATGCGTCCAGATCTGATTATCAATCCTCATGCATTTCCTTCGAGGATGACAATTGCAATGCTTTTGGAGTCTGTTGCTGCTAAGGTAATACTCTCTGAAAGACATAATTTCATAATCTCCAGAGGCTAGATGTCTATATTATTTGATTATATTTTCTCTTTTCAGGAAGAGTGAGAATTGGTGAAGTTTCAGTACATAACCCTGGATAACAACCTAGGGTTCTTAGTTTTGGTAATGCTCATGCCAGAGTTTAAAAACAATAACAAAAACAATATATATGGTCATCTTCCGGCATTGATTTTTTTAGGCATACGAATGACTGATTTATCTATCTAGTCTGGCTTTTCACCTATGTGGACTGTGATGGTGGACTTCCACCCACCCCAAGTACTGGCTCATACTTTTCTTGGTGTGCCTTGAAAAAGAAACTGCCAATTTCTAAAGTTTAAGAAGCGCTTTCTTTTTTTTTCTGTTATTTTAGACTAAGTAAAAGTTATATGGTGCAAGGAGCTGTTAAGAAGTTTATGAGAAAACAGGAGAACTGCGAGTGGGTGCAGTGCATGAGTGCTTTTATTAAGTATATTGTAGTGAATTATTAGCTGCATATTATGCTTAGTGACATACTTAATTGTTTTGTCTACAGGGAGGTAGCTTACATGGAAAATTTATGGATGCAACACCATTTGCAAATTCAGTCAAGAAAACTAATGGAGATACTGGGACTGATGAATCAAAATCACTAGTTGATGAATTTGGTGAAATGTTAAGGACATGTGGGTTTAATTATCATGGTGCAGAGGTATTGTACAGTGGGGTATATGGAACAGAGCTCACATGTGAAATTTTTATTGGGCCTGTCTATTATCAGCGGCTACGGCACATGGTTTCGGACAAATTTCAGGTAGGAATTTTTTTTTTTTCATTTTCTTAAATAATATCCTTGAAATTAGGAACAAGGTTTTTCTGGTTATCAAAATCAATAAACTGCATGTTGCCTTATGCAGGTTCGCTCCACTGGAACAATGGACCAGATTACCCGGCAGCCAATAAAAGGAAGAAAGCGCGGTGGAGGTATCCGTTTTGGAGAAATGGAAAGAGATTCATTGCTTGCTCATGGAGCAGCATATTTGTTGCACGATAGGCTTCACACATGTTCTGATTACCACGTTGCTGATGTGTGTTCCCTCTGTGGTAGTGTTCTTACGGCAACATTTATACACCCACAAAAGCGGGCAATACGAGAGATTGGTGGACTACCCCCTGCGAGAGCTCCCAAGAAAGTCACTTGTCATGCTTGCCAGACAAGTAAAGGCATGGAGACTGTTGCAATGCCTTACGTTTTTAGATACTTAGCTGCTGAACTTGCCGCTATGAACATTAAAATAACCCTTCAGCTCGGTGACGGAGCCACGGCCTGATTATTGATTGTAGATAAGAATATCATGTCAACACCTGGCTTTAGGAATCACAGTGTGTCATGATCTCTTGTGCTGTAGCTAGCCTTTTCAATTTCTATGATCTCTGTTGGGTTTGTAATTTATGTCGAGCCTCAAGTGTAAAATGACAATTGTTGTCAAAGTGTCGGCACCTTTGTACGAGGAAAATCTTCTGAATCAAAATGACAAGCCTATCATAGTCTTCTTTCTACAGATTCTTATTCCCAAAGAGACCCAAAGATTAATTCAAAATAGAGTAATATTAACGTTTGGGCAGTTCTTTTCAAAAAAACAAAAAAAAACACTTGGGCAGTTGGGCTCGGCCTTCCTAAGTTTTTTGTTTTTCAGGGTAGGGATGCTGTTTCTTCATTTGTATGAAATAGATTGAAAATATGAAAGAATTTTGAATTTGTCAAACAAATTTAGTGATATTTATAATTAAATTTTATCCAGAGCCCTTGGATTGTTTGTTGGGGATGTATTTGCTACAAACAGATAAACTGTTCCTTAATTGATAAATCATAAAAATTTAGAGAGCCCGATGTTATTCTCCCAACTCAAAACCCTCCTCAATCCGAACCTATATAAGCCGCAGCGAAACAGTGCTCTCTACTAGTAGAACGCAGGAGAAGGTTAAACTCCGATCAGTTTCATCGGAAATTTAATAAAATGGGTCACAACAAGCCCAGGCGGTTCAAAACCCACCACTCTTATCGCGGTCAATCCAGCAGATGCCATCAACTTGATAGGTTTTGCATTTTGCTCACTATTTTGTTGTAAGTGCTCTTTGTTTTAGCACCCAGTAGCTAATTCACTTCTTCTTTGATGCAGGGAAGACGAATCTCTTCCACCTGATCAAGGTATCAATTCCATAGCATAAATTAACCAACTGAGTAATTATATTTGTTTGTTTTTGGAGATTTTTCTGTAAATGTTGTGCGTTTTAGTTAGTGCACGCCAGATGTTTGATATATTACCGCTGTGATATTGCTTTTTTGAGTTTAGGCAGCTGACTTTTATTTTATTTTATCTTTTTTCATTTTTGTACTTTTAGCTCCTGAAGATGATCCACAAGTTCCAAAAGTTCAGCTTGCCATGTGGGTAAGCAAGATTATCGGCCGATTTTGAGGATTATATCAGCTTTTTGTTTTCTTTTTTCTTTGTGGAAAGGGATTACTTGGGTTTCTTCTTTGTTGGTTTATTAGGATTTCGGACAGTGTGATGCAAAGAGATGTACGGGGCGCAAACTTGCAAGATTTAACCTGTTGAAAGAAAGTATCTGCTGCATTGCTCTTCCTCTCAACTATGGTTTGGTTGTTTATATTGCGTACCTTTTACGGTTACACGACATGATACTTAAGATTTTTTTTTTTTTTGAGAGTTTTAAGTAAATATAGTTGACCGCACTGTTTGCTTTGGCAATAGCTTCTTATTTATCATGTAGTAACTCAACATAACTTGAATCCTTTTGGTATTGATCCCTTCATGAATGCAACATAGACATGATCAAATTTCATTAATTTGGACATTTTTTATTATTTAATACAGGAGCTACGAGTTAGTAGTGGGTTTGGGGGAATTGTATTGAGGTACTTTCAGCATCTCTTCTATCTTTTGAACAGTCTAATTATTCAATGTTGTCACCCCTATCTTCTATTTATTATTCCAAACAGTTCCTGTTATTTATGCATCTATGCTTATAACCATCTGTGGTGTATCTCCTTCGGCAGCCCTGTTGGGACTCACTGTGTTTCAAAAGAAGATTACAGCTTGATAAAGAGAAAAGGGCTAGCTGTTGTGGATTGCTCCTGGGCACGCTTGGGGGATGTGCCATTCGTGAAGCTGCGCTGTTCTGCTCCTCGCTTGTGTATGAACTTTAACTCTGTAAAAGATGAATACTGATTCGGAGTACCTTAATATATGCTGGCTTTCAAACAAGTATTTTTTTTGTTTTTTTCTGAATCACTAACACATTGGTGTAGACCTTTGGCCTAGTATGCGCGTATAGCACAAACTTTATTCCTCCTTAATGTTATATGTCATATGCTCTTTTATTGTTACAACATATATACTCTTGGTCTCTCCAAGTTGCTGTGGTGAGCATGTCAACGTGTCACAAACTTTCGCTTTAAATCGTATTTATATAATTATGTGGAGTCTTATACATATTTTACTTGTTTATTCTTTTTTCTTTTTTTTTTAAAGATTTTCACAGTTCAAACACTATATTGAGCTTGATCTTTTAATATCCCCTGTCAACCTGGATGTAATTTTAACAAGCGCTGTATAATAGTAATCAATGGAAATAATTTTGATGATCAATTTCATAATCATTCCTCTTAATACGTATTCTCTTTCCAACTCTCCATGATTTTGATTAAGCACTTGGAATTGCAGTACCATGGCTGGTAGCAGCAAATCCCGTAAATTATGGTAGACCTTGTGAACTCTCTTGTGTGGAGGCACTATCTGCTGCTTTGATTATATGGTAACAAATTTTCGCCCCTTTAATTTTATTTGAAACAGTTTGCTTTATGTGCTAATATTGTAAAACCTGACAATTCTTTTAATCATCTCTTCTTGTGTAGCTTTTATGTTGGCTCCTACCATTTTAATGTTGTTATAGCTTTCACATTTAATTAATTTCATATTTGTGATGCTTTCATTAGTAAATCAAAGCACATAATGATCATTATATGCGTAAGCATGTAGCTTAAATTTGTTTGAACCAACCAATTACAATATATTTTCTGATTCTAATCTATGTTTATTATATATATTTTTTTGAAAAAAGTCATTAATTCTTTATTCAATGTTTCAACAGTGGGGAAGAGGAAACTGCAAACTTGTTACTAGGCAAGTTCAAGTGGGGTCATGCGTTCCTTTCCCTCAACAGGTAGTTAATTCCCGCCTCCCCCCCCACCCCCTTCTTTTGGTTCCTGGTTTGAGAAGGACACAAAGCACATTCTCTTTTCAATCATGTAATGCAAATTTGTTATCAGCTAGTTGAAATGTGAAAATGGCCTAATGGACTGTGCAGTTTTGCATCCATATTCAGAAATTGTTTTCAAGTAGTCTTTACCTTGTGCTCTTCTTCTTCCGTTCGTTATTTATCATCTTTCTTTTTCTGTCAGTAATAAACTTATGGCATATCTTATAAATGCAGGGAACTGCTCAAGGCATACTCAAGATGTGAAAACAGTGCTGATATAATTTTAGTTCAAAATGATTGGCTCTCCCAACAAAGTCAAGTTCCAAAGGTTCCTTCGGATGTAGACGGTACTCTTTTGTCCATTTTGAAGAAAATTAAAGAGCAGTGTAGGTTTAAGGTCAATAATCTCAGTAAAGTAATCATGTTTTGTATTCCACTGCCATAGGAGTTGACAGCAATGAAGATGAAACCACTTCTGATGCCTCTGATGATGGGCTTCCCCCACTTGAAAAAAATATGAATCACATGAACTTGCATGAAACTGACAGAGAGGAAAGTGAGTAGAGAAGCATATACATGGAGAGATACAAAGAAAAGATGCTGATAACTTATCCATCAACGGAGTCATATAAACAGGATTCCTATGTACTATGGTATCATATGTATTTTTGGTTTTAATGCATTATAATTTTCTTTCTTTTGAATCCTTCTGCTCTTGTCGAGTTGCAGATAAATTCAAGGGTTTTGGTCTGCCTGTCATAGTTTTCCTCTCTTACTAATTATGGTGGAGTCAAAGAGCATTGACAGAGAGTTTGAAGATGTATTTTCTTGTTTATTTAGATGATTGTATAATACGAGCTTGGTATTGGTACTAAAATGTATGTCAACTAGTAACTTACATTGTCCTTTTTTTTGTTTACTCTTAAAATATTCTTAACTTAGGCACCATTAGGCTACGTTTGGCACGCAGGATTGGATTGGACTAATTATTAGGATTGGACTGGATTAGATTTAATTGGATTAGATTTGATTATATAATATTGTCTTATGTTTGGTACAGTATTGGATTGGACTATATTAAATTATTTTTGAATGAAATTAAATAGCATTTAATTTGAAATTTAAATATAAATGTGAACTATTTGTGAATATTTAATAATAAAATAATTATTAATATTAATTTAAAAGACAATGAACTAAAATTAAATATATAGAAAATTAGTTATTGAGTAATCATAATTATACTAAACAAATATAAATTAGATTAGGTTAAATTAAATTAAATTAAGATTTATTTAAACATTTAATTTATTTTTTATTAAATATTTTAAATATATTTTATTTTATCAAAAAGTTAGCAAATAATATAAAAGCAACCAATTATTGGTATTATTAATTTTCATGATTAATTTTAATATAGTGATTATTAAATTAAATATTATATTAGATATTCAAGTAATAATTAATTAAATAGACAATTGTATTTAAATTAATCCTAACTAAACCCATGTTTCAATTGGGATTGCTAATCCTATTATCTCAAGACTAAATTCAAATTTAGTCCCATAATCTAAACCAAAGTGGAACTTGCCAAACATAAGATAATTAATTAGTCCTAAAATTAATCCAATCCTACACTTAATACTAACTCTCAAACATAACCTTAGAAGTTTGAATGCAGGACTAGGGAAGCCACTCGTTGCGCCACAGAGCTAGGCCTTGGCTTCTAATGGTAACGTTAATCGTCAAATAACGTCAATTGCAAGAAAAACCTCATGACCTCAAAACTTTGTTACATATCATCACGTATTTGTACAATTTTTTATCACATCATTTAACATTATTTGTTGTTCAATATTAGGGTGGGCAAAAAAGTATGGACTGGTCCAAGCCCGACCTAGGCCCGTGGGCTTCGGCCTGGCCCTCACACATGAGGGCCTTGACAAGGGTTCAAGGAAAAAAGCCCGCGCCAGGTCCAAGCTCGTTAATTTTTTTTAAAAAAATAAATTTATAAATTATAGTAATATAATTAAAAATATAAAAATATAAAAATTAAAAAAAATTTAAATTCTTAACTTATAAATTAATGATGATTAAAAAAAGTTAAAATTATAATAATAAATTCTCTTTTATGTGTTAATTAATTAAGAGAATGCTTGAATTAAAAAATTTAGTATTAAAAAAAATAAATTTATATGTTTTTATTTATTTTATTTATTATTTTACTTTGAAATATTTATTTATTTTAATTTATTTATGGTTATAACAACTTATTAATTATTAACTTATTTCAAATTTACAATAATTTAAAAAAAATTTAAAAAGTCAAAAAAACCCAAGCCCCCCTCATGTTTAACTTTAAGTGGGCTTGGGCCTGGGCTTCGAAAAGCCCGGCCCAAGCCCGCTTTTTGCCATCCCTATTCAATATTAATGGTGATTATGTTTGTAATAACAACTACATGTATAAGTTTAATATTAATATGAAATTAATGTCATAATGACATATATTAATACGAAATTAATGTCATAATGACGTAGAGCAAGAAAATTAAAAAAATCCTAATTTAATTAAATTTATAATATTTAGGAATACTTTAATTATTATATATTCTAGTTTAATTTGATTGTTAGTTTTATTGTTTAAACATTGTTTATTTGAATTGTATTCCTACTTTAGGTATAAGCTTTATTAAAATAAATTTGTTTGTGAAATTAGGAAAAGTTATAATTAGTATAAATAAGTGTTTTTTTTTAGCTTTTGCTTATTATTGGTTATTGCTTGGCATAAACTCTAGATTTAACTTTTTGATACTATTTTTAAACATTCTGTAGAATTAACGGATTTTAACCATAAGTTTATGATATTCTTGCGAATTAACACAAATTTAAATTGTTCTTTTATTATATAGAATGTTTTATTATTTCAGTATTTTCAAGAATTAACGGAGTATTAAAATGTTAAACTTTGGTTACATCATATAACCACTAGTTAACCTATAAAAAGATTATTTAAAATAAGTAAGTTTCGTTTAGAAACTTCCTTGATGAAAAATCGTTTCTTCTAGAATCTTGCTTTAAGAGATTACGCATCGTCTCCAAGCACGTGAGGCGTGACTTGAAGAAATTGCAATCACGGCTACAACATTAAGGGCATTTTCGGAATTCAAAAGGCAATAAAATCACTAATCGTAGCCTTTTTCGGTTCGGCCTCTCTTAAAACGAGCACGCAGACTCTCAGCTGAAGAAACCAAACAAAGCAAAAGAAATAAAAACCCTAAAATATAAATCTAAAAATTCCCTAAAAAAAATCAAAAATAAAATCCATACTAAACCCATTTTTTTTATTTTCGTTTCTCAAAGTCGTCTCTTAATTAATTTCATTTTTTCTGTTTTCGACAAGTTTTTTTTTTTTCAATTTCAGGGAAAAAAAATGATAAAACGGCGCGCTGTTGAAGTGTAATTGAGGGATTTCTATTTCTTCTTTGCTTTTGCAGCAGCTAATAGTTGGGTTATAGAGTGTGTTTAACTGGGCAAGATTAGGTCTTGTTGATGTGTGTTTTGTCTTTCTTGTTGTGTTCTCTAATGGTTGGTTTTGTGTTGTGAAATTTAGGGTTTCACATTTTCACTTATCTCTCTTTTCGCCATTTCAGTCCTCGAAGCAACAAATACTCTCCGTGAGTTGTCTTTCTCCTATCTCTTCTTTAATGGTTTGATTTTGATTTATTTTAATTTGTTTTCATGCATTGTAAATTTGGGGTTCTTCTGTGAAATTTTGGGATTTTATTATTGAATTTATTTATTCTGTACTAGCATTTTCATTGGGATTTTTTAATTTTACTTGTGAGAGCTTTTTTCAGGTTAGTTTTGTAAAGTTGTGTAATTTTGTTGCATATTGCAGTATTAGTGACGGAATTAGGATTTAGTTTACTCGAGATTAATGGTTTAATTTCTTCTTGGGTTTGATGAGAAATTTATGTGTTGAGGTATTCATCTTCTGCATTGAGCTTTGTTCATAATTTGTCATGTACATTTTAGTGAGCTTCAAGTGTATAAAGATTTTAGAATTCAGAAAACTTGCTCATTTGGTGGGGTTCCTTTGTAAACTTGTTAAAAAGTTTCTTTTCTATAGCATTCTGGTTGACAACTATGTTTGTTTGTCTTATTTAATTTTGATATGTTTATCTGAGTGGCTTTGATAGTTCTACTCTTCATTTTATGGTCCATAAGCTGAGATAATCAAGCCATGATATGATGAGTAATTCCTGAATTCTTTTGTGGATTTCTTGTTTCTAGATAATTGCTTTATGTGTGAACAATCAATTGTCATCTCCACACTCTATAGTTTGTAATGTTGTTCTTTTTGGGTGCTGTGTTGTTTATGTTGGTTTTTTTATGAGATTTCCTTCAAGTGGCTGATTGCATATAACACCATTTGTTTAACCAGGGTAGTGACAGTGAGAATATTAGTGGGGGAAAATGTCATCTCCGTATCCAATTCTCGACAATCGACCAATTGATCAATGGAAGGTTACAGAACTAAAAGAAGAGCTAAAAAGGCGGAAGCTGAAATCCAGTGGTAAGAAGGATGATCTGATAAGACTTTTGGATCAAGCCATTCGCATTGAAAGGGAAAATGCAGAGAAGGAAGCCAGGAAGGATGCTGAGATGGAGGCGGCAAAGGATGCCAAGATGGAAGCAACAAAGGATGCATTTAATGGTGCTAATATCACTAGCCAAACAGTAGTTGAGGTGAAAGATGCAGAGAAGGTGTCAGTTGGTTCAGAAACAGCTAAAGATGTTCTGGATGTTGATGGCAAAAGAAATGAAAAGGTGGATAATGTTGTGGTTCAGCTTGACATCAACAGTCTTGCGCCTGGATTTGGTCCCGGAGAACATCAAGAAAGGGACATATCAGGTGATAACAATGAAAATGTTGCTGTATTGGGTCAAGAGAAGTTTCAAGAAGGAGACATGACAGGTAGTATTAATCCTGCTAGAGCAGATGATGAGTTGGGTTTCCGAGCAACTTCTGTGGAGTCCAGCACCAAAGTTACTGAGAGTGTGGTCACAGAAGTTGCATTGAGTGGGCATACCACAGTTACTGAGAGTGTGGTAACGGAAGTAGCTGTGAGTGGGCAAGGGTTGCAGAACTATGGCACGCAGGGGGAAAATGTGAATTCAAATATTCAGCTGGAGAATGAGGATTCAAAGCCCCAGCTGAATGAGGGTTTAAAGACTCCGCACAGAGAGGACGTGCTGGACGCTACTGCTCCAGATAATCAGGTATCTGAGGTCAGCGCTATTTTAGGGTCTCAAGTAAAATCTGATTCTATTTCTACTGATTCTATCTCAATTAATGAAAAGATTGAACTAAAGGATAATATAATTGCTGATAATGTCAAATTAGAACTAGATGTTAATAAATCAGAGATGGTGGAACCATCATCTGGCAATGTTACCGCAGTTGGTGGTGTATCACATCCGATGGATGTTGAAGAGCCACTTGAGGAGAAGGCATCTGTTGATGAGAAAGATGACATCAGTGCTACAATTGCAGACATGGGCAAGAAAATTGATAGTGCAGATATGGGGTATTCTGAAAAGTTAAATTTAGACAGAAGTTCTGGTGATGACTCAATGGAGGATGATGTCCTGGAGAGTAAACAAATTGATTCCAAGGATAGTTCTGATGAAGTGAGAAATAGGACTGAGAAAAATGATGTTTCTGTTGTGAAGGAGGAAAGTCCTGTTGATGTTGTGGGAGATGGTTTATCTGCAGATATTAAACATGCGGATGTCGACGATAAAAGTTGTCCGGTTATACCAGCCGGGAAAAGAAAAATTAATGGTAAGTTTTTCTTTCAGGGTGTGATCTTGTTCTATGAATATGTAATGGGAAATAATACCTTCTGTGTGGTATTGCCTCTCTCTTCACCTTACTGTTGGTTTACCTTGACAAAGACCTGCATCTTCTTATGATGTAAAAGTACAGTAATATGATTTTTTTTTTCCCCATATAACTTGAGTTAATGGAAAATTTGCTACAGATTCTTTCCCATTGCTTGGTCATATAAGTTTGTCTGAATTTTAGATGAGGCACAAGCAGTAGTTCCGACTATTGGTGATTGGATAGGAGTGGCTTTCTTCTTGAGAAACAGCTACAGCTTTTGCTTTGCTGTTTATGTTAAAGTTTTCACATTTCCTCTCCGACTATTGGTGATTGGATAGGAGTGGCTTTCTTCTTGAGAAACAGCTACAGCTTTTGCTTTGCTGTTTATGTTAAAGTTTTCACATTTCCTCTCCTTTTGATTGAAAAAGAAATTAAAGTTATTTGGTTTCATTGGTTTCTCATGAATAAAATTCAGTTTTATTTTGTCCATGTGTCTTGACAAATTGCTTCACAGATCAAGAGGCAGTTGGAAACAATGAGCCTTCAAAGAGGCAACGGAGATGGAACTCTGAAAGCCTCAAACTGCCCGAGCAGCAAAGCACTACACCCACCTCTACGCCAAGGGACACATTACAATCATCTTTGAAACGCAACTTCTCTAGATCTGATTCTGCAGTCAGTGATGATACACCAAAAGAACGTATTGGTGAGTTGTCAGTCTTCGTATTGATAATGTATTCTATCTTTTTTTTTTTATTAACGGTCTAAATGTTTTCTATATTGTTACTTGGCAGTTCCTCCATCACCAAAATCTCCAACAAACTCCCTCAGGATTGATCACTTTGTGCGCCCGTTTACACTGAAGGCTGTGCAGGAGCTTCTAGGCAAAACTGGAACTTTTACAAGTTTCTGGATGGACCATATCAAAACCCATTGCTATGTTACTGTAAGATTTCTAGTATCTTATGTTAGGATACATTGGTTCTTGTTGTTATAAAATTTTCTCCTGTTAACATACTTGGATGTTCATCTGTATTGCTGTACTACCAATTAAATTAATCTAATCATTGTTACTTGGACAATTACTTTGATGATGCAGTATTCATCTGTTGAAGAAGCAATAGAGACTCGCAATGCTCTGTACAATATTCAATGGCCACCAAACAACGGTGGACGCCCGCTAGTTGCAGAGTTTGTCGATCCTCAGGAAGTGACGATGCGTTTGGAGGCTCCTCCTCCGTCACCTGCTGCACCTGTTAGTACGGGTTCAACTGCTCCTGCTGCAGCACCCACCTCGCAGCCTCAGCCTTTACCCCGCCAACCTCCACCAAGACAGCAGCTTCCACCCCCTCCAGTTCTGCCTCCACCACCTCCCATATCGAACCAAGCCCCAGCAAGAGAACGGTTCACCCTGCCACCCCCTCCCCCACTGCCTGAGAAACTTGACCCACCAATTGTGACTCTGGATGATCTATTTCGGAAAACTAAGTCAACGCCGAGGATCTACTACTTGCCTTTGTCAGAAGAACAAGTTGCAGCAAAACTTGAAGCACGGAGTAAAAACTCCAAGCAGTAGGGATCATGCTATCTAATCAGGGATGGCTGCTCCATATTAAGATAATGGTAAGAACTAAGAAAGTATCACATGAAAAAATTGCGTCTTTGCAGGTCTGCAGGTGTTTTCCCTTGGGGAGGAAATATTGCAGCCGAGCAGAAGGAACTGGTTCCATGGTGGATTAGGGTTTTCTGAAGTCTGCTTTAGGTTGAGGGTTATGCTTTCATTTAGTGATAGAACCCTTAAAATTGAGAGCTCTCTTTATGAATGGATCTATTCACCTATGGTCGTGTCATGTTTTCGGGAGTTCCCAAGTTTTATGGACTTGTTATATTGTTGGAATCCAACTTTTGTATTGGTGTTTTAGTATGAGTTTGGACCTCTTTTGTAGATTCTACAGACTGATTATGATCAAAGTATTAGTTTTTTGAACTGACTATTGAAATTTATCAATCTGGTGCAGCATACTTTTAGTTTACCATTAGATGTTTTTCATGGGTTTATTGTCTGTTTTAATCTTATTTTGATTATGATCACAATAATGGTGTAAGGAATGATGATGAATAGTTAGTAAATAACGAAAAATACCATTGTTATTTGTTACAAATTTGAACCCATTTAACTTCTACAGAAAACATGAAGCTCTCTTGCTCAAGTTCTCGTATTCTCTGTAAGCTAAGTCTTTACACGTTAATGCTGAACAATATTTTTAAAATAAAAATAAAAATGATTGTAGCAACTAGGATGGCAATGGGCAGCGCTTGTCGTGAGTGTATGATTACTAAATTTGTATTGGCACAAAATTTAAATGACTAAGCTTATCTGTAATTTGTTATGGGTTTTAATTTTTTTAAAAATTTTTGTAAGTTTTGATAATTATCAAACTTGCAATAGTATACCAATGGATTTTTTATGGTTTCCACATTTGAAAAAAATGAATTAAATCATATCAAATCAACATGTTAATTTATAATCGATTTTAAATTGTATCAAATTAATATGTTCAGCTAGCCAAAAATACAAAATTATCCATGTTGATTTTAAATAAATCAAATCTATAACTATGCATATATCAATCACATAATTTTTAAATATAATTAAATACAAAAAATTTAATGAAAATAATAGATTAACTATAGCTTGTAATGATAATAATACTTTCCACGACCATAATAGATGAAAATAGGAGGTCGTATAAAAAATGGCAGCTGCAGCAATAACGGAAAGATTTTACTCTTTATAGGAGTGAAATCATAGAGATGAGAGATCGATTTAGGTTAGGACATTATTCTTTAAGGCTTAGACAGTTAAACACGCAGTAGATATTTATATTTTTAGATAATTAGGTCTAAATATTTTTTAGGTTTAAATATTTTTAAATTTTTCTTTAAAAAATATTTAAAAAAAAGTTGTCAGTTTGGTGGATACCCATGCAAGTATCCATTGAATATTTTGTAAATACTAAACCTACCCGTAACTTAAAAAAATAACTACAGCGGGCGGATTTGAAAGGATTTACAGATTTATGAATACCATTGCCATCTTTAGTAACAACCAACCATTTTTCTTTTTCTTTTTAACACAATATGTATATTGAAATTAGAAGAAATTTGATTTTTATAATTAGAAATTTATTACATTATATAGATTAAATTTATTATAATATAATTTAAATTTTTACCCTTATTAATATTAAAATGATATCTTTCACCCATGTTAATGAGAGAAATGTCTACATTTACTCACCGGAAGAATATGACTAAAATCTCATGAGATGCGAGAAAAACAATTTAACATTGACCAAATTCGAGCGGCAACCAAATTCAACCCTATTTTAGGGTATGTCTTGTTTAAATTTGAAAGTTGATTTACTTATTTATTTATTTTTCCTTATTTGGGTAATTTTTAGGAACCTCCCTTGAGGTTTGGCGTATTAACATTTGGAGAGAATGTATTGTTATAATTACAGACACGTCCATGCCGTTAGTTCCCCGTTAGGTTGACCATTAGTAGATTGCCAAAATGACCAAAATACCCTTACCCTCAAAATAATAAATTATTAAGAAGCTTTGAGAACCGGTGGGTGACAAAGTTCATGCTACAATCAAATAACAATTTAAAAATACCATTATCTAATGTTTTCATAGTTAAATTGAATTATTGTAACAAATCTGTTGGAGCTGTTGTCTCGTATTATTGATTCTTCAGCTCAATGGCATTCAAATCAGCAAGCGTGCCATTGAATGTACCCACATGAAGGCAAGGCATGGCTATCACCTTTAGACCTTGTCATGCAAGTTCAGCTTCTCATTTCTGTGTTTCATACATTTTTTTTGGCATAGTACCAGTTATTGTCAACAAGGATTTTCACGAACTGCATATGGACTAATTATTTTAATTCTTCAAATTTGCATAAAACTGAAGGCATACACTTTTCACAGCACAAGTAAATTATTGAGAGATCCAACACATAGCTACTTTATTATTATTGGCTGTCACTATGAACAAATATATTGAATAAATTCTTACAAATTTATTCCAGTACATAAATTCAACTTTAGTAAGGCACTCAACCTCTTATACAAAATAACTGACAGACCAAAAGAAATTCAGAAGAATAAAAGATAAAAGAGAAACCTCTCAGACTCTACAACCCCGTTGGATGTAAAAAGATAAAAGCAAGGATAAAGACCACTCACTTCTTCAAACTGTCGGTAGCATTATTGAAGATCCTTAAAATAAAATGGCAATAAGTAACCCTTGATATCAGTTGCTAGAAGAAAACCCTTGCCTAATGCAAAACAAATAAGAGTATAAGGAAACCATATGAATTGAATTTTAGTTATTAACAAACTCTTAGAAAATATACAGTCATAAACAGTCTTTTTAAATGCCACATAGAAAGAATTTAGGATGAAAATTGCTCAGTGGAATAGCCAGTAAACTAAATATTCTCTTAAGCAAATGTGTTAAAATGAATCGTTCTTCTTATGTTCTATCTCATCCTCATTAAATCTGCCAGCATTGCATATTCTCTCAAACAGCTCTCTTTCGGCAGCATATTCCATGACTATGGCTAGATGAGTAGGAGTTAGCAGGACCTGGAAGGAGAAGCCTCAAAAATCATACGTAGAATCCTCTTTCCCAAAATGCACTGTACATATTCATTACTATTTTGCTATCGAACTAAAAAAAAATAAAATTGATAACCACATAAATTTGAAATGATTCATACTAATTTAAGCATAGATGCCTATAAGGCGAAGAGGGATGTTCATCCTATTGAATTGGTTCTCATTTTGATTTTCAATGGTAAAGACAACAAACATGCAGGTATATCCAGTTAAGCATGAAGGTCAATTATCCAATAATAAAATCCTGAAATTTTAACCCCCGTATAATCTAAAAATGAAGGGGAAATATCAAGCAACTAACTTCAAAGTGCCGTATGCTATTTGGTGCATAAATTTAGTAGCATTTTTGACAAGCTGTCTAGCTTCATTTCCTTAAACGTAACTTAAAACAAGTTTGTAGTTTGAAGTTAATTATCAAGGAATAAACCAGCAACAGAATTTAGAAGAGAAAAATTCTAATTTTTGGTAAAACAAATATAGCAGGAAATAAGGTCGAGCTAACTGAACCTCCAAAGAGGTTACCTTTGCATATGCAAACAGAAAATTAGCTGCTATTGCATACAACATCTAAAGACTCAATAGAAGAAAATTTAGCATTTACAGAAACATATATAGTTAAAACCATACCTCTTTGAATCTAACAATATAAGGATACTTCAATGATCTGTGGTTATTCACTTTGCACATGTTCATCAATATGCAAGACCGGCAAAACACCGCAATCAACCAAAAACCAAGAGCCAAGAAGAAAAAATGGTAACCTAGATAGGAAAAATTAATTCAAGTGAATATTCCCAAACCGTTTTGTCTTCTCTCAATGAACTTAACAACAAGAAGTTTCCTTGGGCACCTCAAAATTCTGAGACCCTATATCTTTCACAATCTCATATCTCTCTATAATTTCCTCTTCTTTGCAAGGCTTGGACTTGAAGGCAATATTTAAATACAAAAAAGGTCATCGCTTATGCATGCATATGCATTAAATTCATGTATCAGTGCCATAACTAATTGCTTCTGTTTAAGCAGAATCAACAATAAACTAAATCTAATTTTAACAGCAGTCGAACTTCCGATAAATAGACACATATGCTTATGAAAACATCATATTCCGCAACAAGAAAAACACATACATAACATCTGCTACTTCATGTTATTCAGCAAAAACACATATTTATTTTTAGCTTCTTCACAAATTGTATAAAAGTTCAAATTTTTCTCATTACTGAAAACAACTAAAAATCACAAGGTTCAGTGCACAGCAACTTCATGACAATGATAAACCCACTATTTTTTTCCCCTCAAAATTTAGATAAAGACCAAGGCTTTCTATCATTACATGCTCATATTAGTTCAAAATTAAAAAAAAATCAAAGACCACGGCTGTTGAAATCAACATGCATAAAAAATTAAAAATATAGAGAACCCATTTTCATTTTTAATTAACCCAGAACCAAAAAAATCACTTACTGCATCTGATTCGCATCTTCGAATTATGATAAAGTAAGGATTACCTCTTTCTCGCTCCAGTTCCAGTCACGGTTGAAGCCATTCGAAGTCGGTACTCGCATCGTCGAAAATTTGGGCCAGCACTAGAACTCATCTCGTCCATAACTGGAGCTATAATCTTTTTTCAATCTTGATAGAGCTTCGGGCAAAAGACGCTGGTTCATCACAATTTTAGAAAGATGAAATCGACATTAAGTTTTGCTTATGTGAAATGGTAAGTTAAGTGGATGTTTCATTTCATGACAATTTTCATTTTTTATTGTTCACTGATTATTACAAAGTATTCGTTAAAAGGGTGTACCAGCCAATATTTCGCAGTCATCAATGCAATTTCAGCTTCAATTTTAAATATTTTTTTACATATTTACCTTTAATTTAACTCCATACGTAATTTTATACTAACAGTACAGGAGGTATTTATAATTATATTAATATATTCTATCTAACTATTAATACCCCAAATCTCAGGAGAGACCCCTACAAATTACCCTCTTTATTTCCACTTAATTTCACTTTACAAGTAATGATTTTACTTTGCCTCAATTCCAAACATACTCTAAATGTCGTTTCTTTTTTCATAGAACTCTAAATGTGATGTAGTTCTAAATGTGATGTTAAATCTTCTTCTTCTTCTTCTTCTTCTTCTTCTTTGCTTATATATATAACTCTAGATATTAAAGTTTTGGATTCTTAATATTTCAACCAAAAAAAAAAAAAAAACCAATCTATCATATTGCACCAGCCTCAATGCTATTTGGTTAGGAAATAAAATAAATAAATAAACGTGCCGTTTAAGAAGCAGTGTTAGAGAAACCCTAGAACATTACAAACTTGCCTTCATCATCTTAAGGGTTTCTGTGTTATTCTGCCGCTTCTCAGACGAACCCAAGTCACTGTAAGCTCAAATCAACGCCAAATCCCATTTATATTTTCTGTGTTTCCTTTGGTTTTCCCTCCGATTTTCCAGGCAACCAACAGGCGAAAATGGTAACCAGCAAGAAAACAGTGACTTCTATTCACATTTTATTCATGTATTCATTTCAGCTAACGCTTTGACAATCAATTTTTGTTAATTTTTTATGGGTTTTTTTTTTTTTTTGTTTCTGTTATTTTGGAAGAATACCCATGAGAGCATCAACAGCAAGCTGGCTCTTGTGATGAAGAGCGGCAGAGACACGCTTAGTTACAAAACTGTTCTTCGATCTCTCAGAATCTCGAAGGGTTTGTTTCTAAATGGAATTGAAGTGTTGTTTTTTCGTTATAAATTTTAGATTTTAGATTTGGGATTTTTGTGGGTTGTTGGTTTTTCTGACAGGAAAGTTGATTGCCCATTGTTGAGAAAATCAGAGATTGAGTACCATGTTATGCTTGCTAAAGTTGGTGTTCACCATTACAATGGAAGTAAGTGCTTTTTGTATTTGCTTTTGCTTACTGCTTGTTTTTGTTAAACTTGGCATTTGTCTGTTTGTTTTCATTATGTCTTGGATTCATTTTGTAATTGATTTGGATGTGAATTTCAAATGTTCATTGTTTTTAATTTCTACTGGAGTAGTAAGTCAATAACTAGTCGGACAACATTCGTCTATATTTGTGAGATTGATTAGCGATGGCATTAAATTGTGCATTCTTAGGTATTTCAGATATGCTATGCCAAATTGCTTTATCTCTTTTTATTTATGTTGTTATAATTGTGTTGAGGTGAATATGAAAATGTTGGAACTATTAACTATTGGTGGTGCTTATGGCCTTGAAAATCCATGATTTCACACATTCATATTGTATTGTTTCACCTGCATGCTTATTATAATTTTCTTAAGTCTTATTAGCATTGTGTAGACTTGTACCAGGGAAAATTCCTCAATGGTATGTTATTGGATGTGAAATTTAATGTCTAAACTCAATTTAAAATTGGCAAGCTTCATTATTTGTCTATAAATGTCTACAACTGGCCTTGACAAGCTTCAAGTATGTAATAGTATCTATCTTCATTCTACTGAGGAATGATCAGCTTGCTGTGTCTATTCTCGAATTGTTTTGTTTACTACCTCGTTGTCATTACTGTTTTATTTGTGCTAGCTTTGGTCTAATACCATGCATTACTGATCTTAGATTTCTCACTTGATAGCAATAATGTGACATCCATTTGATAATTATCTAGACAATGTCGACTTGGGAACAGCATATGGCAAGTATTTCCGTGTCTCCTGCTTTAGCAATGAGCATTATCGATCCAGGTATTATCTTGCATTGCATTTGACCCAATGCTTTATAATTTTCAGTTTCCCGGTTCTGCTTCAGAAATTAATTGTTAGTTACCTTTGTCTTACAGGTGATTCTGATATCATCAAGTCACTGCCAACTGACTGCTAAGTGTATTTGAGTTCAATCTGCACGCTGTTGGTCTGATTGTTTAAATAGCAGAATGATGTTTAATTTCATTTCATGGCTGCTTTGGGTTAAGTTGCATTTAGTGTTAGAGCTCCTTAATTGATAGATCTCTTTATGAACAGATCAATTCACCTTTGGTTATGTCATGTTTTGGAAAATATTATTGTTAGGATCAAACCTTGGATTGGTGTTCTCTCAAATGAATGGGTTTGGACCTTTTTTTATCCGGTAGATTTACAAACTGCTGGTGATCAAGTTTATTGTGTATTTGAACTGTTAATTGAAATTTATTATGCTGCTGCAGCATTGGTTTAGAAATAAGATGAGTGTTTGATGCGTTTAACACTTGTCACTTTTAATTAAATTTTGATTCATGGTCATTAAAATAGAGATACTGAGATAATATTATATACTTAATGGTGTGGAATTGTTATTCATCTAATCCCAATGCTTCCTATCAGAGACCCGCCAAGAAGTTATCAAAGTGAAAATATAACAGGTTGTGCTCTCAAGGGATATTGAATAAGAGTTGCAATTTTGAACCCATTTTGCCGCATAAAAAATGTCATCGATAGTTTGAGTGCTTTAGTAATTCATAGCAAGGATGATAAGAGAAGCTCCGTCGTCGACCTAAAATTTACTTTATGGTGAGGCAATTTGATCCCATCAAACTGTTAATGCTTGCCAATATCATCATTTTGTTTGGAAAATTTTAGCATAGCAAATTAAGGGCTTGTTGGTATGACTTATATAATGATTGGTAATGACTATAAGTGTTTATTTAGTCTTATAAGTTTTTTTTTCAAATTTTTTGTTTTTTGGTTTTTTTTTAAGTAGGATTTTTTAAAATTAAATAAGTTATTTTACCTCTACTAATAAGAATTCAAATTTTGAACTTTAGAGTAGAGGTTGAAAAGTATATTAAAAAAATATAAACTATTATTTATTTATTTGACAATTTTATTTTATTTCTTTCACGATATAACTTTAAAAAAAATTAGATATTAAAGTAATTATAAAATTTTAATAAAAATTCTCATTGACTATCAAACGACTAAAATCTTTTGGTAAAAATTTTACTAATAAAAGCTTTATTTAAAAAGCTACACCAAATGAAGCATAAATCATGTTTTCTTCAACTTTTTAATTGAGCAAAATTTATATCATTCCACAAATATCTGTTCATTTAAATAAAAGTAGTCGACATACCTTTCAAGCTTAAGAAAAATAATCCAAACATCGAAAAATAAACTAAAAGCTTGCATAACTTGTACCAATAATTTATAGTTGTTTAACGTCGACAAGTTGAGAGACATTACCACCACCTTCATGACCAGATGATGGTGCTAATGTAAATGTCACCGAATGATTTTTTCTTTTTTTTTTTTAGGATCTTTTTACTTAAATCGACGATGAAGATTCTAATAAAATTAAATAGACTCTAATGATCTCTAATAACAAGTGATGATTGATAATGAGTTGCTAATAGTGGATGAAGATGAATTCATAAAAAAACATTACTTTTAATATAGCTAAAAACATTTATTAAAATATACATCAAATATGATAATGTATAAAATTTAATATCTTTTAATCAAAAACATTATACAACATGCTACCAAACAACCAAAATGAGAAGTCTCTTAGCTTATGTTTTAAATTGTGAAAAATTTTAAATATTAGTAACTATCTAGAAATTATTTATATTTTGTCAAATTAAAAATGCTAAAGGAAGTACACGTGAATTGCACGTGTTCATTGCCCTTCTGGAGCAGCGATAAAGAAACCCTAGACGAGTATAAATCTGCTGCGTCTCCGCTTCGATGGCTCGTTTGTTATTTTGCCGCCGCTCGCAAAGTCTTTTTCGGTGTAAGCTCTAAACCAAACCCTAAAACCCATTTCATGTTTTTGTATTCCCTCTAATTTTTTTGTGTCATCTGATTTTCCAGGCAACCAAACAGTCGAAAATGGTTACAAGCAAGAAGACTGTAAGACTTCTGTTCACTTTCTATTATTTTACTCACTTCAGCTAACGCTATCACAATTAAGTTTTTAATTAATTTTTTACTGGGTTCTTTGCATTCATTATTGCAGAAGAAGACTCATGAGAGCATCAACAACAGGCTGGCTCTTGTGATGAAGAGCGGCAAATACACTCTTGGTTACAAGACTGTTCTTCGATCTCTCAGGACCTCTAAGGGTTTGTTCTTTTCTTTTTTTTTTTTCTCTCTGATGAGTTTTGGAATTGAATTTTTTTTTTCTATTATAAAGTTTAGATTTTTTATTTGAGATTTTTGTGGATTGTTGATTTTTTAACAGGAAAGTTGATTATTTTGTCAAATAATTGCCCACCGTTGAGAAAATCAGAGGTTGAGTACTATGCTATGCTTGCTAAAGTTGGTGTACACCACTACAATGGAAGTAAGTGCTATTTGTGTTCGCTTTTCTTTCTGCTTTCTTTTATTTTTTCATTTTTTGTTGATTTGGATGTTGTCCCTTTGTTGTTGTCATTTTGATTTCAATACCCGCTTGGTTGTAGGTCAAAATTGTTCTAGAATTTAGTGTAATTATGCATTTTTTCTACTGTCACAGCTATATGCTAGCTTGTTTGGTATCATGAATTGGGAAGGAGATGCATATGAAAATGTTGACAACCATGATCCATTTGGAAATAAGAAATTTGGATTGCATGGATTCAAAATGAGTTGTTTCACCATTTGCATATACTTTGGTAGCTTTGTGGAGTGTAATGGGTTTTTATTTGACGTTCATTTTATTGTTTGGAACCGAATTAATGTTTGGCAGGTTTCACGGTTTGTCTCTAAATGTCTATTTGATCTGCTTGCTGTGGCTTTTTATAATCATAACCCTTTGTATTAGCATTTGGTCTCTTCTGCTCTTTGGTCATAAACTTTGCTTAGTTCATCTTATATTTCTCACTTGATAACTATAGTTAGGTTATTATTTATTCCTTCTTGATATTTTAATCGTCATTGCATATTTGTTCGATAATTTTCCAGACAATGTCGATTTGGGAACCGCATGCGGAAAGTACTTCCGTGTGTCTTGCTTGAGCATTATCGATCCAGGTATGATCTGACACAGTGTTATCAACTCTGCTTTATAATTGTAGATGCATGCTGCAGCTACGGGAATTAACTATTACGTTCTCTGTTTTGCAGGTGATTCGGATATCATCAAGTCACTTCCGGGAGAGCACTAAGCCTGATTCAGAGTTAAAACCTGCATCTTAGTGTTCTGGTTGTTTAATCGCAGAATGCTGTTGCTCAATTGAAAATTTCTTTTTAACATCCTTGAGATACACTATATACACTTTCCTATGTTTTTAATTCTGCAATTTGGGATCTATTCACCTTTTGCTCACGTCTTGTTGTATTGTTGGACTGGAGTTCTAGGTTTTATGAACTTATTATATTGTTTAGAATCTAGCTTAGAATTTCATTTGTTCATATAAAATTTAAAGAAGTTATTGGTTGAGATGATGTAAAGAAGGTATTGGTTGGGATGCTTTTGAGTCGATTAAATGATAATTAAATTAGTGTAAATCATGAAAGGTAATTACATATTAACCATTCTATGCTTTAAATGTACACATAGCAGCATCACATCCAAATTCGATATGAAACTAGAAATTCACAAGTAAAATTAGGTGCATGATTAGTGTAGATTATGAAAGATACACTGACGGGGCGTTTTATAGTAAACAAAAGAAATGCCCTAATTATGCTCGGCAAATCCCCGGGTTCGAGCCAGGTTTGACTTGATCGGGACTGGCCCGGACCCGGATGGGTAAAACGTCTATTTGGACTTGGGTTTATGCCCAGATTTTTTACATGCAGGTCGGATCAAGTCTGGCACCTCCTGTCACGAGTTTTTTAGTTGGGCTTTCCTCCCTGCATATTCAAATTGAATTTTAGAAAAAAAAAAAAACTAAAAGTGCAAATTTTATATAAATATTAAATAAAACTTGTTTCAATTTATTTTCTACTACTAAAATTCATTCAATTCTTAACTTAAATTGATTCGATCACTATCAAAAATTTTAATTCAACTCATTCAATTTTTAACTTAAATTGATTCGATCACTATTAAAAATTTTAATTCAACGACACAACAGTCATCATATAAATTTAAATAACTATAATGTCCAACATATCATAATTCATAATCATGATAAATTTAAATAACTATAATGTCCAACATATCATAATTCATAATCATGATGGCAATTGCCAATATAATATATGAAATTTTTCAAATGTCTAAGAACTTATAAAATAATTCATAAAAGAGTCTGAAAATACTCTAATGTAAAATAAGTATATAAATTTAAATAACTATAATGTCCAACATATCATAATTCATAATCATGATGGCAATTGCCAATATAATAAATGAAAATTTTTAAATGTCTAAGAACTTATAAAATAATTCATAAAAGAGTCTGAAAATACTCCCATGTAAAATAAGTAAATAAGAACTTCATATCTTGCTGCTTGATGCTTGTGGCTATCACCATCGTTTGAAATTACCTCCTCCCCACAAAAATATTACATTACAAATTACATAATTATAAATATTATGTAACAAATAAACTTAACAGTTAACAACAACTTAATTCAGCTCCTATTACATATATTTATTATTATAAAAAATAATCATCCAAGCATTGCATCCAAGAAAAACATAAAGCATATATATAACACCTAATAATGATATTATTACCATCCCTGTTCCTAATATAGGGGTTGAATTTTGCTAGTTAGTATTAGCAAAATCATTTTATCATTGATGTTTAAAAACCTAACAAGGTGAATAAAAGTATAAAACAATTTGAGGCCAAGAGCAGTAGTTTCTTCTCTCACAAGTCACAACTGACACATCTCCAACACATATACAATGAAATGAGTTCCACTATTCATTTATACAAACCTCTAGTATTTTCTATTTGTAATCTTATAATTGGTTGGATAAATCAAATGCAGCATTAGCAGTTGATCATTCATTTACTCCCAATGAAGTACGCTTGATGGATCTATTTGAATTATTGTGACCTAAAGTTGATTATAACAGATAGGTTAAACACACGGAGTGCTGCTCTTAGCCCAAAAAAAAAACACAAAAACAAAACAAACAATACAAAGCCAAACAAAACTTAAACAGCAGCAAATCAACGAATTTTGATAACCCAGTTCAGTTACCCAATACAGTAGTCATCAGAAATGAGTGGGTAAAAAGAGAGGGGACTGCATGAAGATGAATCAACTAGTCTAGGGTTATTTTAGAAATTTCTTTAGAGACGTCATATTTTTTATCTGGGATTTTTGTGGATCTTTGATTTCTTTTGACAGGGAAGCTGATTATTCTGTCAAATAATTGCCCACCGTTGAGGAAATCAGAGATTGAGTACTATGCTATGCTTGCCAAAGTTGGTGTTCATCACTATAATGGAAGTAAGTGCTTTTGGCTTTTGCTTTTTTGCTTCTGCTATCTCGCTCTCTCTTTTTTGGGGTTAAATTAATGTTTTGTCTTGAAATTTGCTTTGTTTTTGTTAAATTTGCATGTGAAGTTCATCCGGTCATTGCATTTTTGTAGAAATTGATGTAGAATCTTGCTTTGAATGCTTATCTCATTATCTGATACGTGGAAACTGTTCTAGATTTTAGTAAGATATGTCGAAGTATGGAATTTGTGAAATTATTGTAACGTTGACGATGAACTCTTGGCTCTTATGGGCTCGAGAATTTTGTATTTCTCGCATTCATATTGTATCGTTTCAGAAATCTGTGCTTAAAAAGTTTTGATTTTAATTTATACGCCTTGTGTTCACTTGTACGAAACAGACTAATTAAAACCCATATAATAAATATTATGATTACATATTTTTTTTTATTGAATTATTATTACAAAAATTAAATTATAACCACAAGTCTAAAAATCTTCATCCATTTTGAACACGTGGTTCCCACCGTTCCCGTTAAGACTCGACATCACAGAAGCCTTTTGATACTCCCCGACTCTCTTCTCGAAGAAATTCGTCTTCCCTTGCAGCGAAATCAACTCCATCCAATCAAACGGGTTCGCCACACCGTACACCTTCCCGCACCCGAGCGCACCCAACAACCTATCAGCCACAAACTCTATGTACTGGCTCATCAGCGCCCCGTTCATCCCCACCAATGCGCACGGCAGCGCGTCGCACACAAACTCCCTCTCTATCTCCACCGCTTCCTTGACTATCCCCTTCACGCGCTCCTCGCTCAATTTGTTCCTCAACAGGCTGTACAGCAAACACGCGAAATCGCAGTGGAGTCCTTCATCTCGCGAGATGAGCTCGTTTGAGAAGGTTAGTCCCGGCATTAACCCGCGCTTTTTTAACCAAAATATCGCGCAAAAGCTGCCCGAGAAAAATATCCCTTCCACGCAAGCAAACGCTATCAGTCTCTCCGCGAACGTCTCCGAGCCGTCGATCCAATGTAGGGCCCAATCGGCCTTTTTGGCAACGCACGGCACCGTTTCAATGGCGCGAAATAAGCGGCTCTTTTCGTCGGAGTTTTTTATGTAAGTTTCTAGAAGCAGCGAGTACATTTCGGAGTGGATGTTCTCGATGGCGATTTGGAAGCCGTAGAAGGCACGCGCCTCGGAGACTTGGACTTCTTTCATGAACCTGGCGGCGAGGTTTTCGAGGACGATTCCATCTGAGGCGGCGAAGAAGGCGAGCACGTGCGTGATGAAGTGTTTCTCGTCGGCGGTTAGGGTTTCCCACTGGCGGATGTCCTGCGACAGGTCGACTTCCTCCGCCGTCCAAAATGAAGCTTCGGCTTTCTTGTACATTTCCCAGATTTCCGGGTGCTGGATCGGAAACATGCAGAATCGGTCTGGGTTCGGGGCTAGCAGCGGCTCTTCGGGAATTGATGGCATTTTGGTAATTTTCAAAGTTAGTATTAGGTTTAGGGCTTTTGTTTTTGTTGAAGATGAGTGGAGGCATGCTTCTGTGTATTTTTTTTATAGAGGAGATTGAGAGGTTTTTGAAATTTTTGGATAAGGGGTAATTTAGATATTCAGTAAAAATTTTGGTGACGTGGCTCATTTTTGTGTGGTGCTAAGATTTTTCGCGAGTGTGAAATTACATATTTAGAACGTCAATTGTTTAAATTTTGAAAATGGTTCGACATTTTGGCCAGGAAGGCTTGGAGGGAAGCTTTCAAGGTGAAGGTGTGCGAGGGAAGCCTCTTTTTTGGGTTGTAAATTCAAGTAATCCGAGTGTTTAGATTAAAATTTTGGTGACGTGGCTGGTATATTCTGCGCTGGGGGTGGGGGGCTGTCGTGGCATATTCACTCATGCGTAAATTACAATTTTAGAATGCTATTTTAAATTGAACGGAAGCTATTAAGGGGTAATTCGGGTAGTTCAACTCAAAATTCGGGGGCGATGGGGGCTTGCAAGGGAAGTTTCCGCGGTACGGGCGGGAGGCTGACGTTGGCGCCAAGCCTTAGGGTTTGAACTTTGGAGTTGAATTAAAAGTTTAAAGTTTAGAAAACGACACGCCCCGTTTAATGTGAGTATGTGACTGGCACTAGAATGATGATGCGCTGGATTCTGGTTTGGTGATTATCAATGAGTTAAAATAAAAAAAAATCGAGTGGCTCCCATGTGCGCGTGTGGAAATGGACTTGCCGGCATGTGCTTGTTTGCAGCATAAGCGTGGCCTGCTTTGTTAACCGGGCTGGGTGACTTCATGAAAGAATCGGCATACCACGCACATCATCATGTCTAACTCCATGCTCAAATTTTGGAGGTCGGATATGGATCCAGGCATTGTTCCGATTCAATGTTAAAGAGCAGATGAATCAACAAGCTTTCTTCATACCATCACATTTAAATTATGAGTGAAAGAGTGAAGAACAATTGAGAAAAATGAATATATTATTTTACTAAGTCATTTTGTTATGCGTTGTACTAACTGGGGTTTTTTAAATTTTCCGAAATGTTTTTTCAAATGATAGGGTTAATATAGATTTGAGCTATGTTGTTTTTTCAAGTTCATAATACATAAAAGTATGCAGCTGTAAATTTAATTTTTTAAGAATAAAAATTTAATAAGAAAAGAAAGTGTGTTTACATAAGAAAAAGAAAGTGATTTTATTGCTCATATTGGGCATAAAATAATAAAATAAAATAAAATTCATGAATTCAGATATTAACTATGTGATTGCAGGCGGCAATTTTGTAACTAACTGTAGTTTACATAACAATTAACTGTAGTTTATTTTTCCTAATATTTGGGTCATTTCCAAATTGGTTATTTCAACAAATTCGTCGACTTTAACCGTCAACTCTCACTTCACGTGCACAATGACGTTCTTGCCCACGCCAGCCACCGCTCTCTAATTCTCCATCTCACAAAACGCATCGTTTTGATTCCGAGAGCAAATCTAAGTCGCTAAGGTATTATCTTAAACAAATATAATTCTTATTTCTTTCAGTTTTTCGGCAAACAGACAGAACTTTCCGGTCAATTGCTAGTTTCATTTTTTATCTTCAGGCACGCAATAGATCAATCGAGTTCGTTTTTTTTTCTTTTTCACAGATTTAGCAAGGTAATTGTCCAGATCTTTAATTAAACGAATCTCTTCTGTGTTAAAGTTCAAACCCTAACTTGAGTTCTTTTCATTTTGTGTGTAGCGAAGGTGACGAGTTTGAATCGGCGACACAATGGTTTCGTTTGAAATGAATGACCGTAAAAGTGAGTCAGCATTCACTGTTTGATTAGAAATTGTTTGCTGAAATGTAAAATCCCTAGAGATTTTGTGCAGGAAGATTTTAGTACACTTTATAGCTGCTTCGCTAATTATGTATATTAGCTCGAGCAGTGGAAATGAATAGGAATTAGTAATTTGATCATGTTTCTGGAACAATAAATCTGAGAGGATGACATTCAATTGCTTGGATTTAGGCTGGGTGTGTGATCGTGATTTCCTGTTTTGAATATCTGGCAAAGAGTTTGGAATTTGGTTGACAATATTTTACTTGATCTTATGTGGTCTTTATCACTGCTGCCATTATAGCTTTGTTGAATGAAGCTATGTTTATGGATCTTAAATGTTGTGCTAAGCCAGCGAGCCCTGTGTGTTTGTGGTCTGTGTGGGCTTCATCTCCAGTTGGGCTCTGCACGAGTGTCACCACCAGTAAGGTGTATTCAGGGGCATTTGTTTGTAACTAATTGTAGTCACTTTTTACATTTGAATTAAAATGATTTCTGCCAGCAACATTATTATTTAGTGGAGTGTTATAGGATTCATGTTGATTCTCTTAGTTGTGGCTTTACATGATGTGTCTAAAGTGGCAATTGGCGTGCTTCTTTTTGCTCCAAAGCTTTTTCACCCTTAATAATTTCTATTTTGAAATGGAACAGAGATTGGGCTGGGGTTGACGGGATTTGGCATTTTTTTCACATTCTTGGGAATCATCTTTTTCTTTGACAAAGGATTACTTGCCATGGGAAATGTAAGTCTTGTCGCTACTAAGTTCCCTTTTTCAGGTTTCTATTTTTTGTATTTTTTTCAAAATGACATTTGACTAACACTGGCTTTCCTTGTTTCCCTTTAGATTCTCTTCTTTGCAGGGGTGTCTCTTACTATTGGTTTGAAGTCGACCATGCAATTCTTTATGAAACGTCAGAATTATAAGGTTTGATTAATTTTCATGCATTGTACATGTATGGTGTTCACTATTGGTCCTTTTATTAAACTACTTGTGCTGCTTTGACTGCGCAGGGAACTATCTCTTTTGGTGTTGGCTTCTTCTTTGTTGTTATCGGATGGCCAATTCTGGGAATGATTCTTGAGACATATGGCTTCATCGTACTCTTCAGGTCTAATAGAATCTTTCATTTTTTCCTTTCTCTTCTCTGTAGTTCATTCATACAATAGATTGAAGTTGATGATGATATATATATATATATATTTTCAGTGGCTTCTGGCCTACACTCTCAGTTTTCTTGCAGAGGATACCCATTCTTGGTTGGCTGTTCCAACAACCATTTGTCAGATCGGTATGTCTATTCTGAAGCCTAATAATTATTTTTCATCTATGAGACATCTTCGAAGAAACCACGATTAAAACTGAACTCCCAGAAGCCTTTTTTTGGGGGGTATAAATATATAATATCAAAGATAAAAAAGAAATGATGAGAACCTCGCATTTGAGTTCTATAAATCTTTGAAAATATTTTCATTTACCTAACTGTATTTAATGATATTTTCTAAATCATGTTTCCCATTGATCGTAATTTTATTCGTGAATATCAAGAAATCATGCTTGTTACAGGAGTTTACATTCCAAGTAGTATCCCTGGTATTATTCAATTTGTTTGGAATTATGAAAGAATAAAACTTTGGAGAGTGGTATCAAAGTGAAAAAAGGATTTATACAATTTTCTTTTCCTCAATTACCTTTTAGGCTGGTTTCTTCTAACTGAACTATCTGTTTTGAGTTTGGCTTGTGTGTGTGTGTGAATAAACATGCCAAGTGGTATGCTGCAGTTTCTTGTTTCAAGTTAATGTGTGTCCCTAACAGCAACCCTAGCAAGTAGCATTCCAATTGCAGATATGAAAATGGGGTTTTTGAGTATTAAAGTTTGGGTTCATGGGCTTACCTGAGGAATGAATGTTTGGCGTAGTGCCCTTTCTTTTGGTGTTGAATAAAGGTTTTGAGATGCCCGATATTGACGGTTTCTTTAGTGGATGTAGAATGTAGAGGCAGGTTGTTGGGATGCTGGATCTAGTGTTGATGTTTGATGAATTAGTTGATATAAAGGATAAGAAAACATTTACTGTTAAGGGATTTTCAAGGATTTAAAATCGGGGTTTGATTTAAAGGAGAAATGAGGTGGGTAATTTATTACATAAAATAAAAGATGGGAAAATTTAGGTTTGTAGGTGCTGCTGCTGGAAGGCCACAAACAGTTCCTGTAATGGATTAGGGTAGTAGTGTTGGTATTTATGGAGGTAAAATTTGAAGCTTTAGATGTCACTAGAAAATGGCCGATTTTCAATTATATTAAGGGACATGTTAGTTAAGAACTATGTAGAGAATTTAGATTATAAAAGATAGATGAAGAGAAGAGAAGAGAAGAGAAGAAAAGAATAAGTGTAGAATACGAAGAGATGATAAGAGGAAAAAGAGAAGGGCGTACTAGGTGTCTATGAATAATAACCAGTAACTTAATTTTCCATTTAACATAACCTAATGACTTCATAAGACACCTATAAAATCTGATCTAGTTTGATTAAGTAACTTGGGTAGGTTCTAGAATTGGATATTATTTTTATGCTGCGAACCGTGTCTTGCTTAGATGTTGACAGTAAATTTCATCTTTCTGATTTCTAGAAGAGTTAGTTTGACAATTATTTGTCTTTCTTGAGCTGTTAAACCATAGGATCTGTGCATCGCACAACCATATAACTTGGAAGTGCCATTTCTCTTTACAGCAAGTGATTCTGTCTAACTTCTTGTAAAGGAAACGGGAGGGTGGGGAATTTAAATTAGAAGGGGGGTGTTCTTTTGGGTTACGCCTTGTTAAAATGGATGAAGCATGATGGGGAATCATTTTCTTGCTGAATGCCTTGTCAAGACATGACTTTATGTTATGTAGCAGCTGGATTGTGGACTATCGATACTTCTATTGTTTAATGTTAGTCATGGAAATGGATGCTTTGCATTAAATTCCTTGGAATCGAAATTGTTGCCTAACAATAAAAGGTTCAAAAACAAAACAATTGCTCATGCAAAGTAAGAATTAAATGCAATCACCATGACATATGCACAGTTACTTTGCACAGCTATGTAAATTGATTTGGTGTAATTTTAACCATTTGCTACACATCCATGGTTCATATGACTAAACTGGCTTCCTTTTCCCTCTTATGTGCAGTTCTTTGACAGGTACCGAGGCAGACGGGTGCCGGTGTAATTCTGCTATTAAAGGAAGTACAATGTAGTGATGAGTCCACTTGTAAAAATACTGCAGGATGAGAAGTGAAAGATTTAGGAAAAAAAGAAAAAAATTCTTTAATTTTGTTAAAAGTGTTGATTGTAGAAATTGATTCGCACTTGACAGCAAACAAAACCTTCAACCAAATAGAGAAAATGGAAATGACTTCTGCTTTATTTTGTATATGGTGGTTTTCCTTTAACACAGCCCGTGCTGAATGGAAATAATTTTGTTTTTAAGTTTCGATTGATTGATTTCATTAGCAGTAATCCATTAAGACAAAATAGATAATTTCATTTTTTTTCGTTTTTGACCAGTCACCATCATTATGTGGTTTCAACTTCATGCATTTATTTATACAAGAGATTATCAATAAGATTTACAAAACTCTAATTTAAATTGTTTGTTTGTTTGTTTGTTTGTTTAGCATGTATTAAGAGGAATGTCTACAAGAAGATGGATAGCCGGGGCGGAAAAAGAAAATTTTATCAAAAATACAAAAATTTTAGAACTATGAGTCGCAATTTTATTCATCACATTTTGTGGTTTTAGATACCTTTATCATATGCATATATTTTTCATAATTCTTATTTTCACCATCAGTACTCTGCGCTCTCGCATCACGTGCTTTAATAATTAATGTTTTTGATTCTTTAATTTCATTAATACGACATCGTTTTTCAACTTGTGTTTCCATTTCGTTATAAGGCGGTGCTTGCTGTTTACAGTGCGCCGCCGTTTAGACAAATGCCCCTGTCTCTCATTGTTTGCGCCAAATGCCCAAATCTTAACAGTCTTTCAAGCTAAAACCTCCCATTTCTTCCTCGTTTCCAACGTTTCTCTCGTCAAGTGTTTCAACAAATCTCTCGCTTTCACTGTACTTCCACATTCAACACGTCGTCGATTTTCCATTCAAAATTCTTCTTTCTTCTTTCTACTGATTTTTGGTTTTTTTAGGGGTTTATCTCATGCGGTCAATTGATTCTCTCCTCATTTCTCCAATTTGGGACATACCCTTTATTTATTTTGTAGTCAAATCCTGCTCTTTGTCAATTTTAGGGTTTAATTCAAACTTTGATAAGTTTGGTTAATTTTTTTTCTTTTTTTGGATTTTTTAACTGCTGGATAGATTCAAGAAGTGTTTTGCTGTTTGAAATTTTAAGCCTTTTTGACAGAATTAGGTTTTTGAGGTTGGGTTTTGGGTTTTTGTGGGATGAATAGTGTGTTCAGTGAGCAGATTCTTGCAGAGAAGCTTTCCAAGCTTAATAGCACTCAGCAGTGTATTGAAAGTATCCTTTTTATGTTGTTATTATTTGCCTAAGTTTTATCTAGAATAATCAATTAAATTTATTGGCCTATTAACATTATTTTTATTTTCAGTTTGTTGTATTAGACCTTGTGTGTTTGTTTTGTTGTACTAGCCATTATTCAATCTGACAGGATCAATGAATTACCATTTTGATATGTCAAAATTTTGACACTTGAAATGAATGCGCTTGTATATTTTGTTGTAATTGCATTGGTAGGGATCTTTGAAAATTGATTTTCCTGACACAGGCAAGTTCTTGTGTTTTCTTTTTCCCGTTTCTTGAAATTAGATTACTGGAAGTAATGTTATCTAGAAATGATTGATGGACTTGTGGAGAGAAGTATATTTGAGATCGAAACTTTTCTTTTAGATGCCAGTTATACATATTGGCCACCCCTCGAGGTCTTCACTTGTGGTGAAATTTAGCCCGCGTATATGCTATATTTGTATGTGAAATTTAGTTGATTGATTGTGAATTATTTTTTTTATGAAGTGCTAGACGATTTTGGTTGGATCTACCTTTGAAACATTTGCTCTGCTATGCTTTTGCTCAATGTAGTTCCAAGATTTGAATGATACCCCTGCATGATGTGTCTGTGTGAGTAACATATTTTTGAGTCTACTTATTTATTTATTTAATTTTTTTTTTTAATGTGCTCTTTTTGGCATTAAAGCAATCATATTGTTCTTATATCCATGTGATATGTTACCTTAACTTATGTACATAGCTTTGTCACATTGGTGTATATTTCACCGTAGCAAAGCAGAGCTGGTTGTTGCAACATGGGATAAACAGTTTCACAGTTCTCAACTGGTTCAGAAAGTTCCCCTTTTGTATCTTGCAAACGACATCTTGCAGAACAGTAAGCGAAAGGGGAATGAATTTGTTACTGAGTTTTGGAAAGTCCTTCCTGCAGCTCTCAAAGATGTTGTTGAGAATGGTGATGACAATGGAAAGAATGTGGTTTCTAGATTGGTAAGTTCTTACTCATGAATTACCATTTTTCTGGGTTCATCTTGTTACATCTTGTTATCAATTAAGATGGAGATGCCTTTTCATCATATTGAGTATTTAATAGTAGTTACATACTTATCTTACCAACTTCTATCTGTTAACTTTGAATGTTTAGTCAAAGAGTTTCAGTTGATCTGTTATGTAATTTTATTCAAAGATGCCAGTCTTGTAATTTTTGTAGGATATTGCATTAATTAAATGCATTCAAATTGTTTCACAAAATCATTAGGTTAATATATGGGATGAAAGAAGAGTCTTTGGATCCCGTGCACGGAGCGTTAAAGATGTAATGCTCGGTGGAGAAGTGCCTCCACCCTTGGAATTCAGTGGCAAAAAACGATCACGCTCTGTCAAAATTGTTAAACGAGATTCACGATCCATTAGAACGGTCAGAACAACGACATTTTGATCTTTATTTTATCTTTCTGTTCTTTTAAGATACTTCTGTATATTCTAAATTTTGAAAAACTATTTCATCAAAATGATACTTTTGCATCTTTTTGCATTCCTTTCAGTGTGATTAAAATGTAGCTCACTGTTATAATTGTTGCTTCTGGTATCAGAAATTGACAGTAGGAGGTCCAGCTGAAAAAATAGTTTCTGCTTATCACTTGGTGCTCTGTGAGCATTTGAGTGAAGAGGAAGAGATGGCTAAATGTAAATCAGTGGTTCATCATGTAAGGAAGATGGAGAAAGATGTAGACATTGCCTGTACTAATGGTAAGCGAGGAATGATGTGAAGTTAATCTGCTTGTAGATTTAATTGTTTGGTTTGAAGTGATGTGGGAACTTCATCGGTACATATATTCATTCTGTGATTCTCGGGAAGATTAGTTGTCTGAACCTTTTTTTCATTCCTCCAGCAAATGATCCAAAGCGAAAAACTCTGTCCAAAGAACTAGAAGAGGAGGAAAATATGTTGAAACAATGTATTGAGAAACTTAAATCAGTTGAGGCAAGTAGAGTAGCGCTTGTATCTCAGTTAAAAGAAGCTCTCCATGAAGAGGTATGTAATTGTACCATCAAATTTTTTAATGCTAAGAAGTTTGTGAGACGTTGAGTCAGGATATACTATCCCTGTTGCATGTGGTATGTGTCAAGATTTTGTTATTCACCGTTCTTTCTAAAATGCTTTCAGGAATCTGAACTAGAGAATGTCCGAACTCAGGTGCAGGTATATTTGTAACTGTACACCTCAATACTTTTCTGTTTTGCTAATCTCCTAATGAGTTTGATATGTAAGAGCATTTTCAAAATGCATATTGTAAGTGCATCTTCAGAATTCATTTGTTTTATTTGTCAACACAAATGTCTTATCACCTTTGTTTATGCGTGACTTCATTTTTCTAGGTTGCTCATGCACAGGCAGAGGAGGCCTGCAATATGCGCAAGCGACTGAATGATGAAGATTATGTATCAAAGCCGTCCACTACAACCACCTCGTCCACTGATATGAATGCAAAAGGAGCACAAACACCAAAGAGAACCGCTGCAGCCATTGCAGCCGAGGTTGCAGACAAACTTACAGCTTCTACTTCTTCTCAAATGATAATGCATTCTGTTCTCTCTACATTTGCAGCTGAAGAAGCAAAGAATGCCGGTCTAGTGAAGGCCTCTACAGCATCAAATTCTTTCACACCTATAACTGCCAATTCAGTCACTGATTCAATTCCAAAACCTGAAAAGCCGATGGCAGTTTCAGATCCCAATATGTTTTTGCCGGCTCAGTCGCTCCCTACCCCACCAAATCATTCATATCAAACAGTTTTGGTGCCCCAACCGACAATGCAGAACCAAGCCCCTAGCACTCAACCACAATATCACATGCTACCAAACCCGTCTTCCCAACAGTATTTGCAGCCATCAGGTAGCATGATGACCCCATACGGATATGGTAGCATCCCACCCATGCCGGCAGGCCCTCCACCACCTCATATGGTGAGCCCAATGGTTTCGTTGACTCAGCAGCAACAAATCCCGTTGTCACAGCAACCAGCACCTTCGAATCAGCAGCTACCTTTGTTAAGTCAGCAACCCCCAGGGCCTCCTAGTTTCAGGCCACTACAGCCGCCTGGAATGGCGTTCTATGGCCAACCTCCCCATTCTTAGGGAATTTATTTTTGTAAGCTAGGTCAATAGCATCAATTCAAATTTGTTTGTTAGCAGCATCTATTTCTGGAGTCAAAATTTTGTTTGTGCAAATTTGGTTTTCAGAGATGAACGTACAGGGATGCTGGACCATAATACGACAAATATGTTCACTGCAATTACAAATAATGAGTAGATATAAACTAAGTACAAAATACTAATAAACTAAGAAGTACAAAGTACTATCCTATGATCAAGCAAGGTAAGGTTATCCTCTTAAAGCTGGATTTTTAATCTGTATTTTAACCGGCCTATCCAAAGCTACAATGCTAACAAACATATAATAATCACAGAAGTAAAGTCTTATGAGGTGGATGAGGATACAGTTTGACGAAGAACTGATAATTTTTCTGTTTCAATCACCCCGTAATATTATACAACTTGAGTATAATTCCTGTAAATGGCGGTGAATCTATTCCCGGCTAACCACAAAGGAACATATATACCTACACAAAACTGTTGTGAAATGATAATCAACAATGAACTATTCATCTAAGGTGAGTGATATCTTGCATGCTTACAAGGACAAACACAACATCACCTAGGAAATGAGGAAGATACATAATTGCCCGAGTTTTGAGTCTTTTGATGTAATGTAGAACTAAACATTCCATTGCTTTCGTTGTTAAAAACTTATATCACAAAGGGGGATGTGGTATGTGGTTGCCACGATGGTCAGGTAATGGCATGAGAAGAACCAAGCTGAAGCACCGTTCTACAGCACTCAACAGTTCATAGTTTTCTTCATGATAAAATCTTTTACAAAAAGGGGCAAATGGTGCATGATTGCCATGATGGTAGAGTAATGGCCAAAGGAGAACCAAGCCGGGGGATTGTTCTTCAGCACGGTGGCCACAGTATTCTTTGCAAACACTTCTGTAGGGGTTGATTTGGTTGTCTGTGAAAAATATGCTCTTTCTCTGATAACTGCTTCAAATGGCTTGTATAATTTCCACTCCGGCATCTGGTTGTGGCTTGCTATGGCTGATTTTCCTATGTTTGACTTGATAGCCCCTGGGACAACATTGACGACATCGATTCCAAAATGACCAAGTTCTAATCTGCACAATACATCCAAAATGTAATCCTGTTTGTTAATCTAACATAAAAATGGTGGATGCTTGGCTCCGGATCAAAAGCTTGCTGCTTAATGGTTGGTTATTCCACAAAAATGAAATAAACTTTTAAAGTGGTCCAGCAAAGTCACAAAAATAAAATAAATCCAAATCATTAATTCATTTGTCTATTAGCTGTATAACTAGTCACCCGAATCATAATCCCATTTGTTGATCTAACCTAATGATGTGGATACTTGGCTACAGTAATATAGATTAAAACTCGATCGATTGAATACCATGTTACTCCCAACTGGATGGTTATACTGATAATATAAAAATATATAACATCATTCTCCAGATATGCAAATCATCCCATGGACAGAAGAAAATTTGTTCATACAAAATGAGAGTGTGTTTTAGTTTTATAAATGACTTCTCATGGCATGAACTGATATGGATCAAATATAAGCAAGATCACTAGTATTAAAAAGCATGTGGTTATCTTTGAATAACTAACCTCAAGGTATCTGTCAGTGAATGAAGAGCAGCTTTTGATGCAGTGTAGGCACCAGCCCATGGTGCTGGTGCTGCAACGGTGACACTTCCAACATTTACGATCTTTCCCTTTTTCCTAGATGCCATATGCGGAACGACGGCTTGAACCAACCTCATGGGACCTATGGGCCAGAGAACATTAAAATACAAGGGAAAGGATAGTTGTATCTTCATATCTTGGCACGTTTGAATGAATACAAACTTACGCAACCAGTATCTTCTCAAACAAACCAAAAGTACTAAGTGAAAACTTGAGAAGAGAATCAATCGAAGTTAATGTTTAACGGTTTGACTTTAACCACAACTTTATCAAGAACTCCAATGAATGGCAGAACAATTCAATATTGCTAGACATTCTCGTAACTGAGGCTAGAGGTGCACTACTCGATCGGAATGCATCAAGAAGATCCAAAGGACAACAAAGGCTAGTAACCTTGGCCATTTCCTAACTACCTACATGCACAAAATTCTCCTGGAAGGGAACTACTAAGATTTAAAGTGCAAGTTTCAGCCATTGATTACAAGTTTTGGTCGTAGACTGAAGAGAAGCAAAACAGTTCAAGCAATCAGTGTTGCTGCCATGGCAACAATATAACAACTTTCATTGTTTCTGGGACAACAACAATATGTTGACACCAATATTACCAAAAAAAATTATATGTATTCCTTTGATTCATATTAAGAGAGGCCCAATATTCTTCCAATTTCTGATTCCTATTATGAGAGGACCAATTTTCTGCCAATTTTCTATTGCTAAACTACGAGACTAGGAAGCCAAGAGGTGCCTATATACACTACATTTTGCAATACAAAATTGTTCTATTCACGGAAGCATCAAGATATAGCAAAGTTCAAGGAATGTGAAATTTGTGGCAGTTTAATATTATGAATTGAACCAACCAAGACAATTATACAGGAAACTACAGGTTGTTGTCAGCAAACCAGAAGTTTCAAGATTTTGAATTTATCAAGGAGATGGTCGAAATCAAACTCAAGAACAAAGAAAGACAAATCATATCAACATCATAAACTTACATTAAAGATGACAAACAAACAGAATCTTACCAATTCTTTCAGTACATGACAACACCTATTTGTAGATCAAAATTATCAGCCAATATACACAAGCATATCAAATTTTAACTCCGTTCATCCACAACCACATTACAGAATGATTCTCGAGTTCTGGTAATTATAACAAGCATGTATCAGAAACATACAGTAAACTGATCTGATAACTCATTTACTTACCATCTTGATTACATCAAAATCATTGATTAACTACGCAGTATTGATCTATACATATGCCACAAAATCTAACAGTAAAACTGATCTGGGCAGTGTTCATTTTGGCGATCTATATATAAACCAACCAAATGCAAACTGCAACAATTACAACCAAAAATGGGTTTAACAAATGATAATAAGCACCAAATCGAAATAAACATAAATTTACAAAAAGAAAAGAAAAAGTAATTATGCAATTACCAAAAACGTTGGTGTTGAAAGTTTGCTCCATAGCAGAGAGAGGAACCTCAGCAAGAGGCCCAACGCACTGGACCCCAGCGTTATTAACCAAAACATCAATCTTTCCGAAATTTTCAAGAACACTGGACAAAAGATTTTGCACACTTTGTTCTGACAAAACATCCAGTTCTTGGACAAAGAACCTGGGATCTTGTTCGAGGTCAGCCATTGTTGCCCTGGACCTGCTGGTGGCCACCACCCGGCAGTCACTCGCGGCAAAGGCGCGTGCCAGCTCATGGCCTATGCCTCCCTGAGAACATCCTGTTATTAGCACCACCGGCTTTGAATCCATTGAAATGGGTTGTCGATTATGTCCAAGAGCGAGCTGTTTTTGTGTTGAAAGCTTCGGGTTTCGTTGAGTTCAAAGTAAAGTTAAAATTGTTTCTAATCACATGAGTAACCACTACCTTGGTATAATGAGCGTGCGCAGAACTATGATCTGTCTTGATATAATTCACTTCAACTTTTAAAGCTGGTCATTTCTAAGCACTCTTTGAAAACCTACTCCATCCCTTAATACGGTGATATAATTAATAATTTATTTGAAGTTTAGTCTAAAAATATGTTTTGATATAATGTATTTTAAGTACAGTACTAAAATTTATTATACACTAACAGTCTATATTCAGTACAAAGAGAATTTTTATTTATACAAGATTTAAATTCTTAATTTAAAAAATAAGACAAGAATATGTCAATCACTATATTAATACATAATTAATTACCCTTATTAAAGTAAAAAAATTAGTATTTTGGATACTTTAAAGTATTTTCGAGGTAGCTTTTTAAATGTCTATCACCGCTCTCATAATGTAAAGATTGGCACCAAATATTTTCTTCTCGGTTGGCATCTTCATAATGTATATATAAATCGGTAGATCACCCATCTCTAGACTCTAATAATTGAAAATATGTAGGAAATCGTAGATTTTAAGAACTAAGAAGAGGGCACGTGGCGTGCTGAATTATATCTGCTTTTGCGGCTAATAAGTTCACATTAGGCCTTATTGGTCCTGATATGACAAGCCGCAACATTATTTTACTTTTATGTTTTTGAGAAAGTGGCGCTAACTTTCCTGGAGACCTCTTAAAATTTGTTTTCCTAATATTTTATAATAATAATAATAATAATACAAGCCTTCTTTTAAGTTTTTTTATTATGAAAAAAAATACCAAATGATGTGGATTCTGAAAATTGAAAACTAAAGTTTGTATAAAATTCATCGTTCAGAAAGAGATAAATAAATAAATAAATAAATATATATATATATATAGATATATATATATAATTTTGTTTTGTTTTACTGCTGTAACTAACTTAACGACTTTTCAAGTGGGCCCAATCTTTTAACTGATTTTTAAACTACACCCACCATTAATTCGCTGCCTCAACAAGACGTCCTCCTCAGCTGCTGCTCCACTCGACACTTGACCACTTTCTTGATGATAAAATCGTTAACAAAAAGAGGCAAATGGTGGATGGTTTCCGTCAAGGTTGATAAATGGCCAGAGGGGAACCAAGCTGGGGGATTCTTCTTCAGCAGAGCGGCCACAGTTTCTCTTGCAAACTCTTGAGCAGGAGTTGATTTCAATCCTCGTGACAATAAAGCCCTCTCTCTTCTAACTTTCTCAAATGGCTTGTATAACTTCCGGACCACTCCGGCATCTCATTGCAGCCGGCAGCATTCATCACATGGACCCCAAAATGCCTGAGTTGTAATCCGCTCGATAATGAGAACAAGCTGACAATGGTTAATTATTTTGATTGATATGTACTTATAATTATAATTTCTAATCAATTAGGTACTAATTACCTCAGGGTATCAGTGAGTACATGAACAGCAGCTTTTGATGCAGAGTGGGCACTGGCCCGGGGGGCAGGGGCCATGGCAGAAACACTTCCAATGTTTACAATCTTTCCCCTTTTCCTAGATGCCATGTGCGGAAGGACAACTTGAACTAGCCTCATTGGACCTATGTTCACTCAATTAGTCTCTGTATCTTTTTGCTGAAATGCTCTCACCAAGTTTGTATCTCGTGCGAGTGGTTACTATGTGGACTACTATTGTATGTTTGTTGTAGTATGATATTTCACTCTGTATTTTTAATAATAATTAACCAATGATTGAGTTTTCGCTCACCAAAAGGAGGTTCTGCGATCATTTCGCCAAACTGTGAGGTGGTGGCGTTATTTTTCCTCATTTATTTAACCCTCTGAAGAAATTGCAATTTTCTAAAAAAATAGGAAAAGAAAAAAAGCATTCTGGAGAATTCGAAGATGTCCAGTTGTGTTTGGTTTAAATTTGATCAATTGGACCATTCAATTAAGCACTCTGGAAACGGAAGCTTATTTGCGAGTAGTCAGAAAAACGACTGCTCATTGGAAAAAAAAAAAAGGGGTGAGAAAGATCAAGTGTTTGTATTAAAGAACTGGCTGTTCGACGAAATGCCTGAATGAAATTCAGCATACTTGTGCAGCTGACATGGTAAGTGAAAAAGCAATGTATATGAGTCATGCTGATGATTCAGCAGTGATTTCGAAGAATAATCTTCAACGATAGATCAACACTGGCTAATTTACATGACAAATTGAGGCAACCTTGCAACGGCACTTATCTATCAGCCCTTGGATCGCTTGCATTATAATCATTGGATAAAATACACTGCTGTAGATTGTACTACCTCAATTTGGAAAGAAATTAAGCTAGTGTTTATTTGGACGTAAAGTTATCTTTGGTCTCTCCTAGTTTTTCAAATCTAGTGGAAAAAAAAAATTGTCTGACTTAATTGTCAATATCAAAATTTAAAATTCAATCTTGACCACTTATTCCACTCTGAGAGATTAGAAGAGATATATATGTTTAGCCAATGGAATGAGAATGATGTAAGTTATTGCTTAGTATTTTTTGCCGTATTCCTTAGTTTCCTCAAAATGTCTCTTTTATTTCATATGAAAATCGCTTCTAAGAAGAGGCTACCCTAGGTTTAATAAACTACCAACTAATCTCATTTAAGCCTTGTTTAGAACCATGGTTGTTGTAATACTAAAGTCTTTAGTAGATAATAACAGCTGTAATTTGGAAGTTGAATTAATTTTATCCTACACTTAAATAATGAAAAAGCTATTATTAAAGTCATTTTTATAACAACCATAAACTTTTTTTTTTTTCATAGTTATATTTTTCTTTAACAGCAGCTACGACTTTTAAAAGTCACAACATCTCATTACGTACGAATTTGATTATATTCGAACCGAAAATCTGATAATAGCGATGTCTTTAGATTAATTTGTAATATAAAATCAAATTAAGAAGGGGAAGTCAACTGAAAATGTTAATAATGCTTTGACATGTGCACAGATGCATACAAATATTGACGAGGATTAATTAACCTCAACGTATCAGTAAGCTGATGGTGAGACGCTTTAGATGCAGAGTAGACACCAGCCCAAGGTGCATGGGCCACAGTAGCAATACTTCCTATGTTTGCATTTTTCCCCTTCTTCCCAGATGCCATGTGAGGAACAGCCGCTTGAATCAACCTCATCGGACCTATAAAAAGAAAAAAATGTAGCTTGGCGAATCTGTACATTATGCAAATACATACTAGTGCAACGAGTTATGTGTAACAAAGAAAGAAGTGAAAGCTTGGGAAGAGAATTAATTAATGCAGAGATTGTTGTACATAGTAGTACAGGAATAACAGTGAATGTTTATCTAGAGGGCATCAAACGTTCAAAATTCATCAAAATTTCTGTCATGGGTCAAATCAGAAATTGGGGGAATTGGTTTTTCATTTGTGTTATATTTAAAAATTTAAGCAATCTAATCTTCGTCGTGGGAGCAGTGTTCTAACCTCGAACCTCTTGTATCATCCTAAGAGGTTTTAGTAGCAAAATTACTGAAAATCATTGATTAATTATAACAAAATAGAAGCAGCGCGCGTAAATTTGATTAAATACATGATGAGAGAAAAGCTACGGGAGGGTATTGCCAACAACATTGGAGTTGAAAGCTTGCTCCATAGCAGAGATTGGAACCTTAGCAAGAGGGCCAAGGCACTGGACTCCAGCGTTATTAGCCAGAACATCAATCTTTCCAAAACATGTTGCAAGAACACTGGACAAAACATGGTGCACACTTTGTTCAGACAAAACATCGATCCAGTTCTTGCACAAAGAATCTGGGGTCTGCCATTGTTGTCTTGGACCTGCTGGTGGCCACCACCCGGCAGTCACTGGCGGCAAAAGCACGTGCCAGTGGGTGGCCTGTGCCTCCCTGAGAACAGCCTGTGATTAACACTACTAGTTTTGGATCCTGGGACTCCATAATTGAACTGGGTTTGTGCTGCTGTGGACAGAACGGTCACTGTCTTGCATCGAAAGTGAGTGAATGATACAAGTTCTTTGAGCGTTATTCTTTCCACTCCTGTCAGGTTGTCACCTGTCAAAATTCTAACAAAAGGTTTGTATGATTTGCTGAAATTTCATTGGTCATAAACTGTTAGTTGCAGAAATGACATATGATCCCCCTATTCAATTATCCCCTTTATTTCTTAAAAATTAACTTCTTTTTATTAATTCTTAATTTATTTACATTATGACGCGTTATTTGCACGTTCGAATATATTATAGAAAGTTCCAGTTTTTTCATATACTCTCATTTTATGTGTTTTTTTTATGCAACTATCTTTAGTGGTATACGAAGTATGTGGATGCCATAAATCTGGATCTTTTACATAAAAAATGAGATTGATTATAATATTTTTATTGATGTAATTGTAAACGGCTGATCAACAGAACTAACCTAATAATTCTTGGCTTTGAACAATCAGAACTAATCGAATCAAGAATCATCAAGAAATCTTGATGATGATCAGTAAGAACAAAGAAAGATTAAAAACACAGACTATCAGACTTGAAGGAAATATTTACACTCTTTCATTAATCAAATCTGATTACACACAGACTGAATTTCAAGAGAAGATTACAAGGATTACACATGAAAAAGAATCACACAGAATGATGGAGAAACGAATGAGAAATGGCTTTTATATCAGATGCCATAAGCCAGTGCTATTCACTCTGTTTCTATCGATTTCCAGAAACCGAGTAACTAACTTAACAACCTTGGCCACGTCAGCTGAAATTTGTCACACAGCACCCTTCAACGGAATGCAATCTGCATAATAACCCACAAAGGTCTCATTCGATATCACTTTGGTCCCCCAAATCAGACAACTCCATCTTCACACTTATGTTTATTTTTTACTATTTAAGTGTCAAGCAGAAATTTATGAAATATGAAGGAAAAAAATCAAGACACAATATCTCAACAATCAAGACAAAATTGCGAGAATAGAAGATTATAGTTTTCACTTTAGACTTCGAAATTTTTTATAAACATTTGAAGACTTATTCTGAAGTTGTTGTTTAAAATTAAAGATTTTTACAAAGAAATTGAAGCCCTGTTGAAGAAAGCAAATCTAACCAAGCTTGAATTTGTATCGTTGGATGTATCCAGCGAGAACTACTTGTCTTCGAATCCAGAATTTTCAAATGTTTATAAAAATTCGCCTAAATGCTATATATATATATATATATATATATATATATAATTCAGAATTTTCAAGTGTGGATAAGTCTAGAAAACGCATAAACCGTGGGGTTTATGTACTTTTAATTTTAAATTTTTAAAATCTCACGGTTTTAAAACTTTCCCAAATTTAATTTTATCCTATGTTAAGATTCTATACCAGAAAACTATTAATATGTGTGCGCGCGCGCATGTATGTATGTTTTTTTTCTTTTTTTCCTAAAAGATGGGCAAAGCAGCGGTGTCGATAGTTGCATTTGCTTAAAATTCAAGCACAGAATCATGCTCCACCTCATTTTCTCCTCTCAGTCTCTGATTCAGACTCACTTCCTTTGTGCCTTTATCAAAACCAAATCCTACTAAATTTTTAAAGCTCTCAAATGTGACTCCTTTAAGAAAAAGCCCGCCAGTGCTGCTGCGGAGCAGTTCTTGGAGAACAATTTTATGAGATTCAAAAGAGGAAAAAATGGTGAAGGACGGCAGGCAGGCAGGCAGGCAGGCAGTGGCCAGCTTCAGACTGCTGTCGTCACTTATCGAAAGAGGTTTCCTTGGTCTCTTCTTCCTTCTTTTCTTCAAGTATTATTATTATTATTGTTGTTATTATTATTATTGTTTTAGTGCTTCACCTGTTTTCTTGTTCATTTCCAATTCTACAATTTTATTTTTTAAAAAATTTAATTTTGGAGTTTTCTGGTAGATTTGGTTTCAACAACTCATTTCGCGGACAAAGAGTACGTATAGTAAAAATTTTTTTTTTTTTTTTCGTTTTTCATTGCACTGTAAAGACTTATTATTATAATTATTATTGGAGCTAAAATGTGTGCAAGCTGGTAATTTGCCGCCAAAAATCATTGTAAGTTAAGAGATTTTGATGAGTAACTAGTAAGTGCCCGTGTGTAAACCTTATAAATTAATTGGTGCTATTCACGCTAGGGCAATTGTAATTTGTAACCCCAATTGCAGCTGTGGACGAATTGGGGAAAGAAGCATGAAATATTGGATCATGTTTTTAACTCTTACTTCTATATATAATATTGATTAATCAACCATTCATCAAATTATGACTACCTTAAGGAATAAATATGCATAGAAGTAGCATATTGCTTTTGCCTTATGAGTGGAATGAATAGTTTGAACCCCTTGTGAGATTTTTCTTGCTGATGACTATTGATCCCCTTCGCTTGTACGAACTTTTGTTTTGTTATTGTACTAATTTTTTCAATCAAACGAATTTGAAAGATAAATATTTCTGTGTGTAGGTACTTTGAAACGTCCAGAAGGAACTTGGACTTATGATTGTGTCACTTATGAGATGGTAACTAGCAGGGGGAGTCTAGAAAAAGGAAGAAATTCCATGGATTGAAGCTCAATGGTTCACGACGTTTCGACATTCTGGGATGCATTTAGTGGCGGATGGCTAGACCTTCAACTTACTTCAGGTTACTTGTCTTTTGCTTTTATGATCTGTCTGCCTCTCCCTCTCTCGATACCACTTTATTGATTTCGCTTCTTAAACTGATGTACTGAATAAGAGAATAATCACGAAGGCTATCAAAAATACATGTTTTTAAGGTATTTCATTCCTTCGTTCCCATATTATATTCTGTATGTTAGCCAGGTCATGTTTCAAATACGACACACTAAAGAAAAACTGGGAGAGGGAGCCGGACTTTCCTGGTATTGACAAAGCCTATAATTTTATTGTTATTTTTATCTAGACCATCAAGGACCAGGTATGTTTCTTGAGATTTGATGCATTCCTGTACTTTCTTCTCTTCCAAACTTGGCATTTTGCTAAGTTTGTCAATGGTAGCTGACTCCTACGTCTAATACTGTTTTGTCTTTCCTTTCACCTTGAGAAAGGTGAAAGCTTATTCGCATATGCAAGGGGATGTGACTCTCAAATCAGCTAACACTTTGGTGCAACATTCAATTCCAAAAGACTTAGTTCCTTGGGGATCCAAGCTTTTGTAGGCTTCGTTTGTGGTATTGCAAAAAGCTTAATGGTATTGCATCTCTCAAACAAAGGCAAGCCAGTAATTTTTTCCAAGTCGGATTGAAATAATTTATCTTAACAAGAGTTTAACTGATATAAGAAAATGCATCATGTCAAGAAAGGACATAATGTATGCACCTAATTCAGAAAATGTATATTCTATTATGATGGCAAAAGTAACGAAGATAATACAAAACCAAGAAACAAAGAAGCAACTCAAATTTAATAAGATGCTATTAATGTTATGCCCTAAGTTGGTTGAAAACTCATCAAATATGAAATTTGAATCAATAGTTTCTCTTTCAATATTGATAATCATACCATCTAAATTAAGCTCCTTTAACAAGAAGATTAATTGATAAAACTCAAAAAGGACATAATGTATGCAACTTTGGGAGATCAGGGATAGAGAGAGAAAATTGAAGATAAAAAAAATTAAGAAAAGTGATAGAGAAAGAAGACTTCTAAAAGCAACTTTGTTGGTAGAATTATAAATAATATAGTGACAATTTTACAAATACTACGGTGATGCATTTGTAGATAAATATTACAATGGTATTTTTGTAAATTAATTTAAAAAGGTTTAAACAATGGGCAACAATTTGTCTTGTCTTACCCAATAGGACGTTTCATTCTTGCGCTCAAATATTGTGAGTCGTGATTTATTTTTACTAAAAAATTATGATTTAAATTAATCTGAGAGATTAATTTGAATGAATGTTAATGTTTGTATTTTTCTCTAAATCTTTGAGTCATTTTACAAGCGGGATGATGTTATACAAAGGGAAGGCATCGAAAAAATTGGAGATCTTGGAAGTTGGTAATGTGTACAGTGTGATTATGGCGACCCAAATCAGCCCTTTCCCGACCAAAAACTTGACTCTATGTTCTATATATCTTGGAACTGCAATTATCAGGTATCACAAGAATGAAGAATGTTAAGATTTCCTCAATCAACTTCCCTGTCCATTCTTTGATTTCTATTTAAGTTTCTAATCATTTCTTTTGATGTCTGAGGAGCAGTTGGGTGAATTGTAGAATGAATTTTTGTTGTAGACATGTATAATAATGGCACTGATTATCTTGCCAATTTTGGGTTTGTGTTATTAGCAAGTTCTTAGTTCAGGATGTTAATAGATTTTCTAATTACAATTTTGATGTGCTTCGCTGTTTAGTTTGGAAAAATATTGAGTTATCTCAAAGCAAATTGCTTCCTTTCGTTAACTTTCTTGCAATCAATTAAAATTTCTCAGTAACTCTTTTATTGGATTGATTTGTATATCTTTCTTTTAAATTTTAAGATGCAGGTTCGAATTTTCCCAATAACTATAAGAGTTTGTTTTATAAATTTCTCTCGTGCCATCCAAATTTACTTGTTTTTTTTTTTTTTTTAAATATTGATACACACTAACACAAATAACACAATATTAGTGAGAAAAGAATAACGCACCCGAGCACCCAAGTGCTGCCTCACACAATATTATTGTGCCACTTTTTTTACACATGATCACTATATAATCACTTTAAACAGTTCACCAAACGCACCCAATGTTAGTGCGCCAGCCAAATCATGGAAATTTTAATCAATGAAGGCCGGGAGACTCCAAAGTCCAGGCATTGGCATGCGTAACATAAAGGTGTGTTGGAGTCTAAGTTACCAAAATAGCCTAAGTTAACAGGACTAAAATTGACTCGAATTTCACTCCAATTGCAAATTAATTTAGAGAAATTTGTTCAGAATCGTCCAAAGATTAAAATTATGCTTTATTTAGGCAGAAGATCTTCCAACCAAATTGTTGTGCAAAATTTTAATATACTCGCAAGCGCACGAATCTAGAGATAGAGTAGTGGTAACGAGGTCGAACCCACAAGGATTGCTTTAAATTGAAAAGTCTAATTTAAATCTAAAATTAATATTAATCCTAACCTAGTTGAGCAAATTGAGTTTAAGAGAAATTAAACTAATTAATCTAAGAAAACAATTAAAGCAAATGAGAATTCAATAAGACAAAGGTTACTAAGGTTTTAGAATCCACCACTATTCAACTAGTAATTATCTAATTATCAATTAATCCCTAATTTTAGAGTGACAACTCGAAATCAATCTATGTCGCCTCATGGATATAACAATTAAGCCCAATTAAAATTAATCTTATGTAGGTTCTTTTTCTGCTTAATAATATGTTATCTAAGCATCCTATGTAAACATATTGAATGATAAAGAGTCAAGGTTTTCCTAAGTACTCTGTGTAAACAATTTAATGAAAGACACGGAATCAAAGAAAATCATATATAGACATTATAGATCCAAGCATAGATTTAATTGAATATTAATCCTAACAATCAATAATGCATGACAGAATTGATGAAAAGATTTAATAACATCCAACTAATCATGTGAAATAAGAACCATAAACATTAAAGAACATATGTAGGGAATTTAATTAAACAAAAAGATAATTATTTCATTGAATAGGGTTTCATCCTTAACCTTAGTATAGAAAAATTAGCTAGACATACTTGAATTGGGAGCAACAAAATAAATAAAATCAGCCATGGAAAATTGGACTGCTGCTGCTGCTTCTCTTTTGCTCTCTGTCTCGCCTCTTCCTCTTATGTCTTGCGTCTCCTCCTTATATATTGCCATAAGCCGAATTCTCCATGGATTAGGATTATAATTCTTGTACGTTAAGTGACCAACTCATAAGGTAAAAAATCAAATAGCTTCCTTTTTAAATTGATTGACCACGCCACTATTAACTTTGTTTCCACTTTTAATTGCTTGGCATGGGCCCTCCACAAGTTATTCCTTTTTGTCTTCTAATTTAATCTTCATTGCTTCCTAAATTGAACTTCTTCATGCCCTTTTTATCAATATTCTCCAATTAATTTCCTATTCAATAAAACAAGTTAATTAATTAAAACTAATAAATAATCATAACTAATAATTATATAATTAAGGGAGAGATATGTATATATTATATGCTCATCAAATACCCCCAAACTTAGATTTTGCTAGTCCTCGAGCAAAACTAAAACAAAAACAAACAAAATAAAAGTAAAAAAAAAGTAAATCCTATCTAAACCACTTTCGCAGGTGATCGCGATTGCATTTAGCGTATGCAACAAGCCTTTAAACCCCTAGGCGGCCCTAGTGGACGAGTTATAGTCTCGTGAGGGCTTCAGTGATGACACCCACAAACATCAATTTTTTTTTTTTTTAACTATAAAATAACACAAAAAGAACAACAGTCTATAAATAAAATGCAAAAATAGCCTCAAAGATTGCATAAATTATATAGCTCAAAGAAAATTTCAAATATTGGCAAAGTTCTAACTTTAATTCAATGGTCAATCCCATCTCTCTTTTGATTCTTGTGGTGTGTGTGTGAATCAATTCAATCAAAATCTATTCCCAAAATCTTCAATATCAACAGCCTTTGCCTTGAACAAAGAAAAGAGTAGGTCAAACTAACCTTATCATCTTGATCTCCAATTTTTTTCTTTTTCACAGGCTTTTATGTGCATTTTCTTTTGAATTTTTTTTTTTTTAATATTTATAACCATAGTCAGGAGCTTTCACTCTACCCCTTAAGGTAGCCTTCTTCTCATGGTAGATTATCCTCTACATACTGGTGGTACATAGACCCAAATTACTCAAGGATAGCTTCACTCTTAAGGGTTATAGGTAGCTATTTCTGACTTTGGAGCCTGTGTATACTATTTTGTACTGTGGAGATAAGAATCAAGGCAAACAGTCATTTACACAATCTAAAATCCTCAACTCAGGCTGTGTCAATCTCAAATTTCAAGTCAAAATTATGAAAGAGTTGATATTAGTGCTCATGGTGTTTAAAAATCTCAATCAAGAGGAATTAACACTAGAACCAAGTATAAACTAAGACAATATTCGACCCTTTCTAATAACCATATTCATTGTCAATCAAGTTCTTATCATTGGCTTTTCACATAAAAACAAACAATTTTTTTTTTAATTTTTGAATTTTTTTTATTTTTTTTGGGTTTTTTTTTTTAAATAATAAACACAGCACACACTATTCCCACCCCCAAACTTATTTGGAACATTGTCCCCAATGTTTCATAAATAAAAGATATGCATGCAAAGAGATAAAAAAAATAAAAATAAAAACATAAAAAATAAAAGAGAAGTTAGAGAGATCACACCTTAATGGGTTGGGGAAGTTTAAAAGAAAATGACAAATAAAAAGAAAACGTTAGAAGAAACAAATACTAGAAAAGAAAAGCAACAAATGAGAAAAAAAATACTATTTAAATAAAAAATAATGTAAAGATAGAATTATTTAATCCTGATAAACATGATCATCTAAAAGTATCTCCTCAACTTCTGATGATCTTAACTCTAAAAATGGTTTTAATCGTTGACCATTGACTTTAAATAAATTACCATTTTTAGGATTTTCAATCTCAACTGCTCCATAAGGAAAGACAGTACGAATTATAAAAGGACCAGACCATCGAGAACGTAACTTACCTGGAAAGAGATGTAGTCGAGAATTATATAAAAGTACTTTCTGACCTGGTGCAAAGGATTTTCTCAAAATGTGCTTGTCATGAAAGACTTTCATGCGCTGCTTGTAAATCCTGGCATTCTCATAAGCATCATTCCTGATCTCTTCAAGTTCTGTTAGTTGCAATCTTCTCTTGGAACCAGCTTGTTGCATGTCAAAATTAAATTTCTTGATAGCCCAATATGCACGATGCTCTAGCTCTACTGGTAGATGACATGCCTTTCCATACACGAGTCTATAAGGTGACATTTCAATTGGTGTTTTGAAAGCTGTTCTATATGCCCATAATGCATCATCAAGTCTCAAAGACCAATCCTTTCTATCTGGCCTAACTGTTTTTTCTAGAATTTGCTTGATCTCTCGATTAGAAATCTCTACTTGGCCACTAGTTTGAGGATGGTATGGGGTGGCAACCTTATGTGTAATGGAATATTTTCCCAAAAGGGTTTTAAAAGGTTTATTACAAAAATGAGAACCACCATCACTAATTATAGTTCTAGGAAAACCAAAACGAGATAGGATATTACTCTTCAAGAATTTCACTACAACCCTATGATCATTAGTTTTGCATGGAATAGCTTCAACCCACTTCGACACATAATCAACTGCAACTAATATATACTGATAACCAAAAGATGAAGGAAATGGTCCCATAAAATCAATACCCCACACATCGAAGATCTCTACCACAAGAATAGGATTGAGTGGCATCATATTCCTCTTTGAAATGCTACCCATGCGTTGGCACCTATCACACAAAGAACAAAAAACATAAGCATCATGAAAAAGAGTAGGCCAATAAAAACCACATTGTAAAATTTTTGTAGCTGTCTTTTTAGCACTAAAATGGCCTCCACAAGCTTGTTCATGACAAAAAAGAGATGACACTTTGAAATTCATTCTCTGGAACACATCGCCTAATAATCTGATCTGCACAATATTTGAATAAATATGGATCATCCCAAAAGAAATTCTTCACTTCAACTAAGAACTTTGTTCTATCTTGCTTGGTCCAGTGTTCTGGGATTTGACCTGTAGCAAGATAATTAACTATATCAGCAAACCATGGTAAAACATTTACACTCATGAGTTGTTCATCTGGGAAGAACTCATTCAAAGCTAAGGATTCTGGAATAAATTTAATATCAAGGCGAGACAGATGATCTGCCACAACATTCTCAGAACCCTTTTTATCTCTAAATTCAATGTCAAATTCTTGTAAAAGTAACACCCAGCGAATCAATCTTGGCTTAGCATCTTTTTTAGCAAGCAAATATTTCAAAGCAGCATGATCAGTAAAAATAATCACTTTACAACCTATAAGATAAGATCTGAATTTATCTAGTGCGAACACCACAGCTAGCATTTCTTTTTCTGTAGTTGAATAGTTCAATTGTGCATCATTGAGTGTCATACTAGCATAATAAATAACATAAGGCAAACGATCTAATCTTTGTCCTAACACTGCTCCTACAGCATAGTCAGATGCATCACACATAATTTCAAAAGGCAAATCCCAATTAGGTGGTTGAATGATAGGTGAAGAAGTCAACAATTTCTTAAGTTTTTCAAAAGCATCAAAACAAGAATCATCAAAGACAAAAGGCACCTCTTTAACAAGTAAATTGCATAAAGGTCTAGAAATTTTACTAAAATCTTTAATGAATCTTCTATAAAAACCAGCATGTCCAAGGAAAGATCTTACTTCTTTTACGGATTTAGGAGGTGGAAGATTAGAAATTAAATCCATCTTGGCTTTGTCAACTTCTATACCACTGCTGGAAATTATATGACCAAGAACAATACCTTGCCTTACCATGAAATGACACTTTTCCCAATTTAGAACCAAGTTCTTTTCTTTACATCTCTGCAAAACTAACGTTAGATGATGCAAACATTCATCAAAAGAATCTCCATAAACAGAAAAATCATCCATGAACACTTCAAGAAATCTCTCAACCATATCAGAAAATATACTAAGCATGCGTCTTTGAAAAGTAGCACGGGCATTGCATAAACCAAATGGCATCCTCCTATATGCAAAAGTTCCAAATGGGCAAGTAAAAGTAGTTTTTTCCTGGTCCTCTGGAGCTATAGGGATCTGATTATAACCTGAATATCCATCTAGAAAACAATAAAAGTCATGACCTGCAAGTCTATCAAGCATTCGATCAATAAATGGAAGAGGAAAATGATCTTTTCTTGTAACCGAATTCAATTTTCTGTAATCGATGCAAACACGCCAACCTGTAGTTACTCTAGTAGGAATTAATTCATTATTAGCATTAGTAACTACTGTAACACCAGATTTTTTAGGAACAACTTGCACAGGGCTAACCCAAGAGCTATCTGAAATAGGATAAATAATTCCTGCATCTAATAATTTTATTACTTCAGCTCTTACCACTTCTTTCATGTTAGGATTTAGCCTACGTTGCATTTCCCTAATAGACTTAGCATTTTCTTCAAGATGAATACGATGCATGCAATCTACTGGATTAATACCTTTTATATCAGCAATGGTCCATCCTATTGCCTCTTTATGCTCTTTTAGAATACTCAACAACTTACCTTTTTGCTGAAGATCAAGAGAAGAAGAAATAATGACAGGTAGGGTGTTAGATTCTCCTAAGAATGCGTATTCCAGACTGTCGGGCAGTGCTTTGAGTTCCAATTTTGGTGGTGTTTCTGCAGATGTGCTAATCTTCTTTTCAGAATGAGGCAGTGGTTCTTGTTTTGTCTTCCATTTGTTTGTGTCCATAATTGGAGTTGCATCAAGTAAGGCGTTGACTTCTACAATTGCACTGTCATCATTAGAAAATAAACTAGAATGAGTTAAAAATGTCTCTAATGGATCAACACTGGGATTAGAAACGAATGAATCTTCTACTAATTCTTCTATCATGTCTACTTCAACAAATTCATCTTCTTCTTGTGGCTGCTTGGTAACATTAAAAATATTTAATTCCATGGTCATATTACCAAAAGATAGCTGCATGTTTCCATTCCTGCAATTAATAAGAGCATCAGCTGTAGCTAAGAAAGGACGACCTAAAATAACTGGAGTGTGTTTCTTAGGATCCTGTACATGCTGAGTATCAATAACAATAAAATCAACAGGATAATAAAATTTGTCAATCTGAATCAACACATCCTCTACAATACCACGAGGTATTTTCATTGACCTATCAGCAAGTTGTAAAATAATAGAAGTTGATTTTAATTCACCTAGTCCAAGCTGCATGTAAACAGAATAAGGCAAGAGATTAACACTAGCTCCTAAATCCAATAATGCTTTATCAAACAATTGGTTCCCTATAACACATGAGATAGTAGGGGAACCTGGATCCTTAAATTTTGGTGGCATCTTACATTGAAGTAAATTGCTAGTTTGTTCAGTTAAAAATGCCTTTTTGGTGACATACAAATTTCTCTTTTTAGTGCATAAATCTTTCAAAAACTTGGCATAGGAGGGAACTTGCTTAATAGCATCAAGTAAAGGGATGTTTATACTTACCTGCTTGAAGATTTCCATAATCTCACCTGTTGAAGTCCCTTTCTTTACCCTTACTAACCTTTGAGGGAAAGGAGCCTTAGGAATGTAAGCTGGTGGGCTACTTTCTTCTGGTGATGAGTCTTGTGATGGAATTGTATCTGAAGAAGTAGGTTCAGATGTCTTTCTTGTTAGAACCTCCACTTTATTGTCAAATAATTTTCCCCTTCTCAAAGTCATGATAGATTTTGCTTCTTCATGCTGATGGCTTGAGCTCGATCCTGCTTCATATACTCCTTTAGGATTCGGAATTGGTTGACTTGGGAATTTTCCTTTTTCTCTCTCTGCCACAGTAGTTGCTAATTGACCCAATTGATGTTCAAGTTTTAGAATAGCTTGAGTGTTTGTCTGAAAGGCTTGTTGGGTTGACTGAATGAAATTTTGAAGTGTATCCTCTAAAGAAGGTTTTCTTTGTTGGGGTGCAACAAATTGAGACATAGGCTGTTGGGTAGAGGGATATACTTGGTTAGGAGGGACAAATTGTTGATTGGGCATGCTAAATTGTTGTCCTCCTTGGTTTGATAAAGGCTGGTTTTGTTTCCAGGAAAAATTAGGGTGATTCCTCCAATTAGGATTATATGTGAGTGAATATGGACTATTGGAGGTTTTCTCATATGATTGTAATGCATGTACCTGCTCAGAATAAGCCTCTTGATAGGCTGGTAACGAAGGACAATTCTGTGCTGTATGAGATAGGTTGGAACAGAGAGCACAAACTTCATTGGCTACACTAGGGTGATGATTCATTGATTGATTCAGAGTTAAGGCATCTACTTTCCTAGAAAGAGTAGCTAGAGTGGCTTGTACATTAAAATCATCCTTAACTTCATATAGACCCTTTCTAGAGATTTGAGATGATTTTTCTCTTTGGTTTGAAAAGTCCCACTGTTGAGAATTCTCAGAAAGTGAGTTAAAGAACTCCCATGCAGCCCCTTCATGTAGGTTCAAGAATCTCCCTACCATTCATAGATTCTACCATATGACGATTTGACATAGTTAGACCATTATAAAAGCATTGTATAAGTCTCCATTTCTCAAAACCATGGTGGGGACATTTAAGAAGTAAATCATTGAATCTTTCCCAACACTCATAAAATTGCTCACCATCTCTTTGATAAAAATCACTTATCTCTCTCCTAAGGGCATTTGTTTTAGACATAGGGAAAAACTTGGTGAGGAACTTATTACTCAATTCATCCCACGAAGTAATAGATCCAGCAGGAAGTGAATTCAACCAAGCTTTTGCTTTGTCTTTTAATGAGAAAGGGAACATACGAAGCCTAATTGACTCATCATTGAAATTTTGAAAACGAAATGTAGAGCATATGTCAAGAAATTCCTTAATGTGCAAATATGGATCCTCTCTCTCTAACCCATGGAAAGATGGTAAAAGCTGAATAACAGAGGGCTTAAGTTCAAAGTGTGTTGCTGTAGTTTGTGGCAACACAATACAAGATGGTTGGTTGGCTGCAAGTGGTGAAAAATATTCTCTAAGGGTTTTTTCTGCTTGCACTGGTGGTAGTACTGGCAACATTCTATTTGGATCATCCATCACTTGAGAAGAACTAGCTTGATTACTATCAATTCTAGACTCTTTTTTGACCAAACGATTTGTTAAATCGCGTTCTCAAACACTCATAAACTAACTAAATAAAGAAAAAAAAAATTATAATAATAAATAAAAATAAAAATAAACCAACAATAATGAAAATAAATGGAATTTAAATATAAAAGAAATCAAAAAATCAAACAATGAATTTAAATTCTAATTCTAATATAATTTAATTTTTTTTTTTGGTTTTTTTTTAATAAAAAATAAATAAATAAAGACAACCTAAATTATAACTAGTGGAAGAATCAAATCAACCTAGATTAAACTGACTTTCTGGCACAATCCCCGGCAACGGCGCCAAAAACTTGTTGTGCAAAATTTTAATATACTCGCAAGCGCACGAATCTAGAGATAGAGTAGTGGTAACGAGGTCGAACCCACAAGGATTGCTTTAAATTGAAAAGTCTAATTTAAATCTAAAATTAATATTAATCCTAACCTAGTTGAGCAAATTGAGTTTAAGAGAAATTAAACTAATTAATCTAAGAAAACAATTAAAGCAAATGAGAATTCAATAAGACAAAGGTTACTAAGGTTTTAGAATCCACCACTATTCAACTAGTAATTATCTAATTATCAATTAATCCCTAATTTTAGAGTGACAACTCGAAATCAATCTATGTCGCCTCATGGATATAACAATTAAGCCCAATTAAAATTAATCTTATGTAGGTTCTTTTTCTGCTTAATAATATGTTATCTAAGCATCCTATGTAAACATATTGAATGATAAAGAGTCAAGGTTTTCCTAAGTACTCTGTGTAAACAATTTAATGAAAGACACGGAATCAAAGAAAATCATATATAGACATTATAGATCCAAGCATAGATTTAATTGAATATTAATCCTAACAATCAATAATGCATGACAGAATTGATGAAAAGATTTAATAACATCCAACTAATCATGTGAAATAAGAACCATAAACATTAAAGAACATATGTAGGGAATTTAATTAAACAAAAAGATAATTATTTCATTGAATAGGGTTTCATCCTTAACCTTAGTATAGAAAAATTAGCTAGACATACTTGAATTGGGAGCAACAAAATAAATAAAATCAGCCATGGAAAATTGGACTGCTGCTGCTGCTTCTCTTTTGCTCTCTGTCTCGCCTCTTCCTCTTATGTCTTGCGTCTCCTCCTTATATATTGCCATAAGCCGAATTCTCCATGGATTAGGATTATAATTCTTGTACGTTAAGTGACCAACTCATAAGGTAAAAAATCAAATAGCTTCCTTTTTAAATTGATTGACCACGCCACTATTAACTTTGTTTCCACTTTTAATTGCTTGGCATGGGCCCTCCACAAGTTATTCCTTTTTGTCTTCTAATTTAATCTTCATTGCTTCCTAAATTGAACTTCTTCATGCCCTTTTTATCAATATTCTCCAATTAATTTCCTATTCAATAAAACAAGTTAATTAATTAAAACTAATAAATAATCATAACTAATAATTATATAATTAAGGGAGAGATATGTATATATTATATGCTCATCACAAATTACAGGCAACTGAAAATTAAAAGCTGTCTTAGCTAGCACATCGGCATGCGAGTTGCAGGCCCTCGGGATGAACTGAATTTTAAACCAGCCATTGTCCTTAATTTCTATATACCGGCAAGTGATTACGTGTCTATAAGTTCAAATATGTGGTAACAACTTCAAAGAATAAATTATTTTTCTAAATAATTTTTAAAAAATATTTTATTCCATCTGAAAATTTTAATATAACATAAAAAAATATTTTTTACAATTTACAGATAATTATTATTATGTGGAGGTAAGTTATTTTAAGAGGGATCTCAAAAATTATAATTTGTTATAATATAGAGTTTATACTTATTTATAACAGACTCAAATGGGACCGAAATTTTTTATAACTACGTAAGAATTGCTTTTATATAGAGTATCACTTTATAGAAATTTTACCATATATACATGCTCCGAGAGAGAGAGTAGGGATGGCTGGGGAGGGGAGGGAGGAGACCAACATCCTTGTACCTATCCCCGATGTTCTACACATGTTCTCATCCTCTCTCCGACCTCGTCAGAATTGCTTGAGGGGATCCGTATCCCCTCCCCAAATAATAATAAGGGATTCTCGAAAGTCCCAAATTCCTAAATAACTGATATCTTTTTAGTTTTCAAACTAAATTTAATCATATTAACCTAAAATATATAAAATAAAATGAGATTGATCATGAATGGGTCTTATTTCATTTTAATCATTCAAACCTTTGGTACATATAATATTCAAATAATGATTTTCAAAACAAAATTCAAGTAATGTGATTTTTATACAATATTGACGTGATTGCTGTTCATGAGTAATGATGCTTGTTGATCACCAACTATGGAGTAACGAAGCTGCATGTGTGGCTGCTAGTTGACGTTGCGATGAGCTAGGTTACTCGGCCACCAACAACATGACATGCTCTTGGGCTGTGATGAGATGAAGACAAATTGGGTGCTAGCTACTGCACGAACAATTTGGAAATAATAAGTAAGACTGTGAGAGAGTGATTTAGAGTTTGATTTATGAGTTAGGCTTGTGTGATTGTGTGTTTGTGGTTGTAGTTAAGTCTAAATTATATTAAACATTTTATATTAACTAAAATTTATATTATTTGTATAAATATTTTGGTATTTGTTATTTACACCAATATTTAATATTTTACAATTTAAAATTTATTATTTAATGTTTTACAATTTAAATTTTATTATTTATTCACTAATAATTCTAGAAAATAAAATAAAAATTAAAAATTAAAATAGAAAAATAGGGAAATCGGGAGAGGATGAGATTCATCCCTTCCCTGAATGGATAATTAGGTAAAAAAGCACTTTTGTTCTTTCTCTGAATAAAAAATTAAGTATAAAATCGTTTATGTATTCTCCCCAAACAAAAAAAAATCCCCAAAATCTCTTATTCCCGTGAAAATTTTTGCTATCCCTAAGAGAGAGAAAGAGAGATTGGAATTATAAATATATTTATTGGAAAATCAACTTTTCGGTTATAGCTCTAGGACGAACGCAAGTGGAAAATTAATTAATATTGGTTACCTTATCATCAAAGTACTGAAATTGATTATAGGTGCATGCCATATGGCCAACCACGCGCAATCGACTTGCCTGTGCTCTCAAAAGGGGAGAGAAGAAACATAGAAACTTCATATAATGAGTTTGAAAAAAATAGACTCAAAAAAAAAAATAAAAAAAAAAGCGCAAAATTTCAAAGTCTATGGACTGCGATCCCGATACTACTTGCTTCCACTTGCTTTCATAATTGAACTACGTAATATTTTATTCACTTGCTTTCATAATTGAACTACGTAATATTTTCTCCACTTGCTTCTCCATCTCTTGCATTCACATGCTGCATGGGCCGCTGAAATAGAACCGCTTATTTTGACTAACAACAGTACACAAGGCCATCCAGGCATATATGTATATATATACACAATACTGCCTATATGCACATATGCACACTCCCATTCTTTTCGTGATTTATCTGTTATAGTCCCCTCCTTTGCTCGTGGGCTTATAAAAATGTCTTGGTTAATTTTCAGTCTTCAGGCTCTTGCATTCTGCTTTAGCTTGCCTGAATTCCTCGGAGCAAGCACTTTTTCAGTTAGCGGTAACGAGACAGACAGAGCAGCTTTGCTTGAATTCAAGTCCAAGATCACTAATGACACTCTTGGTGTTCTAGGCTCATGGAATGATTCCATCCACTTTTGCCAGTGGTATGGCGTTACATGTAGTCCTAGGCACCAGAGAGTCACAATCTTGAATTTGCAAAACCTTAGGCTTGCTGGCACTTTGTCACCTCACATTGGAAATTTGAGCTTTCTTCAAAATCTAGATCTCGGAAACAATAGCTTCACCGATGAAATCCCCCCACAGATTGGCCATTTAATCAGGTTGCAGATACTGTACTTGCAAATTAATTCATTTGGTGGGGAAATTCCTGCCACTATATCCAATTGCTCAAACCTTCTTGCTGTCAGTCTAGCTCATAATCATCTGGTGGGCGAAATTCCTTCAGAATTTGGCTCCTTGTCAAAGCTTCAGTTCCTCTCTACAACTGCCAACAATCTGACAGGAAACATACCTTCTTCTTTGGGAAATTTGTCATCCCTTCGTGGTCTTTCTTTGTCCCGTAATGAATTTTATGGGAGCATTCCCGATACTTTTGGCCGGTTGAAGAATCTTGTGAACCTGTCGCTTGTTGTGAATAACTTGTCCGGTACTATTTCTCCCTCAATCTTCAATATCTCTTCCATCCAAACTTTTGATGTGGGATCAAACCATATTGAAGGGGAAATGCCCTCGGGCTTGGGTACTACTCTCCCAAATCTCAGAATATTCAGCATTACGGGAAACCAATTTACAGGTTCTATACCACCTTCCATACCCAATGCCACCAACTTGGAATTATTTCAAGTATCGGAGAATAATCTAACGGGGAAAGTGCCTCATTTGGAACTGCTACAAAGGCTTTCTTGGTTCATAATTGTAACAAACAACCTTGGGAGTGGAGGACGCGATGATGATTTAAGCTTCTTATGTTCTTTGACTAATGCAACTAATTTAGAGCGTTTGTATGTAAATAACAACAATTTCGGAGGGTTACTACCTGGATGCATTAGCAACTACTCCACCACTCTTCAATATTTGCTCCTGGACAACAATAAAATATTTGGAAGGATCCCATCTGGGATTGGCAAGTATGCCAACTTGCAGAGACTGGACATGTGGAACAACCAATTATCAGGTACCATCCCCCCTGCTATAGGAAAGCTTCAAAATTTAGGGCTATTGTACTTGCATGGAAACAAGTTATCAGGAAATATTCCACAATCTTTTGGAAATCTGAAAATGTTAATACAGTTATATTTGAGTGACAACTTGCTTGAAGGTAGCATCCCCTCAAGCCTAGGCCAGTGTGAGAGCTTGACAACAATTGATCTTTCTTACAATAATCTTAGTGGCAAAATACCTGCCCAATTCCTTGGTCCTTCATCCATCTCAATTTTCATTGGCTTGTCTAACAACCAATTCACAGGTTCCCTTCCGACAGAAGTTGGAAATTTGAAAAATCTAGAAATACTAGATGTTTCTGGGAACATGCTGGTAGGGGAGATCCCTAGAAGTGTTGGCGGTTGTATAAGATTGGAACTATTAGATATGCATGGCAACTTATTCCAAGGTCATATTCCTTCATCTTTGAGCTCTCTAAGAGGTCTTAAAGCCTTGGATTTGTCACAAAACAATCTTTCAGGTGAAATTCCTGAATTTTTGGCAGGATTTGAATTTTTACAAGATTTGAATCTATCTTACAATGACCTTGAAGGCATGGTACCAACAAAAGGAGTCTTTAAGAATGCAAGTGCTACTTCTATTTTGGGAAACAACAAGCTTTGTGGTGGTCTACCTAAATTTCATCTACCAAATTGTGGTGTTAAAAAATCTAAACATCGAAGAGTGACTGTTGCACTGAAACTAGTAATTGGTCTAGTTTCTGGGCTTGTAGGACTGGCTTTGGCTCTATCTTTTCTATTTCTTTATTTGGTAAAGAAGAGAAAAGAGAAAAATAATCGAAGCAATTCAATGAATTCACTCCTAAACCTATCATACCAAAATCTGTACAATGCTACTGGTGGGTTCTCCTCAGCAAATTTGATTGGTGCAGGCGGCTTTGGTTCTGTTTATAAAGGAATTCTCGATGAGGGTAAAACAATTGTTGCAGTGAAGGTGTTTCATCTTCTTCACCATGGAGCTTTCAAGAGTTTCATAGCTGAGTGCAATGCATTGAGGAACATCAGACATCGTAATCTTGTCAAAGTTCTCACTGCATGTTCAGGGGTGGATTATCAAGGAAATGACTTTAAGGCCCTTGTATATGAGCTTATGCCTAATGGAAGTTTAGAGGATTGGTTACATCCAATGACTAGAGAAGTCGAAGCAGACCAGCTGCCAAGGAATTTAAATTTGCTTCAAAGATTAAACATTGCCATTGATGTAGCCTGTGCATTGAACTATTTGCACTATGATTGTCAACCTCAAACAGCTCATTGTGATCTCAAACCCAGCAATGTTCTTCTTGATGTTGACTTGACTGCACATTTGGGCGACTTCGGCTTAGCAAGATTCCTTCCATCCACTCATAAGCAAACAAGCACTATTGGTATTAAAGGATCTATTGGCTATATGGCTCCAGGTATTACCTTCTATATTTATCTTTTTTGACACACGTAAATTTTATGATATCTAATGTAAATTAATTGTTTGAATGGCCTCAGAGTATGGCTTAGGGAGTGAAGTGTCAACATATGGAGATGTTTACAGCTATGGGATACTATTATTAGAAATGGTGACAAGTAAAAGACCCACACATGTTATGTTTGAGGGAGACTTGAATCTTCATAGGTTTGCGAGAACAGCCTTGCCTGATCATGTGATAGATATTGTGGATGTAGTAATTCTAAACGATGGTGAAGAATTGGCTGCTACTAACCAAAATGAAAGACAAGCAAGAATCAACAGCAAAATTGAATGTCTTAAATCTATGGTTAGAATTGGAGTTGCATGTTCAATGGAGTTGCCACAAGATCGAATGAACATAACAAATGTTGTCCACGAATTGCAATCAATCAAGAAAATTCTTCTTGGGCATTAAGCTATATATTTGAACAGGCAAAGAGGTAAATAATTAGATCTTTGCCTAGTCATATGGTACAAATTCAACTGTACCTTTTGGCTTTTGCAATAAAGGAGATTCGGTGATCCCACTGAACAGTGCCAAAAAATCGTTGTGATGATGAATATTTCGTGGATTTTTTTTTTCAAATAATATATTAATTGTGTTTGAGGAGGATGTAAAGAGCTCGCACATCGCCATTATTGCCACTCCTAAATGAAAGCAAAAGCTTTATAATATTTTAAGAAAAAGAAAAAGATTAGCACATCAACTTTATCAATATTTTATAATTTATGCTGAAAAAGGAAGAGAAAAGAACAAATTATGTCTGCCGTTTCTAAAAGAAGCAATAACAAATCCACACGAAAGCATCTGATAACTTTGGCGCTGAAAGCAAAGCAAAGGAATCTTTGGCCCTGACGGTAACTAGAAATGTTTATTAACTATCTTACCGCCTACAAATATTAGTCGTTGACCAATGGAGCAAAGCAAGATTCAGTTGACTTAAAAAGTCAAATTCGCACACCTCCTCACAAGATGTAATTCTAATCTATTAAACTTTATTTCTCAAGAAAATGCATGTATTTTCCCAGGAAAATAGAATAGAGCGATGTAGAGTGAAATTAGAGGTAAAAGATGTTCAGTTGTTGTGGGTTCAAATTTGAAAATTTTGTAGAGTTGAAGTTTAAGCTACCCGATGGAGCTGAAATTGCACCCTTCACTTATTCTCTTGAAGATTCTGTGGCTCATCTCAAATCGTCTGTAGTTTCAAATTGGCCAAAAGCTTGGTTTCTTTTGCCAAGACTTTGTTTTAATTTCTTAATGTCTTAGTGGTGTAAATCTTGTTCAGTTATTTACTTTGTAGACTCATTTTTTAGCTAGATTGCAAAGCCTGTTTGTTATGAATTTATCGGATAAAGCAAATGGTCCAAAGAAAGCAAAATATGTGGATCTTTTTAATGGGGAAGAAAGATTAGCAGATGATATGCATCTTTCCGAATTGGTTGGTGCTGATTATTCTGAGGAAATCAGTACCATAAAGTTGTTTTGCGATCACCGTCAAACAAAGGTAAAGGTACATATATCAATAACCATAAATGTACTGCTTATCTTAATCTGCAGATTCTAACCTTGCATTATTATTATATCACGATTTAAACATTGATCAAATAGCAAATACACTTGACTTGCTGAAACTTACTTTCGTTTGCAGAAAATTTTCCATATTCCGCGAAGGCAAGCAGATGTGTATGCACAATCCCTTAACTAATTAGTTTGATTTATTCTCTGTTTTCTATGCTAAAAAAGAGAAGCACTTTTTTTTTTCTCTGTATCTATTGGTTGTTGATTCATTGGAATTGAGCATTGCACCAATGGATTGGAGGAAATAATCGACAAAAACTTTATTTTTGAAACTGTGATTGTAAATTTGATTCTCTACTTAAATCTTTGGACTGGTTTTTCTATTTGCCTTTATTATTGATTGCTGACTATGAATCTTTCTCAATCTGATAAATTTTTCAATTATCAAGTTACTAAAAGATCATATGGAAAATAGTAAGCACTAAGGATTCAAGATCATGGTGCATGATATTTTATTCAAATATTTAAAAAAAAAATATGCAGTATACAAATAATTCATAACCTGTGGTCCACGTGATTGAGATGGAAAGCTCCAATTACAAGACATATTCCATTGACCTTGCGCTAGTGAATCTTCATAGCAGTTTCAAAAGAGTCTCATTGATAAACTCCAATTATTAATTAGTACATGCCTGTGATTCACATCAGGATGGCAAAATAGTCCAGGATTGGCCTGCCAAACTCGGCTCGACCAAGTGGTTAGAGGTGCTAAGCCTAAGCTATAATATATTAGGAGCAATGATATTCGACCCTCTTCACTTATCTCAACAATTCTTATTTTTTAATTAATTTGATCTATTTTCATAACTGTCCTTAAAAAAATAATTATTATTTTATTTTTCATTTTATTTTCTATAAATAGTATATCTCTATCTGTCTCAAGTATTACCACCACCAAAATCACCTATCTTCAATTCTTCATAATCGTCAATTTATTGCGTTTGCATTTAAGGTACTTCACGATATTAAAAAAATTATTCTTTACTACCAAATTCCTTCCTAAATTGACTTTGTGTTATTCCGTTCGAGCTGCAATTACACAACCAGTTAAAACCCATCACAATTTGTAATTTGTAGCTTTGGAACAAGTTTACAGGTTTAAATTTTGGAAACTTAATCAACGTAATTTGCCCAGAATAACTGTTTGTTCCTTTTCTTTTTTCAGTAAGTCCTCAGCATACATTCAACAATTATTAACAAACAAAATCAAGAAAGGCAACACAACTATTACCACTTTCTAACCAAATCATTCCGCCAACTTTGTCTTCTCTTATTTGTGATATGTTTCACTCTCTTTTGCTTGGCTTATGTCTTGAGCAATATTGGCAAATAAAATGCTTCCCATCTATCAACAGTCAACCAAAGATTTTCCTTCGTCAAACGAAGAAATTCATTTTTCTATGAGCAAATCAGACTTTGAGAGGGAAAAACCAAAAAGGAAAAAAAGAAAATTAAAAAATAATAATTAACTTTTAATAAAGAGATTTATGAAAATAAGTTGATTAATTGAAAAGTGATGGCTAATGAGATAAATTATGGGATTGAAGTTCAAATATCACTACTTATTCTTTTAAGTCAAGCCCAATTAAGCTCAACCAAGCCCACTAATAAAAGCCCTAACTAAAAGGAAAATTGGAGAGGAAAAAAAATAAAAAATAAAAAGGGAGCTTCTTCTTCCTCCTTAGTTGGCTGGGAGAGATTCAAGAGAAAGTAGCCAAATCTTTCTTGGTTTTCATCAATCAAGTAAAAAGGTGTTAAAAAAATTGTGGGGGTGCTTAAATATAAATTTTTATGACATTTAGGCACTCTATTTCTTGTATAAAGTTAAAATTATTGTGCTTGATCTCTAAGATAAATTGGGGATATTGAATCTTTATGCTATTGTATAATTTTTGTGGGCAGTATGTGTTGAGGAATTATTACTGATTAAGTTAAAGCCATGTAGATTAATGTAATGTGCAGAATTTTATGACAGTCACTCACTTTAGAAATTATTTAAAATTATGTATTTTGAGTCACAAAAATTTATTTATATAGGGTAAAACTAATCATCTTGAGGTTTGCCTAGAATTTCTTTTCCATAAAAAATGACTTATATTCTATTTTTAATGTTCCAGAAAATTTGCAATTTTCTAATGTTGTAGTATGGAAAAAATGTTTAGGTTAACCAAAGCTTCTCAAAAAATTGCGAAACTTTCTAGATTTACCATTTTATATGTTTAAAGTTTAATATATCACATCCAAATTGGGGTCCTAATTCCTTGCATTTTAATTTTTTTGAATTGAAGATTGAAGGATTTTCAACACTGGATTCCAAATTTCAGGATTTACAAGTCTTAGAATAAAATTTATTTGAAATAGATTTTGAATGAATTTGGATTTGAAATTTTTGCTACATGTATATTTATGTGACTATTTAAGGCCTGCAAAATTCATGATTTTTTAATTAGTATTTTATTTAATATAAATTAAACATCGAGGGTTAGTTAGTAACTTTCTTCAAAAAGGAATGTCAAGATGTATAGGGTTATAGAAAATAGTTCCTTGAGGAAAATGGAGCCTATAATTTTATATATATTTGATGATATTGATGAGAATGCAATTTTGATGCTAGGTTACGGTAGTTAGTTTATGTGGTTAAGCTTATTGTTATAACTGCTCAAAAGCAAGTAAACTAGACTTCTAAATAAATCACAATAAACAACATGCATATATTTAACATGTTTGAAAAGCCTATTTTGATATGTACGGATATGAATTTATTTGATTTTGCTCATGTATTTATGTGATGAGTTGTTATGTGTTAAGCGTGATTGCATATATCAGCTTATGTATGTGTCAAGGTTTATTCACATGAGCATGAATATATATTATGTTTTCTATGAAATGAGAAAGTGAAGTTTAGCAAATTGGTCTTGAAGAAGGTACTTAAATTCATTACTCACTTGGTTGTACTCTATATGTTATGTGATGAAATAAGTGAGTGAAGGACACTTGCATGAAGCCCAAAAAAAGTGTTATGAGAAAGTACAAATGTTAATTAAGAGTTCTATTATGCAGCGATTGAATGAAGGTAGTTCAAATAAATTATTTGAATGGAAATGTAAAGTTTGAAAGTGACACTTGAGATTTTTGAAGAATTTTTTTATGATGTTTGTCAAACAGCATTGCATATCATGTATTAGTATGTATGTATTTTGGTATACGAAAAATTAGTTTGCTTACTAAGTTTTATATTTGCTATAGCTTATTGTGATTTTCATATATCAATATTAATTCATGATGAATGAGAGAAGGGCTTGAATTAAAAATGGTAGATGGTTTGACAAATTTAAAAGTCTTTCGCTATTTGAGATTGAATACTTTGTATATTGTACATAGGTTTTTAAAGTTTATTCTTTTTAACACTTCTACTAAATTTATCTGTGAATTAGATCTAAGCATCGCTCTTAGATTCCCTCACGTGATTCGGGTCAGGTCATTAGAAGTACTACAAATTAAGTAAAAAAAATCAATTTAAACCTTTTTATTAATTTCATTCAAGGAGAAATGAGAATTAAAATAAAAATGATTACTGGGTTTAATGAGATTAGTCAAAGGAGGTAAATATTGTCACCATCTTCAATTTTTTTTTTTTTTTTTTTTTGTTTTCATATTCAATTCTGAATGCTGTCATTTATAACTAAAATTGTTAAGGTCCAATCCAGAAGCCTTTCAAATTTCTTTTAACAATTAAAATATATTTAAAAATTTACAGAAATCTGTGCCTGTAAAATGTCCGGCCCAACTTGGACAAGCGAGGGCCGGGCTTCTCCTTAGCTAGGTTAAAGTCAACTATGGCCGGGCCGTCCTGCCCATTGGCCATGTCTATGTTTCTTAATGTATACGAATTAACTTCTGTATCGAATATGTATCATCATGATGAAGCGCTACAATTATAGAATCTATTTCATGATCAGTTTCTATTGCAACACCATCTGGTTACTAATTGGTTTAGCTGATAAGATCCCACTAACACTAAGATTTATAAAGATTTGGTCTATATTTTTTTATTAATTAAAAAGAACAAAAAAGGAATTCATTTAAAACGAGAAAATTTTTCATTTTTTCAATTAAATTCTTAATGGCTCATTGGCCTGCCAATTAATAAAGCAACATTAATGCCCTCTTCATTGTGTTAATTCACACCCAATTTGTGCCATGAAATTACCCCAATAAACTCTCATCTCCTTTGATTGAAACTAAATTCTCTGTAATGCATAAAAAAAAACAACTTACAATTTATTTGCTATTATGATTGGATAGTTGTAGTTTAAAAAATTTTGTAATAAAATATTTGGTGCCGTGATTTGAAAATTAGGTTGATTTTATCCCACATTTGAATAATCAAAATCCTATAATATCTATTAATAATTGACAAGAGAAGAGAGAAGAGGAAGTGCTGACACAACACCCATCAAGTTTTATGCAAGTATATATAGACGTAACTCAATGAGAATGAAGACAATTTACGTCACAAACAAACATTGTTTCAACATTCTCATATACTCGCAACTGTGAAGGCATCTTACATCGTTCTGTTCGTTCTGCTTGTTTCCTGCATTATTTCCTTTATTGGTCAAGTCTTTTATTTTCTAATGAAAAATCAAAGCAACAACGATTTTGGCCCAACCAGTGGATAAAACGTGGCAGCTAGCTAGCAGCAGATTGTCATTCTCAATTCAAGGCGCAAACAATATTTTCTCAACAACGGCCCCCGCTATTAGCATCCTTAATCAATTTTTATGATATAATGTTACAAGCTTACAGCTTATCATTTTAGTTTATGTATTCCCCATTTTGGATTTTCTTTTTTAAGTTGTACAAAGTGAATTATTGGCCATATATTAGAAATATAGTTTAATTTGTAATTATCATACCTTATCTTTTGAGGGGTCCGTGCCAAGGGATCAGACCATTATGAAATGAAAAAATTGAAAAATTTTTCTTTTTAACTTTTTATGTTAATCAAAAGTTTCAAATTATGGTAATTGAACCATTTCCTTTCTTTATCTTTCAAACACTATACAATTAAATTGAGTATTTGTGGCATTGTGATCAATGAGTGGAAGACTATAATTTGTGGCATTGTGATCAATGAGTGGAAGACTATACAATTAAATTGAGTGTTTGTGTCATTATGATCAATGTGTGTGGAAAACATTTTTTTTCCCCTCACATTGTGTCCACTAAACCATTGACAGCCAAGTTTTTTCCCAAATTGTAAGACAATATAGAAACGATATGTGCAGCTCGCTCTGGATATCTAAGCTGTTGATTCATTGCAGTTGAGCATTATTAACACTCAATGCACCATAAAAAAAACTCACTTAAATCCTCCATATTAATTTTTGCAATATAAAGTTGAAATTCTTGTTTTGTAATCAATTCTACAGGCTGATTGGCCTACTAATTAATTTTTCCATAAAAGCAACGATACCCTCTTGGTTCAATCTCCAAATCTGGAAACCGACCAACACTTTTATCTCTCCATGTTCCTTTTCCTTCAACAAATGAGAATTTCCAGAACTAATCACCCATGCAATTTCCACAGCTTCAACAAGGTTACTGAAAACAGATATTGAAGGAAAAGCCTGCTGATATATAGCACTTACATTTTCATTGTCACATTTGTCCTGCGGCCTCATGTCTTGAATATCAATATGCCTAGACCGTAGAGAGCCTGTTAAGATGGCATTGCTGACCATTTTCGTTGCTGCTGAGGTACGAAGAACTTTCAGTAATCCAGAATCCTGGTTGCCGACAGCTGATGGAGATTTTCCAGGTACTTGGCCAAATCGGGATAATGCTTTATTGGCAATTTTTTCGATTTTTCTTCTTGATTTAACCCATAAATTGGGTTCATTATCTTCCCAGGGATAACCACCTATTTCAACAATTAGGCAGAGTTTGCTCTTAAATATGTACGATATGTGAGAAACTTGAATAATAAATTTACAAGATAATCATTACGAAATTATATTATTACAAGTTAATCATATTTACAAACGCATTCCATAGACTGACATGTCATGATATAGTAAAGAAAAAGATAAAATTAAAAAGTCAAATGTTGATACCAAGTTAAGTGTTGCACATTGCGAAAGAGTTAACTAGGTTTATACGGAATTAAGTATAGAAATGTATCGGTCTAACTCAACTCAAATGCTAGCTCAAGAGTTTAGGGTTGTTCAGGTCATATATACTTAACTAAAATTTAATACTCAATTAATGTGATATATATTTTTGTTTTCTTAGCACCTTGTCACGTATAGGCCAGTCTTTTTGATTGGTAATATGAAACATGGAAAAAGAAATGATACACACTATTATACTTAAGCTAGCTTAATCTACTATGTATTGGAATCTAGATGATCACAAGATAACATCAAAATTATGTACTTATCTATTATCTTCTATAGTTCATATTTAGTGTACCTTTCTTATGATATTTGTTCCAATTGGATTTTGATCCTGATTTGCTCGAAACCGACTGTTGTTGAGCCGACCTCATGAGGACAACTAAGAGCCTATGATGGCGACCCGATTTATAAGTACAATCAGGAGCCGATGTCGGCGACCTAATTTATAAGTATAACCAGGAACCTACATGGCCGACCTGATTTATAACCTGAGTTTTATGGGGACGACCTAATTTACAAATGCAATCCTAATTCAATACGAGTGACTTGAAAAATCTACAATTCCGATCTGGAGATGAAGCAGCTCGACTTGGAAACTCGTTTGTCCAACTTGAGAATGTGCTAGCTTGACACGGAATATTATTGGTCAGGATCACATGGCCTATATTTGAGGGAAGTTATATAGCATAACTTATCAAATCGCCTTCAACCGACAACTAGTTACAACTGCTTAAGAAAGTGGAATAAAACTGATGTGGTAACCACTCACAACCAGGGATGGCAATTTCCGGGTCCGGGTTTGGCCTTTCCGGATCCGGACCCGGATACAAATTTTTTATACCGGACCCGCATTTGAGCCTGGTTTTTTTTAATCCAGGTCCGGGCTGGGTTCAACCCGAAAAAATCCTGGTACCCGGATTCCGGATTTTGAACCCGGATTGCTAAATTAAAAATAAAATTTTGAAAAAAAAAATTACCCTAAAGAAAATCAAATATAAATCACATGACATATTTAGATTTTAAAATAAATACAATACAAATATATAATCTAAAATTCAAAATTTCAAAGCAATAAACATCCACAAATACAAATTCATAACATAAATCTACAATATTCAAATATTCTATTTATATTAAATTTTTTTATAAAAAATTAATATTAAAATAAAAATCCGGATCCGGGTTTCAGATTTACGGGTTCACCTAAACCCGGATCCGGACCCGGAATATATGCGGGTTTTAAAAATTAAATCCGGGTTCGGATAAAAATGAATCCGGTACAGGTTGAACCCGGCTCGAAAAATCTGGGTTCAGCCCGGGTCCGGGCCGGGTCCGGATTTACCTGCCATCCCTACTCACAACTGGAGAACCTATTTAAATCGGAAAGACCATCAGGGGGGGGGGATTTAACTAAAAAAGCACTCTACAAAGAACTAGACGAGAAACCTTCCCTATTTTCTACGAGGTTCTTAACTCCACTACGTAAGAATTTCCTTAATCTTAACTCATCTCCAGTCTCTCCTTTTGCATTTTTCTTTTTCTTATATACAAAACACCTGACTTAAGCATCGGAGGGTTTACGCCGGAACCCCTACCGGCGTGTCCTAACCATATTTTTGTGGTTGGCAGGCATAGAAAGTTGCGGTCGGGTCAACGCTTGAGCTTGGATTCGTGTTGTTATCCCCAAAAAATAAATTTAGTTGTTGGAGTCATTTTTCAGCATAAACAATATTATTGATAACTAATCTTCGAACTCACAAGCTAGCTGAATCTACTATGTATTTGAATACAGATGATAACAAGATAATATCGAAGTTATGTATTTATTATCTATTACCTTCTATAGTTCATATTTAGTGTAGACGTTTGTCGTTTTAAAATGCAAATTTGAAGTTAATTACTGTTATCTAGGTACAAGTCGTCTAACTATAAATTTATATTTTAAAATGTGTGGAGGTCAGCATTAAAAAATTTTCATTACCTTTATTATCATAATAATATTACTTTATTAGGAAATAAAAAATCATAAATGAAAAAAAAAAAAACATAGGCGTGAGATTAATAACATTACCAATTTCTCCTCTCTTAAGATGGTTGTAGTCAGCAAATTTCATGAAAATTGTTTCAAGAGTGTCCATCATTGCTTCTTGGCAGGAAGATGAAAATTGCAAGCCATATAAAAGCCCCGGCATTGCAAATCCAAAGCCTCTTGTGTTAACTCTAATCACAGGAGCATCCTTGGTTATCGGCCATTGAAGCTCACCCACAGTGCAAGCAATCATCAAAATGGGGCTACATTTTTGCATGATGAGAACAACAGAAAAATCTCCAAGGCGAAGAAATCTGAGAGTTTGTTCATTATCATAATCCATTAAAAAAATTGCAGCAGAATTGATACTGAAGAGTTCAGTTGAGCTTCCATAAGAAAATTGTGATGGCTTGTTAATGTTGCTTGACAAGTCAGTTTTGATTGATGATGATGGGGACAGTGAAGTCATTAGGGTTTAAGTACGAGCGACGGATCCTCTGCAAAAGAAGCATATTAAGATTAGAGTACGTAGAATATCTATATAAAGCACAAATATCTAGCGACATTATTTCACTTTTTCGAGAAATACAAGACATCTAAGTCATATAAGTAAAGGGGAACAATGACTGAACTGGTGATAAAATAGAATTCTGGGTCACAAACTGCTAAATATGAACTCAAACTCAATCAACTGACTTGTCGTTTGAGTAAGAACGTTCGTAGGAGTTGTCAATTGCTGTGTTGTTGAAGCCAAACCGACATTGGTGATAATGTCATTCAAAGCCATTATTATTATTATTATTATTTGTTTGGTATTATTAAGGTGGAGAATTAATCAAGAATTCTCTTTCTTTATTATTAATTGAATTATTGTTTGTGTTGAGCGTTGACAAAGATTCATCACCATCGGTACAATTATTCGATAAAAAATGTCATGCTCCCATACATAAATATTAAAAAAAATATGATAAATAAAGAACATATGTCTTAAATTTAATGTCATGCTCCCATACATAAATATTAAAGAAATTATGATAACAAAAGAGAAAATAAAGAACATATGTTTTAAATTTAATGTCTGGGTATGTGAGAACGATTTTACCAAAAAAACAAAAAAAAGGAAAAAAGGAAATTCCTCTTTTTACACGTTTATTAAGACCGGGCTCACGTCAACAAAATCCAGATTTACAAAGAAGAAAAATTGTTAACACCAGCTTTTGAGTGTAATTAGACAATGATCAAACAAATAAATGGACACTAACGGCAATAAAACAATGGAAAATAATTGCATTAGAAAATGAATAAGAATTAATCATAAATCAAAACGAAATTGCAGGGAAATTTAATTTCCCTTTTTAGGTTATTTGAGAGAGAAAGAGAGTGAGTGAATACAATACCTAATGGAAAATTGTGACCACAGAAGATAACTGATAGACTCTGATTTTGATGAGAATCAGAATTGAGAAGACAGGAACTAGTAAATTATTATCTTGAATAAATTTAAGAGAGAGAGCGTTGAATGGTTGAGTATTGAGCATAGCATGGTCCAAGGTTATTGCATTTACTGCCATATTGCTTTAGAGGAAAGTAAATCCAGCATACTGCCAATGCCAGAAAATGAGGATTAATTAATTTACACATATAATCAAACTCACTATTTAATTTTGTGAAAGCGTAAATAATACAAATTATTGCCTATAGATTTATTATAATTTATAACATTGGCCCAAATGTATTTTAGGTAAGTAAATCTCTAGGACTGAAATTTAATTTGGAAAAATGAGCATTACCCCTATTGTTTGGAGAAATTATTTGAAACTCCTCTCATATTTTAAAATAGGTCTAAACCTCCCTCTCAGTTATAACAATATTAACTTTATATATCATTTTATTATTCTATTCCTATCTTAATATTAACCATAAAATTTAAATATTTTAAGAATATAAAAAAAGTAAAATGACGTATATACCATTAAGAATTAAATTAATCTAGTAATGAATTATAAATACCCCTAAATCAACTTTCTTCCCACCAAAATTAAGAAAACATCTATGTTAGGCACCTGAACACAGTAGCAATGGACATTAGCATCATCATGTCAAGAATAGCTTAAATAAAATAAACTTGAATAGAAGTTTTAAAATTTTCTTTTGTTCAAAATCACTATATCAACAAAATTAGACCCCATTTAGCAACCTTTCACATACATTATAACAAAAAAATAAGAAAGAACGAACAAAAGGTTCAAACTTTTAATACCCATAAACTTGTGTCGAAAACATAACGAACTCAAATAATTTTTTAATAAAAGAGCTCGTATTTTAATACTATAAATGAACTTACATTTACAATTCAATTAATATTTTGCCATAAGTTACAATTCATTATTAAATTAATTTTATATTAAGGGTATACAAGTCATTTTGCTCGATTTATATTATCAAAATATTTAAATTTTATGACTAATATCAAGATTAAAATTGGAATAGTAGAATGAAATATAAATTTAACACCGTTATAACTACACAGGGTTTGGACCTATTTTAGAATATAAGAAGAGTTTCACTTAGTTCTCCAAACAATGGAGGTAGTCCTCATTTTTCCATTTTAATTTTATTGGAGAGAATCTTAATTAACATATGTGAAAGCCAAAGATAATTAATTATTTGAGACAATTTTATGATAATGAATTAAGTAAAAGTTCTTGCACGAAAATTTGCATCCTATGTTCATACGTTTCCTTTTTTCTTTCTTTCTTTCTTTTTTTTTTTTAATTTTTCATTTTATTTTGAAGTATATATTCAAATAAATAGTCTTGTAAGAGTTTTTCAAAACAAAATTATCCTCTAGGTGTCACAAGCTATCCACTAATCATAAATCATAAATCATTATCCTTTTTGAACATTTTATCTGTACAATAAAAGTAAAAATCTAAATTTCTTTATTGACAAGATTCTTCCATTAACACGTCCTTAAAAGGATTTAGATTACGTGATTATTCCACGCTCAGAATTAAACATAGCCAACTCATTACAAAAGCACACTACCATATCCGTTCAATTTTAACTTTAAAATATTTGTTCAAAATTAGCCGTTTCGGAATCTTTCTAAAGAAGAAATTAAAGGATACTATGAATGCAGCCAACTTATTCCCTTTGATTATTTATTGCAGTTCTTACCAGGTAATGCCCTAAAGTAAAGGGAATAATCTCAAAATCGCTGAGAATTGATCTTGGGTTAATTATATAGATATGATATGAGGAAATCCTACACTCTTAATATAGCATTCAAGCTCACTATTAAGAATGAGTTAGGTTCATGAGTTTCTATAGTCAATTTATAAATATGTATGAGAGAAAGTGTCACTCTTTGAACTAACTTTTTGGATTAGACAAAGCCTAAGATCACCTAACGTGTTCAATGTTGATTTGTTGAGTTGTTGTGAACGTGCAATATTATCCGAAACAAGGATTATATTCATCATTAATAATTTTATTAACTTATTGTTTAATTATTCTGTACCTAATTAATATAATTCTCTTGGTCTCAAGGGTGTGATTTTTTTATTCGACAAGAATAATAATTACTCCCATCACCATCCGTAAGAGCAATTGGCTATCTTTTGCAAACCTAAAACAAAAGCTTAATTAAGTAGTTAATGGAAAACACAGGACCACAAGACTCATAATATTATTTTCTATTCATCCGTGCGATTATTATAACAAAACATAAGAAGAAAAAAACTTAAACTATTAGATTGGATGCGATCGAAATAGGCGCTAATTCAAGAGATTAAGCCCAAGTTTGATTGAGACAAAATTTGTGATACTGCTGATTAAGACAAGCAGTGCGAGTCTGGACACGGGATCTTATTAGTTGAATCACTAGTTCCAAAAACTGACGTTGTTAGACAAGGGCGCAACCCTATCAAGACAGATACTTAAATGTATTTAAAGGGTAAACCTACTTTGATATCATGGTTTCACTAATCAAAAGCTTAAATTTGAAGAAGATAAGAGTATTCGCATGTAATTTGATCCAAAAGTTTAAATTTGAATTCAAAGGTCTGAATAATATAATATTTTACAATTATTATTTAGTCTAATTACAATCCAATCCTTTCCCCATCTGTGAGCGGGGTTCGAGCTTTAAATGAACTCTTATTTTCAATATAAGAGATTTTACCAATATAATATCTAATTAAGCTTAAAAAAGAATTGTGGATGCCATCTAGTTAGAATGACAAAATATCTTGTATTGAAAATAAGAGGTCTCAAGTTTGAATTCCCTCACATAGGTGAGAAAGGAATTATGTTGCTAATAAGGTATCTAATCAAAAGAAAACCTGATAAAAAGTTCGTGGGTGCTACTTGCAAATTAAAGTGAAAACAAGTACACAATTAATTTCTGTCTAAATAATAGTAAGTTTGTACATACAAAGTCATTAATATCTGCATCTCGTCCTTTGAAAAATTCTACACGTACGTAATCGTTTTTGTTTAAATCATGAAGAAAATTATTGGAGATCAAGTAAAGTTGAGTCAAATATAATTCACTTGTTAAGACTGGTAATTATTGCAAGAAGAGTACAGATTACAAACTGAAGAATCCAAACAAGTGATTCCACTTTAAGTAAAACGAACAATAAACTCAGAAGCTAAAACATTGAAACATGAGATTTAAGAAGATCATGAAAACGTAAAAGGAAAACTCAAACCTTCAATGACAAACGACAATCGAATCAAAATGTACGTAATTAAGCTTCAAACAAACAAGACAAATCAGAAGCATGAAATATTTCACAAGAAACATATACAAACTTCGTCATCACCAACATCAAGTTCCTTCTGCCGTGCATGCACATGCATTAATTAAGCAGCTACATTACCGGATTCATAGCCTGGAATATTCCCAGGATGAACTTTAATGCTTCTCTTTCCAAACGCAGCTTTGTTGTTGTTATTATTATAATTATTATTAGTAGTACTATTGTTATTTCCCTCTTCATTGTTAATAACTTCACCTCTCCTCACTCTTTGTTCTTCCATTCTTTTCAGCTTCTCCTTTTGTTGCTTTCTCCTCACATAAACTTCTGCACAACTGGCTCCAATGGAAGACATTTTCTTTTTGTTCTTTTGGAAACCCTAAAAATAGAAAACCTGTTGAAAGAAAAGCACTGTTTGTTAAAGTGCTTCTGGTGCAAGCTTGGAGGGGCGCTCGGAGGAGGGAAATTTATAGGAATTTACAGATGAGAAAATTATCAAAATCCCCCTATTTTTTTCACAAATTTTTTTTATCCCCTCATGTTTCAAAATCCATCAAAACTCCCATATTGTTAAAAAGGTGATACACTTCTCTGTTGTGTGTGTTTGTTTGCTTGTTTGTTTTTTTCATTTTACCCTTAAAATAGTTAACTACACAAACAATAATTTCACAGTTAGCCACTTTTTTAACGGCAAGGGGTTTTTGTTGAATTTTTAAACATGAGGGAGGTATGATATATTTATTGTAACAACATGGGAATATTCTTTTGTTTCGATCATTTTCCCTTGAAAGCTTTTGGTGATGTAGCCATCACTAGTTGTTGTGTCTAACTGCTGAGTAATTTTAACATTATCTTAATCATCCAAAACAGTTTAAGAGTAAGAAGAATGACTAATTAAACTAGTGGCGGGGCTGGGGGTAATGGCATATCATATTCTATTTTTGGCAACAATGAAAGCATATAAGTGGATGTATCGCATTACATATTATTTTCATCACATAGTTGCAAATAGTGGTTTTGCTTTTAGAGAGGTGTGGATGCGTTCTCGTGGCATGGCCATTAATAGCAAAAGGACTCCACGTCAGTTCTGGTTATGGAGATGAGTGGCGGGTTTACAGTTGGACATTAATGGGATTGAGCTTACTTCTCAACCCTAGATCAAAGAATTGAGTTTCGGATCAAATGGAAAATTATTGTAGGTTTTAACATGGCTTGACTGTTCTATTTTTAGATGAAACGACAAACCTTTAACAGGTATATACTCTCATGTTAAACGCCTGAATCCAATTTGATCCCAAAACATCGAGCCGGAATCTAAAAAAGGAGACAAGATCAAAATAGAAATTAATATATGTAGAGGGCGCGAATACGTGGATCTAAGTTGAAACCATTCAGTCCAAAGTTTATGATATCGAATAAGAACTTAAATGTAAATAATTAGTATTAAAGAAAAATCTTCATATATATGTATGTATGTATGTATGTATGTATGTATGTATCTGTGGTTTTAAAAAATAAAATCTAGTTTGCTTTCGGTTTTTTTAAATCAATCTAGTTTGAGTGTGATGAATATTTTTTTATTATTTTTTCTATTAAAGGTGGAATTGTGGGCAAAGCCCAAATCATTTTTTTTATTCCTTTATCTCCCTGAGGATTTAAATTTGGAAGGCTAACAAAATAAAACTGCTTAAAAACAATTAAATCAGGCTCCAAGAGCGGGTGTAGTGAATATACTCATTTTAAACTTCAAAATTAGTAATTAAGTTGAACACTAATATGAAAGGTTCTCAATTTTTCTCAAACCGAAAATCAAGCTAGGGCGCCCTTATTTTTTTAAATGTGGACACGATGTTAAGTCGTTAGGTTTAATAGCATTAAAATCTGACTCTATTAAATCCCATGACTTAAAAACGTGTCTGCATGAAAAAAAATAAGAGTGTATATAGTTTAATTCACAATTGCTCCGTGATATCAAAGAGTAATGCTACCATTTTCATTAATCTATTGGATATTGGGATGATTGAATAAACAATTTTATAAGTTATAATCACTAATAACTGCGAAATTACTTGTGATGTACTACCGGAGATGAAATTACTTACTTTCAATGTCTGGCTACTACTTTTGCTTTTATTAACTGTCGAATAAGTAAGTGTTTGTGTTATAGTTACTTGTATTAAAGCTCAATTGAAGAGATAGAGGATATTACTTCGCTTCTTAAATATATTCTACTATGCTTCTAAAGTTTAAGTGAATATTTTACCTGTTATGCTTTTAAATTGTCAATTTCTGTTTGATTTCGTCAATTTCTGTAAAAGGGGATCGGCTTCATGGCGCTATCGCACTTGATAATTAGAAAACTTCTACTTTATATGGCATTAATCTAAGTTATAAGTGCAACCATAAACACCATTAATTAATTTTTCTGAATTCATTCTTGGCTGGTGGTGGTAGAGAGATTCCTATAGACGTTAAGGGGAAATTGATCCTTCATCCAAAAGGCTAAATTAGTGAAGTCCCTACCAACTTCTATGCCGCCCTTACTATAATCATATATATATATATATATATATATATATATATATTATATTATATTTATTTATTTATTTATTTTTTCAAACATGATTTTAAAGATGTGGAGAGTGATATGTCCACACATGTAGCTTTCTTAAATTTATATGTTTTTGTAATAGATATGATTCTTTAAAAAAAAGTAGAGGCTGAAATGCTCTGCAAGAAGATTTTATCAGAGAATTATTTTGAAAGAAAATGATAAAAAAACAAATTTCTAATTAAGAAATAAAAGTCGATGAATTTTTTTTTCATATACCCTTCGATCTCTATGCACTATTTTCAGTTTAATGTCATGAACTTAACAAGTTTTTTTCTCGCTCTTAATGAATATATATTGTCTTTGACGTGGTGTAAAAGAATTATTAGGCTTGTCCAAATCTGATGGGCAAAATATCAATATCTACAAAATATATACGAAAAGATGGATTGAATATAACTCATCTAAATCATTTATGTTCTTTGTTATAGCATGACCCGGAACTTGAATTGATTGCTCAGAGGCCAATAGCAATATTAAGGATAAGTTCCAACAGGTTGAGACAAAAGTTTGAAACTGACAAATAAATTGTACAATTTTTTTTTTCAGAAATTAAGCGTGTGGGTGGAATCGAGCAATGGATCATGTCTCCTCCATTCTTTAATATTTATAAGCACATCACCATTATAGCATATAATTTAAGAAGGCTTACCAATTTCAATTAATTATTACTATGCAACTTGCAATTGTCTGTAGTTTATTCTAAACAAAACCTTGCAAGCGAATATGCGATGCCTCAGGATAGACCTAATTATTAACTATAGTGCTTAATTAGAGGAAGAGTTTCTAGTGGTAGTGGAGAGCTTTAGCAAAAGCAAGTTAAGCAACTCAAGTGCTGTCAATGGAGTGTATATCTGAAGTAGAGAGGTCTGCATAATATTGGATCTCCATGTCACTAACAATATTAAAATTTCCATACCATTAACAAAAGAATGAACGAAGAGTGATAATGAAACATCAATATTTATAAGGGTTTGTTGAATATTAAAACAGAAGTTGAGGGTCTAAATCTAGCCATTTGGCCAATCAGAAGAAAGCTCAAGGCTCTTAATTTATTCCTTCCTCGACACATCCTAGCTACCTAATAAGAAGGTGATGGCAACTTGAACTTGAGTTTTTAATTTTATCTTTGAATGTGGTGAAGAGACTTGTAAACTTTTGCATGATGTAGCTGAGAGAATATTCATTACCAATCACGTAGTGCTAGTGGCAATTGCTGTTCGGTTGTCATTTGTCTAGTCGATCATTTCTTTATCTTTGTGCTAGAAGCATGGAAGTGGTCTAATAGATTGAGGTTAGGACATTGGGCTATATATTCAGTTAACTCAATGGTCCGAGATTAGGACTTTGAATCTAGAAACTCGACATGACCTCTCTTTTTTTTTTGCCTTTTTCATTTCAGTTTGAATGATCCAAGAAACCTTCCTACACCTCTATATTCTCCCACCATCTTCCTAAAACAAATTTCTGCATAAATAATTTATTTATTTATTTTTGCATCAAACCTCTAATATGTATTGCTCTCTACAGTGATAATACAGATTTACAACGTTAAAAAATATTTGAGTTTTTTTATCATCGATGCACAATGGAAATAATAAAACAAGTTTTTCATTATAACTGGAGGCCTATTTGCTTAACCCATTTGCATCACTAAGTTGGTAGGACAAATAACTTCTTAAGAAAAGTAACATACATGACATGTTTTGAAGCACTGAATAAAACTTTCGGCATCTCTCGTAATTCTCCACAAATTCTCTCTAGCGTCCAACAGTTTTGAAAGTTCGACTAATTTAGGGATAAAGCTGCATTGCACGCAGATTAATTAATGGGGATCAAACTCACGAGTGTTCGGCCCATTTTTGAAAGTTCGAAATGACCGGGCCTCTTAGGTAGGCTTGGCAATTTACGGGCTTGGGCCGGGCTTTGTCAAGCCCAGGCCCAAGCCCGTTTAACTTGCACAAAGCCCAAGCCCCCTAGGGCTGGGCTGGGCCTGGACGGGCCCGGGGCGGGCCGGACTTGGGCTTTGTGCAAAATTTTAAATTATTTTTTAAAATAGAGCTATAAGTTTAAAAAAAATTATCAAATACATAATACTATAATAGAGTAAAAATCTTAAAAATTCTTATCTAATACAAAATTATCCAACACACAAAATATTAATATCACAAATACACAACACAATAAATCACAACTACTAATATAAAAAATAAATTAATCTAATAGGGATTTACCGATTTAAGTATTTTTTATTTATTTTGTTTTGTTTTTTTTTTTTTGTTTTGTTCGGTTGTTAACTTGTTTCGTTTTTTAAGTTTGTTTTTTTTTTAATTTGAATAATTGAATTGGATGATATATATAATATATTTATATATTATAATTTTTTAAAAAAATTATATATTATAAAGCCCGGGTTAAACCCAAGCTTTTATGCAAAGCCCATATCTAGGCCCAATAGATATGGGTTTTGAAAATTTCAGGCCCTTATCCATCTTAACAATCCGCGGGCTTGGGCCGGGCTTGGGCCGGCCAGGGCTTTTTTGCCATGCCTACTCTTAGGTAAACTTGAATTGGGCTTTCGGGCGGTCAGGAGAAAATCCAACCCAGACACTTTCAATGCAAAATGCAAGAAACTGAAGAGATGAAAAACGAAAATATTTTAGAGTCAATGTTTTAGACCTTAAAACGTGATCATAGAAAATTGATAATGGCTGTATACTACTTAGCGTAACTGGTAGTGTCGCCAATAATTTATTAGTCTACCTTTGATTTTCTTTTGATTTACCTAATGGTCTTTCAGTTTTCTAATTTTCATTTTATAAATAATCTTTCTATCTACATATTTTAATACTATGAAAAAAATCAATATTTCAAATAAAATGTATTACATATAACATATAATTTTTACATTATTGGAGTAAGTATAGAATGAGCCTAATGAGAGGCTAAGAATCATTTTCCTAGATTTAGCCCAAAGTGTGTATGTACAATTGTGTGTGTAAAATTAAAGTTTTATTTTAATTTTTACATATCGTTTGATATATTTTTCTGGTGATGCTTAGTAAAAGGGACAGGAAGAGCATAGGCCTTCACAGGTGTTGTTGGTTGGGATTATGGAATTTTCGAACTTTTTGCCTATTAAGTCTTCGTGGTGTTGGTGGTTCTTTAACTTGTTCCACATTGTTCTCTTTAGCTTCTTTTAATGCACTTTGTGGCTCTTCAAGTTGGTTACTACTTCTATGCGTAATTACCTTCACTTGCTCCTTTAAAATTGTCGTGTTGTTGCTGTCTGTTGGATGGTAAGTTTACTGTCTTTTGAACCTTAATATTTCAGATAGCTGTAGCTTGATTTTGTAGAGTTGACTTAGTCTGTGTTATAAACTGCGTAAAAATATTTTCTAAATTTTAAATAACAGCATCTTGATTATGGAACCTGCTCTTGGATTTAGTGATTAATTATGTGATGAGCTTTTCCAGATTGGACATTTTTTCTTGTGGTTGGAACCCTAATGAAGATTGCATCATAGTTTGATTGTTGCTCCTTGAAAAATTCGGATGGCTTCTCCAAGCTGGATTGTAGGTGTTGGAATAAGGATTATGTTGATGTCGGTTGAAGTTGGATACCAAATGAGCTTGTTCAGAAGTAGATGGTGTAATAGAATTTCCAACTTGACATTCATTACTTGCATGGATGCCTCTACAAAAATCACATACATTGCTTGGAGTAAACATGACATTAGAGTTCTTATTTCCTTTTCGGTTTTTGAGTTCTGCAACCTCGACAAATAAAGCAGTAATAACATCAATGCGACGGATTCCCGTCGGTCTTGTTGGAGGCATTCGGTCTAAGAGTCGCTGAGACTGATTCAAGAGGATTAATACATGGGTCCTACATGGAACCTACAACTTTTATATTCTCTCCATGATCGTGCCGAACATGGGATAAGCTTGGGATTAGACAAAACTTGTCCAATCCCAAGATTTATCCTACATACCAAACAACTTTTACACTCACTTCTTACACACACTTATTTCCTATCTCATTTTTTAATAAATTTAGTGGAGTAGTAATGGAAAATCCTCATGTAGAGAATAATTTTTCATCCACACACTATTTCCCACCTATTATTTTATAATAGGTATCGTTAAATTAAATATTAAAGACTTTAATAAAACTATCACTATATTATATAGTATTTAAATTATTAAAAAATCTTAAAAATTTGAAACAATATCTTGAAGTGATATCTGAATTGTAAAATATTTAGATAAATAATTACTAAAAAATAAAAAAAGTATAGCATTATTTTAAATCTTTCTTTGTTAATGGCTTCATCTTCTCTTTATTGTATTCATATAGCCTATGATCATAGGGTTTATCATTCTTTTATAAAGAAACCAATATTTTAGTGTTGAATAAGAATTATATTGTATGGTTTTCTTTTATATATAACCAATTTATATTAAGTAAAAATAAAAAGAAAATTTATTAGCCAACATTCTAATTAATAAAAAAATTATTAAATAAAAATTAAAAAACATTTACATATAATGAGGATTATGTGGAGGGATGTGGGGAATACAAAACCAAATCCCATCCCATTAGGAATTTGGAAATTATTTTTTCCTCATTCCCTATCTTGTTTTGCAAAAATTATTCAAAATTCATCATATTTCAGCTCATGAGACCCTAAACATGTGTATGATTTTGTCATCCCTATCACTCCTTGAATAAAGAAAGAATGATACCAATTCAACTAAGGAGTTATTGACATATATATATATATATATATAATCTTTATTACTTAAAAAAGAAACTAATGTCTTTATTTCCTTTAGTTGTTAAGTGATGATAAGACTCTTTCTGTTCTGTTTTTGCCAGCTTGCTTTGACCTAATCATTTTTAAATAGTAGAGCTATTAGCACCCCTTTAACCTCTTATAAAAAATCTCTCTTTTATACATACACTTTTACTCAATTAAAATTACATTAAAGCACAGTATAAAATGAGAGTACTAGTGATATTAAGATGTTAACATTCTAACAAACTTTTTACAGCCCAGTATCCCTATTTTTTCATGAACATAAAACAATTAAAATAATTTCAGAGTAGTTTCTCAAAACTAATTATTATGAGGCTATTTTAATTATATTACTAGCTATTTAATATTTCTTTTTATTATCTTTTTATCAATGAACAATTTTCTACAAATGCTAGATCCACCACCACCCCCTACAACTGTTACTACTTAAAAAGTTGATAAGAATTTATCTTTGTCGACGGCAAATTTGCAGTTCAATTTTAAAAATTTTATGTTGAATTTCCCGATGAAAATTTTGCAATATAATTATTAAGTTTAGAATTTTTTTTTCTTTGAGAAAAGTTTAGAATTTATTATAACAATTTACAGTTTACTTATCAGACCATTCAAATATTTCTAACAATACAATATGTTGAGTTTTCGTCTTTGTCGCCATGTACTTTTGAAATTGTCAAACTCATATGAGAAGCTTGAGCAGTTGATAAATTTTAACAAACGTAACTACTAAAGAAAATGAATTGAGAGACAAAATTGTTCAATTCACTTGAAATTTGAGATTTAAGATGTAGATGGGCTTTAGGCAAAAGTAAATAGGGTTATTTGTGAAACTTGCTCAGGTGTTAATAGAAGTAATATCATATTTTAAATTATTTTATTGGGTATGCTAATAGCTACACTCATTTTTAAATCAACGAAAAGCATCGGTTAATTATAATGTCATAATCTTTTCATATTTTTCTGTTCTTGAACCAGCATATTTTGTTGCTTCTATTTGCCATCAATGCTTAAATAAATGCTTTTTCCTTCCATTTTCCTTTTGATGCACGATCATATTTTCAAGTCGATATTCAAAAGTAGCCATTTAATTGTTTGATTGTCGCGCTGAGGTAATAGTGTCTTTTGATTTCAATCACAAGAAGATATTGCAGGAGATCTTCAAGTCTTCGATTGTATCTAAAGGAATAACAGGTACTTTTCAATTTTTGTGAACAAGCTTTTTTCTTCTCATCAGTTAGTTCTTTGTATTCTTCTTCCCCACCACCACTAAAAAGAAAAAAAGATACTTCATTTTACTAAGTTTTATGTCATATATGAATATGACGTAGTGCCATTAATTTTCGAAGTTAAAAATTTTAAATAATTGCATGTCAATGGCAATATTATATATATGGTTATATAGAGTAATGATGCGGAAGGCGCAATGGTGCTAACCTCATGATAAGCCTCAATGTCTCGTGGTGTTGTTTAGTTAATCCATAACATCAACTCTACTCATAAGAAGTCAAAGAAAAGAATTGTTCTGTGTGTCTAAGTTCCATATGGTAAGTACTAGTACTCACTAGATCATATTGTCTTTCCAAACTTTTCTTGACAAACTTTTTGAGTATATGGTGACGGATTATAAATTATAAATAGATTATAATTAGCGGCGTGATGATAGATTAGGATAGGCAGAATTTGGGTGCATAATACGTCTTGATGGGAGGCACAGCACTCAGTTCTATGCTGTAATTTCTAAAGAAATTTGTTCAAATTCCATAGTAAGGTCCTCAAAAGGCCACTTGAAATCTTGTTTATCTCTCACTTTCGCTTGTAAGGGACCTCAATATGATTGCATCTACATGAATAATCTGGTTAATAAAAATTTTCAAGACTATATTTCCCTTTTTTACATTTTTCTATTTCACTACCTCTTGGCTTGCTTTCCAGTTAATCATTGCTGAACAAATGAATGTGTAGTGTAGCTTCTCCGTTGGGCTTTGATTCTTTCCCTGATTCTGGCTGATTCTCTGTTCCAATTTTAGTAGCGAGAGAGGAGACATGGACGTGCATCTCGGATTATTTTCAGAGAGGTTGAAAAGGCTATTGGCAGGTGAACAAAGAATGTTGCCTTCAGCGAACGCTGCAATGGAACAAATTCACAAGCTTCACACACTGATTGAATCCATTTATTCTCCTTTCAAAGGGACTATAAAGTTGAGATGGTTATGATTTTGCATAAACTTGATAGAGGCATTACTATATTAAAACTTCAGGGCATTTTGAAAGAAATCAATTACTTGGTCCATGAATCTCAGAAAGCCATTGACAAGTTCATTATGAGCAGCATGCAACAAAACGGTGAAAGATGTTCCAAGGAGCTTTGTGACGCTCTTATAGGACTTGAAAGTAAATTCGTTGATATTAAACAGCAGATGCAACAAGTTCACCCCGCTTCTACATCAACAATATCAGTTTATAGATAGAATACATGAAATCTGATGTATTGTTGAAATTGCGGAGGGACAGGGTGAGTCTACCGGATGATGCAATGGAGGAATTGTTAGATCAATTGATAGAGGGACCAACTCTGCTTTCTGTAGTTGCAGTTATTGATAGCTACGGGTTCGACAAGACTGTTTTTGCAGCAGAGGCTTACAACAGCGATTATGTGAAAAGTTATTTTGATTGTCATGCTTGGGTGTCCGTAAACTTGGATCCCTTCGTAATTTTGGATAACATATTGAAGATTGTGATGCCTCGATCTGCATTGAGGGAAATTATGCATAAAGGTGTTCGACAAAGGAAAACTGCACTTCATGATTACCTCAAAAACAAGGGGTACTTGATTGTGCTTGAAGATGTGCTTACAAATGAAGGGTGGGAGTATCTTGGAGAAGCACTTCCAGATCGTCAGAACGGAAGTAGGGAATTGGCAATGCTCACTTCCAATGAAATCTTCAGGTTCTGTAAATTGGAAAATGGAGAGATGATTCGTCTTGATTCCGTGCCAACTACACCACTGGGAGCTATTTACCGAGAATGGCTTTTCATCTTCTTATACTACGGGAGAAATTCATTAAATGAGAATATGTCGGTAGTGTGGCTATCCCATTATTCGTCAGTAAGCTATTCTATCATAGACGTACCTCTATGCCTGAAATTATGTTGTCTCTATTTAACTGCCTTTTCTGAATGCTTTGAGATCTCCACAAGGCAGTTGTATCAGATGTGGATAGCTGAAGGTTTTATTCCAGACAATAGCGAGGCAACTGCTGAAGAATACTTGGAACATCTAATCAATAGAGACTTTGTTAAAGTAAAGAAACGAAGAGCCCGAGGTACAATCAAAGCATGCCATATTCCTAGAATTAGATGGACTATGTTAACTTCAGTAGCTCAAACTTTGGAAATTTTCAAATTTCCTGGTAATTTCGACCAGAAGATAGAGCATTGGAAACTTTTAAACAACTCTCCATTGCTGGAACGCTCACTTCTTTCCTTTCTTTAATGCATGCTAACACATTCCTCCACTCTTCGTTACACCACCTTCGAAAGAAATCATTCTTCATCCCATACAATCTGCAATGAAATTTGCAAGAAGTCCAAATTCCTTGTATTACTAGATTTAGGAATTTTTTTTTTTTCAAAGGTAAGGGGTGGGCCAAGCCCAAATTATTTTTATTTCCCCTTACCTCTCCCAAGGCTCGAACCCGGATGATCAGCTGCTACAAGTTTTATGTTGTTACTAATCCGACCACATCCTTGGAGGCAGATTTAGGAACAGTAGTTCTGGAGGATTATCCATCTGAAATAAGTAACTTATTTCTTCTAAAGTACTTAGATTGAATATCCCTTCTCTCGAACACCCGCATTCATCCCTCTGCAACCTTCTCAACCTTCATACAATAGACATGCCATCTAGCTACATCCATCATTCACCCGTTGATGTTTGGAAGATGAACCAACTCTGGCATCTAAATTTTGGTTTAGTCACTCTGCCTGCACATCCAGGAAAATATTGTAGCTCTCTGGAGAATCTCAATTTCATTTCAGTCTTACACCCCATCGGCTGTACTCAGGATATATTGGGGAGGCTACCTAGTCTACGAAGTCTTCAAATACATGGAAATTTGAGTTCTTATCAATCTCTGTTGTCCAGTAGCCTTTGCAAACTACTCTGCCTTGAGTCATTGAAGTTGGTGAATGAAAGCAAGATAGTGTCACAGCTCTCATCAATTGTCCTGCCTGAATATCAATTTCCTCCCTGCCTCATCGAACTGAACTTGTCTGATACTGAACTGAGGGATGATCCAATGCCAACACTAGAAAAGCTACCACATCTTCAGGTCCTTAAGTTGAAGAAGAATTCATATTTTGGGAGAAAGCTTGTTTTCAGCTCTGGTGGATTTCCAAGCCTTAAGGTTCTGCATCTAAATCAATGTTTTGGCTAGAGGAGTGGACTCTGGAGTTTGAAGCCACGCCAAAACTTGGAAGCTTTATAATCAATCCTTGTGCTTACTTGAAATACCTTCCCGAGGAGCTCTGGCGCATAAAGAGCTTAACCAAATTGGAGTTATGGCGGCCCCGTCTCCATCTGAGAGAAAGGCTGCGGAAATTTGAGGACAAGGAGCATTACCACCTCCAGATATATCCTTATGGAATGTAATTAGTATGGATTCACATAGGGGGTAAGCTTTTCTTGTCATCTAATATGTTCAATTTCTAATAATTATTAGTGTCGATCTAAGTTTATTTATATGCATTTTTTGTAATCTTTTCCTCGTTGCATACTATCTCTCTTCAGACTTCATTGCTGCTGTCTATGCGCACATAAAGCCTTGTGATGCTGGAGTTTGATTTGAAGGATTTCGTTAAAGCACTGGTGCCTTGGATTGCCGTGGCCAGTTAGTTTTCTAGTATTGGGTTCACTTGTACCATATACAAAATTTCGTGCGAACATGCTGTTTTACAACATCATATAGGAATATTATCTGTGTATATTATGTCTAATTAACGCACGTTGTTTGTGATTTCATATCTACTAAAGCCTGGACTGACTGGTTGGTAAGGGTTGTTCAGAACGTGTCTTCCTTAGTGTATCTCACTGAAGTCTTGGACAGGGGATCTTTATGTATCTATTATCACCTTTCAGAAACTCCATTAACAATTTTGAGTGGACGATTTTTTCAAACGACGCCGAATTTATCCCAAGAATAATCTTAAATGCTCCTGCAACTAAAACAGTAAAATTGATGAAAATTTCCTCGCCAAGATGATGAAATGAGTTAGTATTTGTGGGCCATATGTATATAAAAATAATAAACCTGAAAGGCTGTCATACAAAAATAATAAGTTTGTAACTCAAATAATAAAATTGACACCGACTAAAATTTACAGGAAAAAAAGAATATTATATTAATATGTTTCTTTCCAGGAATTTCTGGAATTAGCTATCTGCCTATACGTTATTGCACGTTTTGCTAGTGGCAAACATAATTTTGCTTTTTCCAAAGCTTCAATTATAAAATGATTGAGAATGGTGATGTGTTGATCTTTGCTTTCGCTTTCCTTAAATTATTTTATTGTAATGCTTTTGCTTTCATTTAGTAGTGATAATGACGTTGCTAAGCTTCATCGCGGTTTCAGCTTTACATCCGCTTAATTACCTCAAGAAATTAATACATTATTAATTTTACTGACAGATCTGATTGGAATTTAGCATAACGTTTACAAATCTGAAATCACGATATTAGTGTTCTTTAATTTTATACTACGGAAGGCCTTCTGTCTTCTTATACTACGGAAGCAGGTCTTTAGAGGAGAACATGGCCGACACTGCCTTCCCACAGTCAGGATTTCTATTATTGTCTTTTGCAGAGTTACCTCAACACTTGAAATTGTGCTATCTCTATTTGTCTGCCTTTCCTGAACGCTTTGAGATCTCCACGAGGCAATTGTATCAGTTGTGGATCGCGGAAGGTTTCATTCCAGACAACAACGAGGCAATTGCTAAGGAGTACTTAGAACAACTAATCGAAAGCGGCATCGTTAAAAGTAAAGAAGAGACGGGCTGGTGGTACAATCAAAGCATGCCATATTCCTATTAGTACATGGGCTACGTTATTACTAGTTGCTCGAAGTCTAAAATTTATCAATGTCATCGTCTCTGAAGTAGATCCAGAAGATAGAGCATTAGGAAGTTTTAAACGGCTCTCCATTGCTGGAACCCCCACTTTTTTCCTTTCTTTAGAGCATGCTAACACGTTCCTCCACTCTTTGTTACACCTCACCTCAGAAAGAAATCATCCTATTCCCCATACATTCTGCAACGAAATTTGCAAAAAATTCAAACTCCTTGTATTACTAGATATAGGAACAATGGTTCTGGAGGATTATCCATCTGAAATAAGTAACTTATTTCTTCTCAAGTACTTAAAATTGAATATCCCTTCTCTCAAACACCTGCCTTCATCCCTTTGCAACCTTCTCAACCTTCATACAATAGACATGCCATCTAGCTACATCCATCATTCACCAGATGACATTTGGAAGATGAACCAACTCCGGCATCTAAATTTTGGTTTAATCACTCTGCCTGCACATCCAGGAAAATATTGTAGCTCTTTGGAAAATCTCAATTTCATTTCAGTCTTGCACCCCAGCAGTTGTACTCAGGATATACTAGGGAGGCTACCTAGTCTACAAAGTCTTCGAATATTTGAAAATTTGACTTCTTATCAATCACTGTTGTCAAGTAGCCTTTGCAAACTACTATGCCTGGAATCATTGAAGTTGGTGAATAAAAGCGAGACAAGGTCAAAGCTCTCATCAATTGTCCTGATTGAATATCAATTTCCTCTTAGCCTCATCAAACTGAGCTTGTCTAATACTGAACTGAGGGATGATCCGATGCCAACACTGGAAAAGCTACCACATCTTCAAGTCCTCAAGCTGAAGAAGAACTCTTATTTTGGCAGAAAGCTTATTTCCAGTTCTGGTGGTTTTCCAAGCCTTAAGGTTTCGCACCTAAAGTCAATGTTTTGGCTAGAGGAGTGGACTATGGTGAGTGATACCATGCCAAAACGTGAAAGCTTAATAATCAACCCTTGTGCTTACTTGAAAATACTTCCTGAGGAGCTCTGGCGCATAAAGAGCTTAACCAAATTGGAGTTTTGGTGGCCCCGTTTCGAGCTGAGAGAAAGGCTTCGGAAATTTGAGGACAAAGAGCTGTACCACGTCCAGATATATCCTTATGGAATGTAACCGGGGTGGGCTAAGCTTTTCTTCTCATCTAATACCTTCCACCTTTAATAATTAGTTACCTAAGTTTATATATATGCATTTTTTGTAATCTTTTCTTTATTGCATAACTATTTATGCTCAGTCTTCATTGCAGTTGCCTAGGTGCAAATAAATTCCTTTGATGCAGGAGATTTGCAGGGATTTTTTAAAGTACTGGTTTCGTGGATTATTGTGTTCAACTAGTTTTCTAGTGATTGGTTCACTTGCATACATTATGTCTAAAACGTGGACTGAATGGTTTGGTAATGGTAATGGAGTTTAATGGTTTGGTAATGGTAATGGAGTTTATGCAATACATATTTGTACTGAAATGTGTAATGAGATAGTTTGTTAATTACGTCCCTTTTACATGATCATATTGATTGAAGTTGCATTTCTTCTTGGTCATGCAGATTTGTGAAGAGTGTTAGATTTTCTGACATTGAATTATTGATTATTTGCGTTATGAATGTAAGACAATCACAAGGCAATTTTCTTAAAAACAATCTTTTTTTTTCTTAAAGCATAACTCAATTAGTAACTTCCTTAATATAGAATCAAATTGTTATTAGAATAATTATTGATGGTTTGTTATTTGTCAGGATAATATTGGACTACTCAGATGGGTATTGGGCCGCTGGCTGGGCTGGCTCAACGTAATTATTAGCCATTGGTAGATTTTCAGAAATAGACTTTTTCTCTATGTTAATAGTTTAGAATCGTTTCTTTGTTGCATTAATTGAGGACTTGAGGCTTTAATTCTTTTTAAGGCGATTGTCTAAGTTGTTAGTGCTGTTTTGTTATTCCAAGTTGAACATTTCATAATACAAGTATACTAAATTATAAGCTCACAAACATAAACTAGTAGGTATTTTATTATTTTTATTTTTAAATTCTGCATGACTAGAAACTAAATCACCTCCCAATTCATGGGGGCAAAATTCAAACCAAAGACATTTTACACAAGTTAAATAAAACCAACAATCGTAAAATCTATTAGGTAATCGATATTTTTGTATGATTATATGTTTTCACAGAATTTTCACCAAGGTCCGATTTTAGCCAATTGGATGTTTCTTCTCGAATCTAGCTCCAGTTCGATTGAAACAAATATGATTATGTTTAGAGGAAGATTGGGCTAACATGGGTTTAGTTGTATTTTTCTGATATTTGGGTAGGTGGTATAGTCGAGTTGATCTTAGAAGTGAGCTGAGATAATTGTATGAGGAATAATGTCGAGAGCTTTGTGGGGTTCATTGGAGTCAATGTAAAAAGTTGATATTGGGAGCTCAAGTCAGCTAACAGAATAGCTTAGATGAGCTCCGAGATACTCAGCATAGCATGGGTAGCTTAGGTGGACTTATATATGAAATATGATATGGGTATCAAGATCATCAAAATAAGTAAAGATAAAAAAAAGTAAATAACACAAACGGTTTTATGTGGTTCAACCATTAGGCCTACATTCATATGAGTAACTCATCTCCAACCCACTATAAATAAAGTATTACATGATTTTTATTGCAATGTGAACAAAATCTTGTCAAAGGTTATTTATGATAATGATAACATGATGGAAAATATCGGTTTTGTGGAGAAAAGAGAGTTCTCCAAGAGAAAACTAAGGGAAAAATCCTTTGAGAGATAACCTGATCACGATCTTCCATGAAAGTGTAAAAATAGGGAAAGAAAATCTTAAAAATAGTAGAAAAAGAAGAAAAAGTAGCCAATAATTTGAAGAAAGCTGAAGAGGGTAGAAAAGGAATAAGAGTGAACATAAAAGAGAGCCTTCCATGTGCCTTTAGCTAAGTGTATACAGTAGGGGTGTTCGCGGATCGAATTTTACGGATTGGACATCAATCCATATCCGATCCATGATTTTGCGGATTATAAATTTTTAATCCAATCCAATTCACGGATTAGCGAATTCAATCCATATCCAATCCACCATTTTGCGGATTGATTTGTGGATTAAAAATTTTTAATTCTGTTTATTCTATGAACTAATTAAATAAAAAAATTTAATATATAAATAATTTTAATACCGATCAAATTCAAAATTAAATAAGATTTAAATAAATTAAGTGTCTAAATAAAATTAGAATAATACAATTAAAGTTTCAAAATATAACATAGTAAAAAAAATCTCATTTATTTAAATCAATACATAAAAATTAACTGTTTAGAAAGCTACATTTGTTTATTTAATTATGTTTATTATATATTATTATTGGATAAAATATGTATATTGTTAATGTAACTACATTTTAACTTATTTATTTATTAGTCAATAGTAATACCACATTTATAAGCTTTTTAATTAAATAAAGATTTATTTTTCATTTTTTGCAGATTCGCGGATTTTTGTAGATTTACAGAAGTAAATCTATATCCAATCAATCGATTGCGGATTTTCAAATTTTCAATCCAATCCAATCCACCAATCCACATATCGGATTTTTACGGATCAAATTTCTGCGGATCAGACGAATTGTGCGGATTGGATTGGATTCTGAATACCCCTAGTATACAGGCTGGGTGCTCTAGGGGCATTTATATCTTTTCCGTCACATAACACCTCTCAACTAGTTGGATCCACTCAAATGAGTTTGCTGGCCGAGCAAGCTGTGGCGTTTGTCATTTGGACTCTTCTCTATGTAGTGCTTGTTGACTGGGCAGCCCTACTACCCCTATGAAAATAATTATAAAGAGGCTAAGGTGTCATCGGCCTACAGGGTACCTCTGCTAGAAATGGCCAATGGGCCGTGCTAGCCCATGGGCATGGCCAGGTCCGTATGACACAATGGCACGGCAAAAACCATCAATGGGCCATGCCGTGCTGGGCATGACAAAAGCCGTGCCTAGGCACATGGAATGACAATGGACACGAGCACGAGCCCATGAAGAGCCCTCTCCATTTTTTTGAAATATTTTTTTATTAATTTCTTATTTTGTTTTGTTATAGAAAAATAAAATACAAATTTAATTTTTGAAGTTCAAACTTTAAAAATTAAATTTGAAATTTTACTTTCTATTCTAAATTTTTAATTTTACATTGATAAATATGTTAATTGAGTTATTGAATTTAACTTATTTGAATCATTGTTAACAATTTGATTTTTAAAGAATAAATACAAATATTACTCAATTAAATAAAAAAAATATTATTTGAGAGATAAATAAAATAAAATTTATTTTTATGAAATGAAAAACTATCAATTAAATTTAGTAAAATAGGACATAATTTTGCGCCATATAGTTTACAACACATTCTAATTAAGTTAGCATCCACTAATGACTGAACTATCTATCATTTGTATATTACAACAATTTTATTCACTAAAAGCATTCCTAAATTTTAATATTCATGGCCATTGTAGTCATCAATATCAACTTAACATGAACATCATGACATTATCATAGTCTTGTCATCAACATTTGTATCAATTTGTTAATTTTGATGTATGATACAGGACACTTACATCGTCATCTTATTCATTGTTTGACTTAATTTAAATTGGATTTGTATAATTAGCTAGTGTTTTATTTTTTTAAAAAATATAAATCACGCTATCAACATAGAATTAAATTTATATCATTAATGAAAGTAAATGCTTTTCTATTCATAATAAGGTTATAATATGTTTTTAATTTTTATTGGTTCTATGAAAAGCAATTAATACGTTTTAAATTAATAAATTGATTTTTTTTTTTACTCTAATTAATAAATTGATTAAAGGCACCATAGTTTACTACTTCACTTTAACCTTTTTATATTATCGTTATGATTTCTTAGCAAACATACTTGTTTAGCCTAGTGGGCTTGGGCAATTAGTTTACCTGAAGTCCGGAGTTATATATATATATATATATAGTGTGCAGCTATTCGCACCCATCTATTAATTTAAAATAATCTAAACATACCCCATAAAATAATTTAAAGTATCAAATTACTTTTATTAACATCTGAACAATTTCCATAAATAACCTTGTTCATTTTTGCCTAAAACCACATTATTATGTCAAATCTCAAGTATCGCGAATGAAACAAATTTGTCTCCCTATCCATTTTCTTTAGTAGCTAAGGTTGTTTAAATTTGTCAGTTACTCAAATTTCAAATATGAGTTTGATAATTTAGAAAGTTTATGGTAAAAAACCCCGTTTACATGTCAAATCTCAACATTTTCACCATAGGTTTTGTCATAACATCCACTTGAAAGTTGGCTTGTTCCTCCATATTTCTGGAAGGTTTCCGACAATTGGCCATGGAGCTGGGCCTGGTGGGAGAGGTTGCCGCTTGTTTTTTCCCTGAAATGATTTTGAGGAAAATGTTTAGGCTGTCTGTGTTCAAAAGCACATGGGATGGTTAACCATTACTGTTACGTAATTTGAATACATAGATCTAGTGCATGCTTAGCGCTAAATGTTATTGTTGCTCCAGCCCTGTCATGATAAAGAGATAAATAAAGGAAACAAAAGCTAAATGAATGGAAAAATAAATTTATGACAAGCATATCAATGTATTGAAAGAGCTTTATCTTATGGAGGTTTGACTACCACATTGGATGGTTGATTCTGAAAAAATGAAAGCATATCCTTTGCAAATCTCCGGATACTTTAAGGATTCGGAATGCTTACTAGTGCGACATTGCCGAATGATCCTGGTACAAGTCTGTTGCCTAGAGTTGGCAACAGTACGTTAAGTTTGAATAATCCAGCAGCGAGAGCAATCAATGTCACCAAAAGAATGGTTATGAATGGTAATTTAGATTCAAAAGTGGGAATATTTTCAAGATTAAAAAGGAAATTCATGGAGGTAATTTTTATTTAAAAGTATGAATATCGAAACAATGGCTAATAATGTTAGCAAAAAGCAGTTTGAATATTGAATGAAGAGGAGGCTGCATCCATATCTATAAAGGGATCGTTGTTCATTAAATTTGGTACGTTGGTATGTTTGGGATTTTTAGCCCAGACAATCAATTCCGGTCTGCAAAGATACTCAACTAATCGACTTTCCTAGTAATTTACTAAAATGTTTGGTAAATTCAGAACTTTTAAATACTTGTTAAATAATTTGTTAAACATGTTTGGTAATAAACTGTATTGAATAGGGGAGATATCCCAAATCAGTAGTGCTGCACATTCCAAATTATTTATTCTAAAAAACTATCTCAAATGATGTGGCATTCATCAACTAGTTAATGAGGATAATGTAATCAATTAACTTGGATCTTGTAAAGAGTTACCAAATAAACAATGAATGGCATAACATTTCGGATGGAATTTTGAATAAAAAATTTGAAATGTCTATCATTACTCAATAAAGTAGTGCTACACATCCTAAATTTATCACAAAAAACTATCACAAATGATATGATATTCATCAATTAGTTAGTGAGGATAATATAATTAATTCAATGAATGGCATATCATTTGGAATGGGATTTGGGATAAAAAATTTGGGATGTCTCTCATTACTCAACAAGTAAGAGTACTGCTACACATCCCAAATTATTTATCTAAAAAACTATTCCAAATGATGTGGCATTCATCAATTAGTTAATGAGAATAATACAATTAATTTCACTTGCATTTTGTAATGAATTTCCAACCAATCATTCTTCACATGGGGAATGGATTGGGAATGAAAAAATCATTCCCCACATGGGGATTCTCCATTCTTATCCCATTAAATTTATTGGGAATGAGGTGGGGAATAGAGACAAATCTTTCAATGGTGTGGAGTATAGGGTAGGTCTCCCCATACCGACCCCTCCCCATTGCCATCCCTAGTATTAGAGTGTGTGTTTTTCTTATCCTTTAATTTATCATTTCCTTTAATAAATTAAGTGATTCCTTACAAAAGATTATTCTATAACCATTTATCTTTCAACAAAAATAATACATTTAAAATCAAATAAAGATCATTCAATAAACATAAAATATATAACATGAATAATATAAAAATAATTCTTCCGTTGTCAGAATTTGTACCGTTGCCGGCGCCGGTGATTGAAATTGCTACCATTACTAAAAGATATGAAATTTTGTACTCAATGATGGTATATTTAATGTTCGATAATGTGAATATTTTTTAAAATATTCAACGGAGGCAAATCAAGGACACTGTTGGATATTTGGAAATTTCATAGATCTACTTTTTTGGTTTTTTTCAAATCTCAATCTAACTGTATCGCATGTTACTTGTGTTCTGGTATGTCCCATTTATAATTTTGAATCTATATTTCTAGATTTTAGAAAAGTTTAACGTGATTGCATTATTTTCATTCAAAAAAAAAATTTGGGTTGTTTTTGTGGACATCTCTTTTGCTTTTGTTTCTAAAATTTCATTCTGTTGAGCAACTTCAAATGTTTTGTTAAGTTTCTATTCGTAAGTTAAATTTACACGATTTATGATGTTTCTTCTTTGATGAAGTCAGATTACTTTTTAAATTAAAGTTAATTTACATCTAGGAAAGCTACTACATTTCTCAAATGGACTAAATCATATGTTCAGATAATTAAATTTGAGTGACTATTGAAAATGACAATAATACACAAAGTGACCGCTTGGTTTTGGAATTTCCAAGAACACAAACAAAATCTTATTCAATAAAAATAAAACAATCTGTTTGGGAGATAAAATAGGGCAACAAGAATCAAGCTTTCCTTGAAGCCTAATTCTGCTTGCCTCGCCAGTTAAAACAGCTTGGAGGATAACTGGGAAGCATGAGTAGGCGAGGAGGCGGTTGAAACTAGAGACAAGCCTGGTCAAAACAATCTTTTCACCTTATCTGAAAATGTAGGGATTGAGTTTTGTCCGCAAAACCCATAATCCCATGATCTTAGAGAGTAGGGGAGGTGCAATTCTATCGATAATCCTAGAATTTAGGAGGGATGAAGGGGAAACTCTATCCAAAAATCCCACCATACCACAATCCGTAGGGAGGGATTTGATCCCTATAAAACTCCTAAGAATGCCAACAGTTGGGGGACTTTTGAAAGAACTCCATCTCATCTCATTTTCCACAAAATCTCAAAGGACTTGTTTTTTGAGCTGATTCTTCATCCTCACGCATCTCTATCCTTTCTCATCTTGTCTTTACTTCTTCCTCTTATTTTAAGAGAGAATTTCTTCTTACATTCTTCTTTTTAGTTTATTTTTATTGATTTTTTTTGCACAAATATTAATATACCCAGTTATCTTGTGAAAATCTGTGATACTGACTTGAGAGTTGAAGAGTTAATGCCGAAAAAACTTTGGGCATCCCTAAGCATTTTTTTGGTTGCAGGTATTTACCCAGCTCGAGTCGTGCTCGCCAATTCTTGCTCCGGTTGTTAGATTCCTGGTCGCCAACTTCCACTCAGGTTGCTAAATCAAGGCTAGAAACTGTCTCTCCGCATAAACAGATTTAAATACTAGTATGGGAATCTAATAGGTAGCCCACACACCGACATGACCAGATTTTAGCGTCAAAACAACCACTTCAAAAATTTCTATAGTATGCAAATACAAAATTACAAATGCAACATGACTTTGACCACTGCAAACTTCCGATACATACAGTCAAAAGGAGATGAAAAAAAGGATGATAATGAAGAGTAAGAAATAGAACTCGCCCAAATCAACTAAGCATCAACACTGATTTTGGAATTTTTGAAGCGTTTAATTGTGTCTTTGATTTCCCTTCATTCAATAAATTATAAAATATCGACGTTATCTCACTGAAGATACAAACTTTGCTCCACCTCCAATAGGTTAAAATTAGTTGCAGCCACCAACTATCCAATGCATTGCCATGGATATTGGAACTGTAGCAGCGAAAATGAAAAAAACAAAAATAAATAAATAAACAGAGAGAGTTGAACAAAACAATTTTTGAAAAACAAAAAAATGAAACGAATCAGTGATGTAAAAGGTATAACAATGTATGATAAAATAGGAAATTTAAAGTTTGAAATAATTCAGATCCTAAAATATGTCGTGTGAAATTATGAATGATTTGTGGAGACGGAAGAGGGAAATAAAAATTTTAATTGGATATAATTTGAATTAGAATTCTAAAGCAGATTTTAGAGTTTATTTATTTTCATTAATAAGATTGCACGTGTAAACTTGTCATTGGGTGGGGAGTGCCACGCCAAGTGGGTTCCAATGTGGGACTTTTAAGTGAGTACCTATATAATGGGGCCAACTCAAATTCGATATTAAAAAGTTATGAATATATGAAACCTACTACAATACCAAATAATAAAATATTAGTATGATAGGATGGTCTATTCTATATTGACTCATAGACAATGAAATGAACCAAACTGCCTTGAGAAAGTAGTGTCTAAATGTCATTACCTATCATTTTCGTGGCTTTAAAGAAATTGAGAGGCACCTAAAAATCACCTAAGATCTCTAATTTTTGTGGCTTGAACTCACGGTGATGTTTTGTGGCTTGAACTCAAGAAAATCACGTCAGCAGACTTGCTTGATAAGTCTTTTTCCATCAAGGTATCATATTGACATCACGTGTGCTGGTAAGGAAACACTGAGGAAAAGAACCAACTTATTTGAAAAAGATTGGGTGGCTCTGTTTGCTCTATACAGCGATATTTCGTATACGGGACATATTTCAGCAACAACGGGACCATACATTGATCACAAAGATGAACTCATATCTTCCTATACGGTTTTCATTTCTTGTATACAAACTTAAATGACATTGACAAGTGGTGTCATAACCCAACATATTTCAGCAACAATGGGTCCATACATTGATCACAAAGATGAACTCATATCTTCCTATACGGTTGTTTTCATTTCTTGTATACAAACTTAAATGACATTGACAAGTGGTGTCATAACCCAACATATTTCAGCAACAATGGGACCATACATTGATCACAAAGATGAACTCATATCTTCCTATACGGTTTTCATTTCTCGTATACAAACTTAAATGACATTGACAAGTGGTGTCATAACCCAACCTAGACCTGGCAAGATATTGTCCGCTTTGGGCCTTACTAAGGCCCACACGGTTTTGTTTATGGGGTACCCATACACCCCAAAACGCGTCTTGCCAATTAAAGTGTGGATAACTCCTTACAAACCCAACATCTCCCCCGTGCTTTGCCGATATGAGATTTGCCTAGGGTATTACATATACCCCCCTTAGGGACTCAGGGTCATCGCTGAGGTTTACCCCACCATCGCTCAAGAGGACACTCGGAGCCACTCTGATACCATATGTCATCTGAGTCCCGCTGAGGTTTACCCCACCATCGCTCAAGAGGACACTCGGAGCCACTCTGATACCATATGTCATAAGCCAACCTAGACCTGGTATGATATTGTCTGATACCATATCTCATGAGCCAACCTAGACTTGGTAAGATATTGTCCGCTTTGGGCCTTATCAAGGCCCGCACGGTTTTGTTTCTGGGGTGCCTATACACCCCAAAACGCGTCTTGCCAATTAAGGTGTGGATAACTCCTTATAAACCCAACATCTCTCCCGTGTTTTGCCGATGTGGGATTTTCCTAGGGTGTTACAAGTGGGCCAAAGAAAATAATAATAATTTTGATCTTAGAAGACAGCTGGTGTAGCTTCATCAAGAGAAACGACACTTGGAAGCTCTTTGCCTTCCGAAAACTCCAAAACGGCACCATCACCACCACCGCTAGTTGATATGTGGTTCATGACACCAGCAACTCCAAAATTGCATCGTGGCAACAGAGTCTCCACCTCCAATGATTGTTGTTACGCCCTTGCCACTGGGGTATGCCAGCTTCTTTACGATTGCCTGCCAGCAGAATCATTGTTCTAGTTGGCTGTCCGTGCAAGTCCACTTATGTTTTTTGTTTCATTTTCATCGTACGTATTTATTATAGGCTCAATATGTTTCTACCCTTTCATTATTAGAATTTCACCAAATTGGAGTTACGGTGGTGGGCACGTTTGAGACCAGATATATCGTTCTGGAATGACGAATGTGAATAAAACTTGAATTTAATACTCTTGGGAAGAATTCTAGAATAAATTAAAGGTAATACAATTAATTAGTGTATATATGACATGTGTTATTAAATTTAATATAATCACCACTTATATAGTGGTTTTTAAAATAAATACACATATGTCGTAACTTCATTTATTTGTTATATGACTAATATGGTACCTTTAATATTAAAATACATCAAAGATAATACAACCACTAAATGCATGTATGAAATATGTATTTGAATTTTATACAACCACTAATTACATGGTAATTCTTCAAATAAATGTGCATATAACATAATACTATTTTCTTGTTATATGGTTGATATGATAACTTAGAGGTACTTTAGAATTTCTCCTTCTACAGGTTCCCATGTATTAGACCTTCTTATACCCTTTAATCTTTTTTCATTTTACTTCTTGTTATCCCTGTCTTGCTCACTGATGTTCAATAATTATCCTTAATAATTTTTTATAGATTTCTTTTAGATAAAATATTAAATGCAGATTTATTTTTTTTTTCAATTTTTTCTGAAAGAACAAAATATGAACATTTCTGAAGTTGTTTTATTGGTGATAGGCAATTAAATACCTGTTTTTACAAGTTAATTTGCATCTTATTCTAATTAAATTTATAATAAAAAAAACTGTATTTTTACTTTTCTTTATATTTTCAGACAAATAACCAAATATGTTTTCACTATTATTTTTATATATGATACACACATTATAATTCATGTGGGGATCAATTCTTCTGTGGCTTTTTGTTATTTGACTTTTAGTCAGAATAAGTTGTAGTTGTGGTGGCATGTGTTTAGGTTTGCTAAGCATGTTGCAGATTTAGGTGATTATGTCTCCTTGTTTCAAGTGATTTCCTTATTTTATAGTTTACTGTATTTTGTACAGGTCCATGTAAGAGACCCACTTGGACTTGTATTTGGGGAGTAATAAGAATTGACTTCTTTCTCTCCACCAACTTCTATATTTTTTTCCTCTGCACTTCCAGATAAATTTCATATCAATATACTATTTTAAAACAATCTACCAAATAAAATGTTCTTTTGAGAACATTAGATCAAAATCAAATATCATTTTCTTTCCTTTTCAAAAAAAAAAAATCATTTTCTTTCTCTAAAACAAATGTAAAAAATACCAATTAAAAAACAATACAAAGCGCATCCTTTTCTTTCTTCTATTTCTTTTGTTGCCCTTTTCCCCAAGCAGCCGCTTCTTACCTACTTCAGTTTTTCTTTCTTTTCTTTTTTTTCTCTTCTTTTCTTTTCTTTTCTTTTCTTTACTTCCTCAATCACAAATTTTAAACTTTTCAGAAGGGGCTGAATTGAGGTAATGGATATTTTTGCATGATGATCCATTTTCTTGATAGAAAAACAAATGCTATAAATAAGTAGCCATAAAACCGGAGGCTTAATTTAAAGAGTCGCATGGTAATAGAATTTACCCATAATTTCGATTTATTGATTTATTCTTTTCATGTTCCATGGAATTCACTACATAAAAACAAAGGCTTGGTTTCCATAAGCAATTATTTGTTTTACTTCGAACTTGCATTTGGATATCTAATTTATTTCGATACTGGATTTTATATTAGGAATTAGGCCGGGTATAGCTCAGCGGGCAAACGGGGCATTGCACGTGCATGCAAGGGTTTAGCCATAAAGAGATCAAATTTCGACTCTGCTAAATCAATTTTCTCCTCATTCGATGGCACGCTCCAATCAAATCCATGAAGAAGTCTTGCCAATAACATTACAGCCATCTCAGACCCAAGCGCCACGCCCATGCAACCACGTCTTCCTCTGCTAAACGAAATGAATTTCAATTCTGGTTCGGTGAGCTCAACTGGATGATGATGATCGGCTAAATTAATATGGCGTTCTGGTTTGAATTTTAAAGGATCTTCCCAAACTTCTGGGTTCCGACCGAGCCCTTGTCGGCTTAGCAAAATATGGCTGCCTTTAGGAATGAAGTACCCAGCGATTGTGGCGTCACAAGTTGAGACATGAGGTAAGTTAAATGGTGCAATGGGATGAATGCGAAAAGCTTCCCTTAAACAAGCCTTGACATAATTCAGATGTGGGATGTCTGATTCTTGAACAAGTCTCCCTTTTCCAACAACCCTGTCTATTTCGTCTGTTGCCTTTTTAAGGATATCAGGCTGGTTGATCATCTCTGCTATTGCCCATTCTGCTGCATTTGAAGGATTGTCCACTGTTGCAACCATCAACTCCTGCGATTAACATATAACATTGTGAGAAAGGATTGGTCTATTGCTCAGTAATCTCTATTTTTGTAAAGTGAGCACATCAACATTTTGTAAAAAATTGACTTAGGTTAATTTCTTCCAACTGACTAACAACGGTAAAAAGTAACGAATGCCATTTTGTCATAATCAGATTGTGTGTCTCCTTATGGTTTTCTTAATATTTTGTCATCCCTTTGATTTCAGAACTTCATAGGAACTCATCCTAGCCACAAAATAATCATCATTTTGGTTAAAATTCTGACGTTCAAAAAGTATCTCGATATTATATATTATGAAAGCTGTAAGGAGAAAGTGGTAAAACTCAAAAACTGCAAGGAAAAATAACGGTAATCTACTTACCGTGCATTGAGCTTTGATCTCCGCGACTGATAATAATGGCTTCCCATTTTCATCCTTCGCCGAAATGAAGGCGTCAAGCAGGTCCTCAGCTTCCTTCTTCTTCCCACATCTCCATTGTTGAACCCTCTCATCAATAAGCGGATCGTGATACTTGGAGATGGTTCTCATAGCATCGCTTACAATCTTTTCATGGCCTTCTAAATCGAACACTCTTATCCAAGGAACATAATCTGATAGAATGAAAGAGTAGATGTGGTCAAGTACAATGAAGAGTGATTCAACGTGCTCTTCTTCTTGAAATCCTGGTCCTCCATTATCTTTTCCTTCGCCAAAATACCTCCTGCTAAACATCATTTTCCTTATCACGTTTCCACAGTATTGACGAGCTACAAGTCGTACATTTATGACAGAATCAACGTTATTGCAAAAGCATTGATTATAAACGAAGGTAACAAGATTGTCTGCTTCTTCTCTTCTCTTAACGAGTAAAGAGCGAAGTCGTGCTGAATTTAACACATGAGAAGCCAACACCTTTCTCATTTTCTTCCATTGCTGTCCCGACGGCACAACTGCTGTTGACAAGAATCCACCGCTAAGATACTCTGTCCCCATTGTAAGGGGCCTTGATGCAAAAACTGAGTCATTATCTTTTAAAAATTCTAGGGCAATTTCTGGCGAAGTCACTGGAATAACGTGAACATTTCCTAGGCGGATGCAACAGATGTTCGTGTTTAGTTCTTTCATGAGACCATGAATCCACTTGAAAGTTGGCTTGTTTCTCCATATTTCTGGAAGGTTTCCGACAATTGGCCATGGAGCTGGGCCTGGAGGGAGAGGTTGCCGCTTGTTTTTTTCCTGAAATGATTTTGAAGAAAATGTTAACACCTGTACGTGTTGAAAAGCACATGTGGATTACTGTTACGTAATTTGAATACGTAGAACTAGTACATGCATAATGCTTGGTGCAAAATATTAATGTTGCTTCAAACCCTTTCCGGATAAAGAAATAAATTAAGGAAACAAAAAAAATGGCAAAATTTTATATGACATGCATATCAATACATTTATTTTGAAAGAGCTTTATCTTATGGGAGTTTGACTACCTTCTTGAATAATTGATTCTTAACAAATGAAAACATGTCCTTTGCAAGTATCCGGATAATTTGACGATACAGAAAGCTTGCCCTTGCAACAGTGCCGAATGATCCTGGTGCAAATTTGTTGCCTAGAATTGGCAACACTTTGTTAAGTTTGAAGAAACCAGCAATAAGAGCAATCAGTGTCAGCAAAACAATGATTATGAATGGTAATTTAGATTCATAAGTCGGAATATTCTCAAGATAAAAAGGGAAATCCATGGAGATAATTTGATTCAAAAGTATGAACAGCAAAATAATGGCTATCGAAGTAGGCAAAAAGCGATTCTTGATTGAATGAAGAGGAGGCTGCATGCATATTTATACAGAGAGATGATCATAAAATTAAATTAGCAGTTGCTTTCAATCAAATGAGGGAATGAAATATCACTACTCATAATTTTGAATTATAGACTGTCTTATAAGGATCAAGCCTAATTAAAAAGTAATTTATTAAGATTTTCAGTAATTTGAGTTTTATTGTATCTAATAAGGTGTAAGCTTTTACTGTGTAAGGGCTTAAAGGTAATTCTTTATTTCTACGACGGATTGAAATATGAATACTTAATTATAACAAAAACGTTATCTATATAAGTAGTTATGATCTCTAGATTACACATAATATTCTAGTCTTTTTTGACATCTCATCATTAGAGAGAGTGTAGAGAGAAAGTTAAAGGATTCTTTTAGAAAACATATTAATTTGAAAGATAAACAGCACGGCTCTAAAAAGTAGTTAGACATTATAGATTCAAGTACATTTCCATATATTCGTTTATTAATTCTTGGTAATACGACATCAATATTCCTAGAATTATAGGTTATGGTTTTCACTCAAAGGTTAATTATTTTATAAGATTTAATTGATCATTTTATTATTCTGCCCTTAGTGGCCCAAAGCTTAATTATATACCATTAATGAGCAGCAGCTTCCTCCTCATCCAAGCATTTATTTTTTTTCTAAAATGTATGACTTTCAATTTAATAAAGTTTATGATGATATGAATGAATTTCACTATAAGAACGATATATAAAATTTTCAATAGGCATGGCGCTCAAATGAATTTGAATTTTATGGTGAAATAATTGAAGAACTTCATTATGAGAGCCGAGGAGGAAATTTTTAATATGAATAGTGCTCAAACTAATTTGATACATATTTTATATTATATTTATAGGGGTTTAATTAATAATGTTGTATTTAAATAAATTCGATAACTAATGGTACATAAGTCATTTTATTTTAATTCATGTTCCGAAAAAATTTATGCCTTACCAAGGCACACCCAATTACTTTGTTTTTTTTTTTTAAAAGTGCTTTTTGTCAGAAAAAGCAATTTCGCAAACGAATTAGCATGTAGAAAGGCAGATGCATAGTTTGTATATGTTATTATCATTTGTATATCAAAGATAAATTGTTGAATCAAAATTTCTTGGTTTAAATCCCAACCTTGATGATGAAATGCAATACTGGTGCATGAGACATCATGTATCACATATTTCCCTTTCTCGATACAATCATGTATCACATTTTAATTAACTTTCTTGTTGCATTGACTGTCGGTTTGGCTGTTTGGCTGTATTTTGAACGAAACGTACTGGTCTTGTCTACGTAAGTTATGTCTTCACAAAACACAAAGGGACAGTAACGACCGATCGAGGATCTGATAATGAAGGTGATGACATGCAATCTAGAGTTTTCATACTTGAATATTTAATTTATGGCGAATATATATATATTTATTTATTTATTTATTTATATGAGGGTAAATTTTGGATTTTCTCTAGTGAATTGGCTATCTTCAAACTACTATTTTATTTTTGAAAATTTCAAGTCACTTCATTTTTTATTCAAAAGATAAGGGAAAAATTGGGCGGGCTAATATTTTTTTTTCTTTGTCTTCTAAAAAAAAAAAGAGTAAATTAAGGTTTTTCAAAAGTGAAGAGATGATTTAAAGATAGTCAACTTATAAGGGAGTAATCTAAAATTAAACATTTATATAATAAAACATATATAAAGAATTGAGTCATGCATTTTTACGGTCTAACAAAATATTTATAATATCTTAAAGCATGTTGTTAAATGGTAAAAAATTTTGCCACTTAAAAATTTTCATTTCATGTAAAGAACTCCTAAGAAGGAAACTATTAACTCCTTCCACAAATTATGAACGTTGTCTAGAAGAATACTTCTATTAATTTATTTATTTTTAAGAAATATATATTGAATTTTTTTTAGAGAAAATTTTTTATAAGACGATCTCTCATTACCCTAACATGTTAGGTTGGCGAGATAATCCACTAAAATTCTGTCACTCTTATCACACGATAGAATAACTCTGGACCGTCCCACTACGGGATGGGATTAAACAAGTTTCTCTCTTCCTTTGATTGAAGTTTGGAAAAGGTCCACGGCAGCTTTATTTTGTCGTGACAGGGCACGGTTTCAGGTTTTCACGTGTTCTTTAATGTTTTTCTTTGGAATTTTTGGTTTTGCAAAAATAATAAAATGAAAAACATGTTTGTTATGGCAATTTTTTGAAGACTTTTTATATTTGAATGAAAATGCACTGTATGATCGTGCCACTTACTGCATTTTGTGGTTTGAATAAATAAATAAATAAATGTCTCTATTGATTGCATTGTACGCTGTAGACGGCCCCCCTTATGTTTTCGTCGGTTCATTTGCATTGACTACTGTTTTTGCTAAGGGCCTCACACGTTTTCTTCATTTAAAATTTCGCCAAATTGGATTCAAAGTAATGACCGCAATGCAGTGGGGAGACCTATCCTATTTTTTATCTCATTAAAAAATTTTATTTATATTTTTTAATAAATTTAGTGGGGTGAAAATGGAAAATCTCTATGTGGGAAATACTTTCCCTACGCCTACCCTATTCCCCATTTACTTAGTTTATAATTTATATAAATATATAATTTTAATAAATTAAAAATGAAGAATTTAAATAAAATCATCATCATATCATAAAGTATTTAAATTATTTAAAAAATCTCTAAAAATTCGAAATAATATCTTGAAATGTTATTAAAACTAAAAAATATTTGAAGAGAGTATCACATTAAGAGAGAAAAGAAAACATAATAATATTTTAGAATAAAATAATTATTATATTATAGAGTTTTCTTTTAGTTATAGCCTATTTATATTATGTAAAAATAAAAAAAAATTATTAACTAACATTATAATTGATAAAATAAAAATTATTAATTAAAAATTAAAAAATATTTATATATAATGGGGATTGGGATGGGGAGTACAAAACTAAACCCCATCTCATTAAGAATTTGAGGATTATTTTTCACTCATTCTCCACCTCATTCCCCAAAAATTATTTAAAATTCACCTCATTTTGGGGCAGGGTCCCATGCGGCCCCAAACCTATGGAAGATTCTGTTATCCCCAGTGGCCTTGGTCTCGTATCGACTTTGCGAGCAGATGTACATCCTCAGAATGATGAATGTGAATATATCAATAATATTAGCATCTCAATGCAGACATTACAATATGAGTTTTGTGCAAACACAACTAAAAAAGAAGAAGAAAAAGAGCACTTCTTTCTCTCTCTCTCTCTCTCTCTCTCTCTCTCTCTCTCTCTCTCTATATATAGAGTTTGGAGAGATATCACAAAAATCCTAAATTTTCAATAAGAGACATTAAGACCCCCTTACGTTACGTTTTATCTTTAATTTGGATGGAAAAAAAGGATACTTCAGTACTATTGCTTTGTATTAACTCGTAATTTTAAAAATACTGACCGGACTTGACATTAAAACATCCAATTAGGGATGGCAATTAGTCGAGGCTAAGCCCGAGCTCGACCCGATTATTAAAATTGAAGGTTTGACAAAAAAAAAACTGATTATTTATATTTCGGGACAGGTTGAGCCTGACCCAGATTCGGGTTAGGGTCAGGTCAGGCTTTTTTCACGCCCGTACAATGCTCTCTCTCTCACCTTAATTATTTTACTTTGTTTTGTCTGCTTTGCTTTGTCCGATTTGGCTTTGTTTGTCAATGGTATAAAACAAAATTGCTTTGTTCTAGAACCATTATATATTTATATGTCCATGATTTTTCATAAAAAAGGAAAAAATACTAATGTCTTATACAAATAAAAACACACAATTCCATAATTCAATTCCAAAACTCAACATAAAAAAAAAAAATCCATAATTTTTCTCATATGCATTGCACCCAAAATTACTCTTTTTATATAAACATACATGTATATATATCCTCTACAAAACTAAAAAGTTATAAATTTTCATTATTTTTTTTCAATTTCGGGCCGGACTGGGTCAGGTCGGGTCGGCTAGGGCCCAAACCTTGACCCGAATTTGATCGGGCCTTAAATTTTTGGCATGAGCTCGACCCAAAACCCAAAAATTTGAGTCAAAGCCCAAAAAATTCAGGGCGGATTAATGGGAGAAAAATTCGGGCAGGTCAAATTGCCATCTCTACAATCGATGTCACATGTTATAATTTAATTGGACAAAAATTGATACACGCCTACACAAATTAAAACATATTCCACCATTTTTCATCATCTCCAACACACTTTGTACAAAACAAAAAACCTAACCCATTTTATTTTTATTTTTATTTTTATTTTTTTTATTGCCGAACTAAAGTTAGTACAGAATAGGAATAATCCATGGTTTTGAAGGAGGATTTTACAGTGACCCATATACTATTGAAGCTTACAAAATACTAACTCATAAATATACAAAAATGAGTATAGAATATGAATAACCCATATATTATTCTTTTTGTGAATTATTATTATTATTATTATTATTATTATTATTATTATTATTATTATTATTATTATTATTATTATTATTCTTGTTATTATTATTATTATTTATTATTTACTACTACTACTAAATTTTTTTAGTCATAATTAAATATGTGATTTTCTTTAACACACTTCTGTGTACAAAATTATTTGTTTTTCTATTATTATTGCTTTCTTAATGTAGAATCAAATTGCAATTGGAGTAAAATGATTGGTGGTGTTTGGATGAGAGATAAAGGAAGTATGTAATTCGGATGGGTATTAGGCTACCGGCAAGGCGGGCCAGGTGGGCTCATTGGCTCAACATAAATTTAGGGCTCTGTAAATTTTCAAATTAGACCTGATTTATAAGATGCTTGTTTCACCCCTCCTTCTTGTCAAACCCCATTTCTCTTGCTACGTAAAATGATTCCTAAAATATCTCTGTCTTCTCTTCTTCATCAATAAAAAACCCTTTTGTCAATGCTGCCCTCACTCTCTCTCTCTCTCACATTTCAATCCCTTTCAATTTCTTCCCGATGTAGTATTTTTAAAAAAGCAGCAGAGGTAACATCCAATATTTCTTTAATCAACTACTCTGTATCTTATTGAATATGAATTTATTAAGCAGCATCAACTTCCAAAAAAGAAAAAAAATTAACAATATAACTTCGGAGATGCAAATATTATTTTATTTTTAATTTGAGCATTGCTTTGGGTAAAGAGACGATGCACATAAAGAAAATAGGTAATTCATATTTAGGGCCTTGGGAAAAAACAAAACTCAAGTTTATACTTTAATTTATCTGAGTATTCCATTTTGAATGAGGGAACAATATGGGCTAAAGATTCGACTGTTCAGCGCGCATGTTCATAAATCATAATGTTAATAATCTATGAAAATTTTTTAAAATATCTTTTTCTAAAAGTAAATTATAAAGTAAATAAATGAAATGACCCGTCCGAACTACAAGGGCAAGTCTAACTAATTTTATCTATATGATCAAATAAAATAATTAATAAGGATCTTGTCAAAATTTTGGGAATTGAAATAGTGATTTGAGGTTAGGCTTTGTATGGACATGTTTTTGGAATTTATTCAATTTAGATTTTCTTGAAAATTTTTTATTTAATATTGTATATTATCACAAAATTTGTCAATATTAAAGGATCAAAATGCCATTCTAAGAATGACTATTATATGTAAAGACTAGGGGGTTTAGAGTGTTTTGAAACATAAGGGGGTTTTAATTATTTTTGACAAATAATAGAGGGGGTTTCGCTCATTTTCTCAACATTCAATCAACCTCCTCAAACATATTATTACACACCACGATAGATTGTATGCTTAAATGATCTCGTTCGATTGTTGCCCAATACTTTAGAGTAATATCAAAAGAATATATCAAAACTGAAGCCAACATACAATACACATCCATAATAATCATATGAGAATTATACAATCCAAAATGAGGTAATAAAAAATCCTAATAATCTGATCACATGCTCAAAACTCAAAATAACTACATTCGTGGATGAACTCGTAAACTTACAACCACTTATGGGGGGAAGATATAATAAAAAGAGATGAGTATAAAATTCAGTGAGTACATAACAAGTTTTGAAAATACTAATACTTTAAAATAAATATGTTACTGCAATATAAAAGTTTCATCAGACTATGCATAAAACCATAGTCATGTATAAAAGAAATATTTAATTTTAAATCAAATAACTAGGAAATTTGCTTCATATGAAGGAAGTATTCGACTTAGAATCCAAAGATAGAGATGCAACTTCACCCGAACCACCTAAAGGAATATGTGATGAGGTACATTAAAAAAAATATCATGAAAATCATATCTAGAGAACGTATATACATGATTCTAAATCTGTCAATAAACAAATACTTTGGGGAATAACCTCATCATATGGGTGGTGCAATGATGCACTGAAAGTGTACTATCGTACACAAAGCTATAACGTGTAGATCAATGACGTGTTATCTCAATATGTCTCATCATGGCACATGCATAAAATAGCTCCCAAAAGGTAAAAGTGCCCAAGCACACGGTCTATGTGTGCTCAAACGAGCTCTAAAGACCTTTATCTCAAACTGAATATCTGTAAATGAATATTTATAACTGTATCTCTTTATGTAACTGTGTCTCTTTAATCTTAGTTTGTAATTAGAGGGAAAGAGTATTGTCTACTGATTTTGAAAACAAACTTTGAAACACACGTAAATAAATATTTTAAACATACTTTAAACCTATATTTTAATCTATATTTTTGACACTAAAATACCCTCATGCCTTTATAATCAAATATAAATAAAGAAAATTAACCATTTATCATATCCTTTAAGAAACACATCCATATGCAAATAAATCTATTTCTAGAAAAATTAATCGAAGAATCCACAATTACTTTATAAACACTCTTTACTTTGCTAAAATTAAAGAAAAATATAAAATATAAGTTTAATATATTCCACTCACAATAATGACATGCAAACTTGGTTATTATCGACATTCACGAATTGACTTACGTTCGCGATTCCTCCAAATTGAGAAAACGACGAGGGCTAAGCATCTTTGGCTCTATAATGTCTCTAATTCAAGTTATGTAAGAATCAAACTCAATTTCTGGCAAAATACCCAAGTCTTGAAAATCTTCCTTCTTTCTCTCGTGCCCATGACTTCACTTTCTTTTGAAAGTGAAATTGTTTTTTTTTTCTCTCCCTCTTAGGGGTGGGCAAAAACTGAACCAGAATAAAAAAATCCAGTTCAATTCAATTTTTTTCAATTTCAGTTCAGTTTTTTTAAAACTAAAAAAACCGAATATAAAAATACCGAATCGAACCATTCGGTTCGGTTCGGTTCCGTTTTCGGGTCAAAGGTTAAAAAACCCAAATCGATCCAATAATATCATTTGGACCTTGTTTTTTATAAAATTTAATTATGGCCCAATATATAGGAAATGTTTATAGAAATTTTGTTATGGCCTAATTTGTTTGCAAACTTTTCAAAAGGATCCTTGACCGAAAGTCAACAGATCAAGATATCATTTTCAGCCCTATTTTTTGGTAAATTATATTATGGCACAAAAACTTATTTTATTTTATTTTCGTTGTGGGCCAAAAGTTTTGATATTAAAAATAGTGATGATGATTATGAAAATTCATCATTTTAGTCTAAAATTCTTGCAATTTTTTCTTTGCGATTACAAATTTGTAAATTATTTTATTTTTATTTATTATACATTAATTATAGTAGGCCTTGTGTACAAGTTAAGGTGAACCGAAAAACCGATTTGTTAATTCAAACCATTAAGCGAATCGTTATCGAAAAATCAAAACCGAACCGAAACTGAATTCGGTTTTTATTTTCCTTAAAAACTGAATATATTTTTTTAATTTAGGACCCGAACCAAATCAAAACCAAAAATTTATTCTAAAATCGAACCGAACCGATACCCACCCCTACTCCCTCGTTTATATGCTTAATAGTATATTAAAAAAACCATTAAGCTTGGCTTTTGTTTTATTAATATTAATTTGGGCCTCGAATTATTTTAGCCCAATTTAAAAAAAAAAAAAAACCCTCCTCTCCTTGCTCACTGAACTCCCCCAACCTATTAACTTATACATTCACAGGTTATTATAATAAGAAATTATATATATATATATATAAGTGAAGTTGTTACAATAAAATTTACTTTAGATCAAATTCTTACTCTTTCCAAAGTGACTGCTTTTTTTTAATGTGAACTTTGTATTGAGTTAATAAAGAAGAAAGAGACTACGGAGAAAGCCGTACTCTCAGTTGCGTGTATCAACTGTCGGAGGTGATGTTTAATTTGGAATGTTGCCGTGATGAGATGAGTTCTGATTTATCTAATGCTGAAATGTTTTGTTATTTTATTGTCAGCATAGTTTTTGGTGGATTTTATAGCACCTCTTAATCAATCTAGGCTTCTTTTTATGACTTAAAAAATTCAAAAAAGAAGTTAAGTAAAAGATAGAATAAAATAAAATAAATTTGAGCAACTCAGCCACACAATTATAGTAATATGTAAAACTTACTAAGCACTTATAAATATATATAATTTAAAAATTAAGTTTTTTTGAAAGGTAAATAAGTTTAATTAGTACAAAAACATATGTCATTTCCTTTAACCATAAACTTTTTCTAATTTTTCATGCTACTCGTAAAAGAATCGTTCAAAATGAATAATTAAATGAATAATTGAATGATGGAGAAAGGACCACGTTGATGTGGGTTATTTCACCCAATAGATTATCGTAAATAACGAAATAGTTAAGACCGGATGGTTTTTGATGGCACCATCAAAATGAAATCATACCACATGTTTAAAACTTTAAAACTTTTTTATAATCTCTTATTATCATTATCATAGCACAATTGGGATGGTAAAATCCAGATCTGAATTCGATTGATATTTTAAGATGTACATCTGTAAAAAAATATATAAATCCGAATGTAAATAATATCCATAAGGATTATAGACAGATTTTCTGGTTATGCAAATCTACGTAATAAATTCAAATATAATTTAAAATTCAACAAATTTACCTAAGCAAATAGAATAAAATCCAATCTAATTATAATTGAACAATCAATAATTCAACACCTAGCATAACATACAACAACACATTCAATCCACAAATCAATCAAGGAAAATGACTCTCATACCACAATAAGCACCACAATAAGCACCGAACAGTGCGTTTTGGGTGTGCTATAAAAGATTTATGTAGCCCATTTCACGTCTTGCGCAACCTCTCTCACGCAAATCTCCTTGTCGTGTGTCTCTGCCGTGTCTCTCTGTTCTCTGTCTCACTCTCTGTTGCCGTGGGTCTCTCGCAGATGGCACTCTCTACAAATCTCACCAGTTGAAATCTATTGTTATACTTAGATTGCATCTCTCGGCTTGCTTCAGCTTCACTTGATTCGCCCTCCATTGCCGTCGATTGCATCTCTCGGCTTGCTTTAGCTTCACTCGATTCTCCTTCCGTTTTCGCCGTCGATTGCATCTCTCGGCGTCCTTCAGCTTCACTCGATTCTCCCTCCGTTTTTGCCGTCGATTGCATCTCTCGACTTGCTTCAGCTTCACCTCTCTCAACTTTAGTGGTCATTGGCTACCGTAGTTGATTTGTAGAGGTAATTAGATTTATTAATGCCAAATTTGGTTGTGTTGATTATAAATTTTTGAAAATTCAGCTGATACTGTGAGCAAGTGAGGCATTTTATAGTGATTTGTAATTGCATTTTGATTGATTTGTGCTGGGCAAATAAGTTCAAATAGATTGATTTGTAATTGATTTTCGATAGCTTAGGAGATGATTGAGATGGGTTTGTGCTGGAGATGACACCATGACCACTATAACTAGAGCTTGTTTTAAGTCATGTACCAATCCAGATGAAATTGTTGCTGTATTTTGTCATATGCATATGATTTTAATTGGTTTGTTGTATAGAGAAACATTTCATCACCAATGCGGTATTTCATAATTGCATTTTGATTGATTTTTGCTGTGCAAATTAGTCCAAATAGATTGATTTATAATTGATTTTCGATAGTCTTAGGAGATGATCGAAATGGGTTTGTGCTGGAGATGACACCATGACTAGTATAACTGGAGATTGTTTTATGCCATTATAGTTTTGGTAAAATACCAATCCAGATGAAATTGTTGCTGTATTTTGTCATATGCATATGATTTGAATTGGTTTGGCTAGATTGCAAACTTTGCCAAGCTTGAGTTGTAATTTGAGAATCATCACTTTGTGCTATTTTATATGCATTATGTGCTGTTTATATTTGAGAACCATCATTCTGTGATGTTTATATGCATTATGTGTTGTAATGGCTCAACTTGACAATCATTATTGGCTGTTGTTTAAATTTGTACAGAATTTGTTCAATCATTATGTCTTCTAGCACAAGTGAAATTCAATTACAGCTGAAAGCTTGTGAAAAATGCCGCAACAGCTATAAGGTCTTACGAACTTTGCATACAAAAGAAAATCCGAATTGTAAGTTTTGGAAGTGCAAAGGATGTGGGGCTTTTGAATGGGATGATGATCGGAAGAGCAATGAATGTAATGACTTTGGAGGGACAGAAGATCCGAATATGAATCAGAATAAAATTGAGATGTTATTAGGAGAAGTTTGCAAGTTAGGGCACCAAATCGAATGCTTGTCTCTTAAATTTCAATTGTTTGACCAAGAACTTCAACAAAGACGAATGCTTGTCTCTTAAATTTCAATTGTTTGACCAAGAACTTCAACAAAGACGACAACGTCAATTGATGGAGAATGAACTACGAAAAAGAGAACCAAGTCTTATTGTAACATACATTCCACAAATAATTATAACTATTTTAATATGTATTATATTTAAGTTGTATAATTAACTAATGTGACATTTTTTTTTGTAAACTGCATCATGCATGCTTCAGTAGATGTAAATTTTTGTTTGCAACAATAATGTGAACGTATTAGCTTCTCTTGTTTTGTTAGCTAACTTATATATTATACTTGAAATTCCAATACCACACGGCTAACACTACCAATATGCCATTAAAAGAAAAATATACCATTACAAGAATAAATCCATGTATCAAATCCATAAGCTCGCATATCATAGCCAACGGCTTGTATCCCAATATTAATGAAAATAAAACAACCATCTGTATTCTTTATGCCTAAAATACAAAAACAATACTATTCTACGAAATCACTTCCAAACTCCATATTAACTTCATATTCATTATCTTGCTGAAAGAGTTGCCATTGAAAATGTCCATGCGGTTGGAGTTGTGGTTCCTATTAAAGGAAAAATTATATAAAAGAAAATAAAGTAGATAAGATGATCAAATACTAAATTTATCACCACTTACCGTGCAAGAATTTTGTGTAGCCGTTGAATAAATATTATCCCCAACTATATGACGCAAGTGCGGAAGATCCTAAAACAATATTAACAGAACTTAAATGAAGCGATAATTAAAAAATATATATATATATATATATATATATATATATATATATATATATATATAGAGTGTGAACAACTTACATTACAATAATCCATAATTCCATGTGGGTACATATTCGCATCAACATAATTCCTTGAAGATTTTGAAATGTCTACAAAAATGGAACAATATATGAGAAAAATGTATATGGGTAAGTAATGAAAAATAATGGCATGCCTAGGAATTCCATAAAACATACTGTAAAAACATTATTCTTGTGTGTTAGGATTACAGTCGCCACTTGATCATTTACCTATCCATCCTACAAAGTCAACAAAACGTACATTTGAGCATCATTTATGTCATAAACTAAAAATATACCATTAATTTGAAAATTCATTTTAAAACTAACCTTTGCATTAGAATGTGCAGATTTCGTTTTAGATTTTGAAAATTTGTTGGACTTTTTTCTTTGACAAGGCGGACGACCTTTACGGCGCCTATCTATTGGATCACGTACTGTTTCCATTCCGACACTACAACTTCCTTCGCCTGTAACAACAGTTGCTTCGTTATCTCCACATTGAATTGTCTTCGGTAGATCTTCCCTTACCTTCTCAATCCATCCCAAAACAAGATTAGAGCTTTCAACATTATGCGCAGCCATGTTTGCAACCTCTGCGAAAGTAACACACATTTGCTCATATCGCTTTTGTTCATCTGTGTAGCTATGCAGGTCATAACTCATTTTCACTCTACTATGGTATTTCCATACATCTTTTCTCCATCTTTGTAGGATGTACTTTTCTGGAAGTACTTCAATGTCATTGCGAATCATGATTATAATGGCATGCCTACAAAGAATTCCTCTAAATTGGAACCTTGAACAACTACAACGGATTTCACCATTTTCTTTTTCCAAATGCACTTAAAAAAAAGTTCTTTTTTTACCCTCTCCAACTTTAACATCCTCACTAACTATATAATCATAACCCATAGAATTGACAAATTCACAATACATCTTCTTAATCAACTCTTGTTGAAATTCTTGAAATTTCAAAATAGTATACACATCTCGGACTTGCTTCTCCATTGCATAAGATGTTACACATAGCATTCGTTGGGAAAGACACCTCACATCTTCTTCAACTTCCTTCTGAACTTTATTCTTCAATGCATTACTGTATTGCTCCACAAACTGCTTCAAAGTAGTCTTAGAGTTAACATAACCATCAAAAAATGCATTCATACTCTCACTTCGTTGAGTGGTTGACATTCCTGCCCAAAAATTATTGTTTAGATAACAAGGTACTCAATGATGCCTCTCATCATATAAGCCCTGTAACCATTCATTACCCCCCAAATCATATTCTACAATCATGTGGTGACAAGTTTCTTCAAATTTTGCTGAATGCAACACAATGTCACGATATTCTCTATAACCCCCTAACTTCACTGGAATCTTCTTCATTATATGCCATAAACACCACCGATGTTGAGTATTGGGAAAAACATTCTCAATTGCAACTTTCATTGCCCTATCCTGGTCTATAATGATTCCAATAGGAGCTGAATTAGACATGCAGGATAGCCATGTCCGAAATAACCACGTGAATGTCTCAATGTCTGCGTGTGAAATCAATCCACACCCAAACAAAATAAATGCCAATGATGATTAACTCCTACAAATGGAGCGAATAGCATGTCGTACTTATTTGTAAGATACGTAGTGTCAAATGTAACAACGTCTCCAAACTCTTTGTATGCTTCCCTATTCCTTGGCTCGGCCCAAAAGACATTTTTTAATTGTCCCTCGTCATCCACTTGCATACTAAAGTAAAATCTATTGTCTTCCGCTTGCACTTTCATAAAATAGTTTTGAAGAGCAGCAAAATCTCCATCTCCAAGCCGTAATCTTCTTTCTTTCTGAACATGATTTCTACAATCTCTCTCTAGGAATGTCACATTTTCATGGCCACCAGCCTCAATAACAAGCGATTGATAATTTTTCGATAATTTGATTCTTGCTCGATCATTTATGTCAAGCTTCTTTTTTGCATATGTACTAAGGCTACGATTGCATCGAAAAAACTTAGACTTGGTTGGAGTTAACAATGCATGATTGTGTTCAAGATTTAAGCTTCAAATCGTCCACCTTCCATCTTCCCCTAAACCAGTTCCCAATCTAGCATTGCAGCCTGTTTTTACATTAGGTTGCGGCCTTAAAATATTAGTAGATTTGCTTCTTGTCTCACCGCTTCGCCCACATGCAAAAGTTACATTTCTAAGTATCCCATCACAATCTTTTCTACTAATTCTTCGCATAACCGAAAACCCTTTTCTTTTACCGTACTCTTTAAAGTAATAAACAGATCAGTATCACTATCAAATGACATCCCAATCATTGGCTCATCACGCCCCTCAATTTTCTCCAACTCTTCCACTTCAGTGTCATTTTCCATATTCTTTATTTCTACAAAATTAAAATAATTCAAATTGACAAAGTGGAAGCAACAAAATGAAAATAATTCATGCTAACAAAACGAATTTAAAAAAAAAATTCATATTAACAAAATTAGAAAAAACATAATTAAATTTCAGCACAACCTCTTAAAACTAATTCATATCCTATACAAGCTTCCCCTGTTTAAGCTTCCATGAACAAATTACCACAACCTCACAAAACTAAACAATATATATGAATTTTTAAAGCAAGGCAACACTATCGTTTGTAGAACAAAATAGGCACCAGCTAACAACTATCTCATGTTAACATATATGGCCATGACATGAGCAAGAGAAATAGGGAGCAATTTCTTGCATAATCATCCACAATTTTCAAACAACAAGACAACATTCCACAATTTCCAACCCCGAGTTTTAACAGATAGTCAACACAAATTAACATAATGGCAGCGAAATCTTCATAAATTCATAATTAGCACAAACAAATTTCCAATTAATAAAGTAAACTACCTCTAGAAATTGATTGCTGCAACCAACAATGAGTGAACCAGTCACGAAGGCGCAACCCAATTTTCTCACACAGCCAAAAGAGTGAGACACCGTGAGAGAGAGAGCCGACAGCCACAGGCAGAGTGAGGAAGAGTTCACGATCAGAACAAAAAGTGGCGTGGGAGAATTAGTTGGTGAGATTTCAAGCTTCAGTGAGTTGTGGATTTGGTGTGAGTGAGAGGGAAGATGAGGGAGAGTGCGTGATTTGTGAGCTGCGCGTGTATTGTGTGTTGCGTTCAACAGTCACGCTTTTATTTGCACCCAAAATGCACCGTTCGGTGCTTATTGTGGTGCTAAGTGTGGGCTGAATATCGGTGCTGATAAATCAAACATAAAAAATAATATAATCCCAAGTCTAATACCAACACAAATCCACAAATAAAAATCACCACAAATCCACATAGATTCCATTTAAAAACATCACATATAAAGACGTCACCACAAATCCACATAGGTTTGATTTTCTTGTTAATTTAGTTTATATATTTTCTAATTTAATTCTAATTCAATAAATAAATTAATTAAAAAATAATACGGATTCGGATATCTAATTTTCTGGATTCACTTGCATCTAGATTTGGATTTAAATCTGCACGGATCTTCAATTTTAACACCTGAATTCACATTTTTTTAATGTGTAGATTTGAATTTTTCTAGATTCGGATCTTCTTGAACTTTGTGGATTTGAGACGGACTTGGATTTTTTTGCCATCTCTAGTCACAATTGATTAATTTTAAAGTTTAAACTTTATAAATTGTGTTAAATTATTTAACTTAAATTTATAAGATTATAATTTTTTTAAATAATAATAAAGTAATATGTTGTTATAATTTGATATTTTTAATTTGAAATTATTGATATGACACAACTTATATTTATTTTTCTACATTATCATTAGGATGAGACTATTTGCACTCTAAAAATTAGTTTGAATACTCTATTATTTTGTACACTTATATACTAATTTTAAAAAATTAAGTTTTACTTTGTATACTCTTTAAAATTCCAAAAAGTTCTTTACTCAAACTATTTAAATTAATTAACTTTATTTACTTAAAACACCAATAAAAATATTTAATACATCCAATTTCAAGAGATTTAATAAACTTTTACAACAATATAATTAAGTCTAGATGTAAACAAATTATTCAACAAAAATATCGTTATTTTTTTTTTGTTAAATCATATTCAATATTGGATTTTGCACCCAAAATAACTTGTAGTGAGATAATAATAATAAGAAATATTCCATAAATAATGAGTGCAAAAATAAAAAATAAAAATATTGATTTCATCAGTATTCATCTAAGTATTGATTAAGATGTCAGAAAAAAAAAAGTTAAAGCATGAAAATTATGTACATTGAATAACGAGTATGCTATATGCTTGTTCAAAATAGTTATGTAATATTGACTCATAATAATTTGTCCTCAATAGTAATTCATATGATGGTTATTTTTGTAATAAAACTTTTATTAAATTAGAACATTTAGAGTAATTTTTAGAGTACAAATAGCTCTATTCTTATAAGTTAACTTCAATTCATTTCCCAAAAAAACTAAACATCTTCAAATTGCCCTTTAAAAATATGAAAATTTTAATTCACCCTCGATTTCGCTTTGAAGATGATAGCAAATGAAGGGCATGTTGATGATTTTTTTAATTTTTTATTAACATTAAATTGGAAACTTTTTAGAAATAAATTGAAGATTGTCATCCAAGTAAGGGGTCAATTGAAGTTTGCCCTTTGAGTAATGCAAATATACACATATATTTGCACAAAAAATTGCACTTAACATATAGAATGAGGACATTTCTACATAAATACAAAACCAATAAACTAAATGAGTTTATTTTTCAATTTAGTGAAGTATTTCTTATCTTTAATGCCACATGCATTTTTCGTATGTATTTGTGTCTAAATAGTATCATTCTTATCTTTTATTTAAAAAGATATATTTACTGTATGCACATTTTATAAAAGAAATACCTGTACTGCATTCCTGTTGTTGGGAGTTGCAACTCGAATGTTCGCTTTTCAGAAGGCCCGGCCGCCTTGTGACGTGACTCTAGAAAATTTTTGACACCACGTTTTTGGTAAATTGCATTAAATATTTATTTATTTATTTATTAAATGAATACACAAACAATACGCTATACGGTAGACCCACGTGTGACGGTTGGTGCAAGTTCATCGCTCTGTTCGAGGAAACAAACAAAAAGAAGGCTGCTTGCTGGCCTGCCGTTTTTGACATGCACCCGTTTTGTGAAGGAAAATGTTATTTGAACAGCAGCATGCAGATAAGAGAGCTGCGTCGATGGGCATGAGGTGGGCTTGAAGCCTGCTGACTTAAAAAAAATAAATAAATTTGCTTTAATAGTTTATTTATTATCAATTGTCCCCTTTTAAGTTTATAAATTTTTTTTAAAATACAAAGATTATCTTTTCTTATTAGTTACTTTTTTATTTTTTAAAAAAAATCAGAATTTATCATTTTTGTGTTACAATTCTCTTACCTTTCTCTTTCAACTATTCAAGAATTTATCACCATTACCAAATTCCTCAACAAATCACGTTTAAAAGTTCATGTTAGAGCTAGGATTAAAAGTCTGCGGTATTTAAATTCTAATGAACTTATAGTTTAATCTATACCATAGGATAAATAATGGGATATTTAAAAATTTTAACTTATGACAAAGTATTCTTATCAATAGATAAACTAGTAAACCACTAAAAGTTATAAATAAGTCATTATAGAATTTAAACAATATCACGTGTTGAATGAAATTTATCATTTTGATATTTTTTTTAAAAAAATTATGATGTTGTATAACTTAGTTGTTTATGTATTGAATTCCCAGTACTGTCACTGAAGACATAAACAGCATCTTTGTAACATGAACAGTGCAGTCGTATTGTATGCCACAATGTTACTGTACTATCAACAGCACCATATTTTTGTCTTCCTAATGTCTTATTATTGTCCAAATAACAATGCTCTTTGAATCCTCGACAAAATCCTTATTTATTTTAATGTTCTAGCTAATACATAGGTTTCAAAAAGGCCAAAGATTAAATTCTAGATCATCATATAATTTGTTGAAAAATGATAGATATCTTACTAATGAATCCTAGCTACTTGAACTATATTAAGATAATTTTTTTTCATAATTTTTAAAATTAATTTATTTAATTTTTAGATTCTTGTGGGATTTAATTCTGATAGGATTTTAAGTAGCGTTTATTGACGGGATATACATCATTGTTCCAGTTGGTTTAAATAGATCAAAGTCAAGTCCGTCCATTTTAATTTATTTCAGTGATTGGACTGTTTAAAGGAATTAAATTATTGACGAACAAGTTTGACTCTTGGCGTCCATGGATTAGCAAATGTTCTATCCAAAATTCAACAGGTTCAGTTGATTTTGGAGGGCTCTTAAGTACCCTTCATTTTATAAAAAAAAAAAAAAAAAACATTTCGTGGAAATAATTTAAACATTATGTGTTTGATACATCAAAATTAGTTTTTCTATTCATAAAAATCTAAACATATAAATCCATCACAAAATACATTTATTGCCATAATATTTTAATATATAAGCTTTCATTTTCTCCTTACAAGAAGCATAAATATCTTACGTCTATCTAGCTACTATATTCTTCTTCACTCTTCCCTTTATCGGCAGCAGCCATGGCAACAACTCTGTCAAAATTCTTCTCTCGAATCTACACTGTCTTCATAATTTTCTTCACTCTTTTATTTGTCGAAATTCTAATTCTAACCCGATCCTTCACTGGGACGGTTCGCAAAACCAGAAGTCGCCTAATCACCAGAACCCAATACCTCAACTTCATTGAAGAAAAAAATCCAACAATTTCTTACAAGAAAAATATGCTGATGAAGAAGTCGCCATCGGAATCAAAAGATTGTGCAGTTTGTTTATCGGATTTCGAAGACGGCGAGATGGTTAGGAAACTTAATTGCAAGCATTCATTTCATAGAGATTGTTTAGATAAATGGTTGCAAGAATATTTGGCCACATGCCCTCTTTGTAGAACAAAAGTTTTGCCTGATGAAATCGTGGCAAAATATCGGCAGCAGCAAAATTTGCAGAATCTTGATTATGATGGGGGTGATGATGAAATCGTATTTTTGATTTCTTTATTACATGGTAGTGGTGTCCATAGATTATTTTAAGAGATTTGAAATTCAGTTTAAATTGTTTGCAGTGAAGAAGTTTATTTATGTTTATTTTATTGTTTAAAGACAGATAGACGAAGCATAGTCTCTGTATTTTTTTTTTTTAATTTCATTTGTTTGTGTAGTTTTGGTCAGAATCCTTGGAAATTATCCATCTAGCTTTATAAATTCTCTTTTGTCAATTTCTCTGATAACGTTAGCTTATAAAATCATAATCTTTTGGTTTGGTTTAATTTGGTATGAAGTATTTCCTTACACTGACAATCATTTAATAAAATTTGAATTGTTCTTTTCTTCTTTTTTATTTTTTATGTCGATATAATGTAAAATTGGTTAATCTGCCAAAATGACTTGAAAATGTGATAATCATCTGATTTAAATTAAGAAATTACTGGTACGACAAAATATGCCTTACTGGTAATGAAAAATATTTAAAAATCCATGGTTCATGAATAAATAAAAAAAGGACATCATCTACTTTATAATTTTATATTATATATATTTTCTAAATGGTAGGTGCATTCGTCTCAGTGATTTGCCTACAATGACCACCAATCTTTAGCTGAGCTAGTTCGTTAATTCCTATGAAGAACCATTGGACTTTGAAAATTATAATTAGTTGTAATTGTATATCTAAGTTATGCTAATGTCCATAAATTATTAGAATAACATTTGTCCAGTGGTTATATTAAATTAAATTACATGTTAAAATTTTTTTAATTAAAAATTATTAAAAAATCTTCAATCAATAAATAAATTTGAGAGGCCCCTTTTTTTTTTTTCAACGTAAACTTCCAAACATCTTGAAATATGAAAGTTAAACAAAGTTAAATTATAAGCTAATTGCTATATAATATTGTCCGACTAACGTCAGTTTTTAAGATTTAGTAGAACAACTTTTAAGTAATTTTATTTAATTAACCACTCAAATTTAAAATTTGAACAAAAATTGGGGCTAAAAAATGTTATATAAATTATTTTCGACATGACAAGATGACCTATAAGAGTAATATAATCTCCAATTTTCCATAGATAGAAGAACTTCTACCTTTATTAATAATGGCAAACGTGGTTTTTGTTATATGAATTATTCAAGATCTTACGATTATTATTTTCAGGGACTGTAAATGAGATAAAGCAAAAGGGACATTTCATTTTACCCTTATTTATTATTTATTTTGAATAATATTGTCCTTATTTAATGCTAATGAAAAGTGGTAGCTGAGCAAACCTAACACCAAACAGCATTCATAATTTGAATCATCATATCCCACCTGTTTTTGGAGACATTGTATAGAAGCTTTTATTTCAAAGAATTATTTTGTTTATTAATTATTAATACTTTTCTTTTTTACAATTTTCATTTCAAAAAATATATAATATTGGATCCAGGTACATTACTACACTATAACAAACCCCATTTTTCTTCTTTACCTAATCCACCAGTAAGATCTAACTAAAAATAATTCGATGGCTAAGATACTTTTGTTGGGTTATTAAAACTATAGGCTTTGATGTTTGGTACAAAATTAAAAAAGTGGAAAAGTTCAGAATTTGACACATAAATCCATAATATTTTAAAATTATTTACACGTAGGTCTATTGATCTAGTTAATTTCACTATCAAAATGACTTATTCTTATATTTGACTTAATATATTCAAATTAATACTCTTTATTATTAATTAATTAATTAAATATATAATAAAACTAATGTATTAGTTAGAATTATATAAATGTGAATATGAGTTTAATTTTATGCTGTTAAATTGTAGTTAATTTTTTTGTTTCACAATACTTATTCAATATACGGTCAATAATTTACATACATAATAAGAAACAATGGGAATTACAAGTGTTTTTTATTTTTATTTTTTATTTGGGAAATGAAAGGGGAAGGAGAAAAGAAGAAAATATTTGGTAGCCTCGTATCTGAGATCAGGTTTGTCATGATTCAATAACTTGCTCCTCAACTCAAACTGTAGAAGTAATTGTGTGTAGTGGCATCTCTAGATTCAAACTCAAATCAGTAGATGGAATAAGTATAATACATGCAGTGAACTAGTGGTGGTTTTAAATATAGGCGAATAAGGTAATCGTCTAAGGTCTTATATTTTAAGAAGGCCTCTTTTTTTTAGTATTTCTTTAATAATTCTCTAACTAATAAGTTTCTTTTTTTTTTAAATTACTTATTGTAGGAAAGTTTATCTATATTTGTTAACCTTAGTGTTAAATAGATATAATTAATAATATGTCTAACTATTAATTAATTCATTATTAGTTTTTACAAAAGAAAAAAAAATAAATTCCTTATGTTTTTAGTTTTCTAAGAAAGCCTAATTATTTAACATTAGAATCTTTGAGCTTTAGTGTTCCTTTTAATTTCTATTAAGAACCTTATAATCTCAAAAATAAATAGATGGAATCATTTCTTGGTGGCTTGTTTAGAAAGAAAATTATTACATTTATTGGTACATTTAAAAAAAGAAAAAAATTAGTTTCTTAAAATATAAAGTCCATATCCATTATTTGATCATCAATTAATTTTCTCAACTTTCTATGTGCTACAATTCCAAATATTCTATTCGAAAATAGTACTTTTCTTGTTTATTTGATTGTTTAATTTTGTAATGGCTCTAATTTATATATATATATATATATATATATATATATATATATATATATATATATATATATATATATATATTTATTTATTTATTTATTTATATTTTTTTTTTTACTTCACTATTTTTTTTATGTTTTCCTTTTAAACATTTTTAGGATCTTCTTAATTATTATTGAAATTCAAGAACTAAATATAGAATAAATCTTGAGATATTTTATGTTTCTTTGAGTATTGAAGCTGCAAAATAAAAAGAGGCCTCATTACAGAAAAAAAAAAAAAAAAAAAAAAAGACTTAAGACCCCATAAACTCCAAAGCCGGGCCTGTAGTGAACTCCAATGTTTTATTGGAAGCCGAATAAGTGGGTTATATAACTTATTTCTTTGAATAAGATTGAATAGAAAAATCAATTAAAAGGCAGCAACAAAAAAAGATTTTAAGAGCATTTTGGATGATCTGAATAGCAATCTTTTGACCAGAGGTTGTAGTTTGCAATTTGTACGGCTCTTTTGAGGCATTAGAAATGCATTACTACCACCTGAAAATATAAACACAAATATGTATAGCATGTGATCCATCAATCAAACAAGATGGATCGAATCAAACAAAATTCTCGAATACAAGGTTTATTACCAGGTAGAATTCCTTCTTTCATTGAATCATTGAGGATAAATCATTTTTTCACCTTGCTACATAGCAGAATATTTCTTTGAATTTTAAGTCACATCACAGGAAAATTATGTTTTACCTTTGAAAAGTAAAAAACTGGAATGTTTGGTTTTAAAGGACTATTAAATTGACTAAATCCTCAGTGTTAAAGGGAAGTTTAACCAATGGCTAATAAAAACAATCAAAGCCTCAAAGGGCTATTAGCTTGTTGAAAAATGATGTAAAGCAGCTAGAATACAAACCTCTTAAGATGTTTCTTCTTCAATCTCTTTCTTGGTGTAAGGATTGTCAAGGAAAATAGTGTCATTCTCTGATACTGTAGCCTATGTGAAAGAAAAGGTTTAATATTTATGTTAGAACAAAATTAAATTGTTAATTATGCATGGTTCTAGACCACAAATTCATATTTAGGTATGTCCCACCATGTCACAGTGGCCTGTCCACCCTGTACAATCCATCTCCCTGACGATCTAAGAAAAGCAAAGCCACGGAGTGTGCTTTCACATCATAATGCAAAGTGAGTTTGGGAATTTATTGTTACCAGATGAACACTTACGCTCAAGACATTAGGTAGCTCCTTCATGATAGCATTTGCTTCTCCATATCTAGGATTATTGATGGTAAAAATCTTCGATGAACAGGTTAGAAAACCACCAAGTTAATGTTAAATAAAAATTAGAAAATGCACTCTTTAGTCTTTGGACTCCGAGTCAACTATCTAGCTATTCTTCATAATTCTATAAATTATCCAGAACGTTCATGTACTATATCTATTTCCATTTAAATCTGTTTGGGTGATATATATATATATATATAATTCCTTGTTAAGGTCTTCGTCTTTATGGGAAAACTTTTTATCTTTATCTTATTAAAGTGCAGATCCATTATTAAAAACAAAGTGTGGGCTAGGATTATATTCTAAATCATTTTGTTTGCACCAAACAAGAAATTAGATTAACGTTTGTAAAAATAATTCAATTCCAAGCTTTTTATCCCTCAACCAAATGCACCCCCAAGGTAAAATATTGCATAAATATACTTGATCATCGTTAATAAGTTTCAGCCTGAGCCCCTTTTGATGAATTGACATAGTTCAATTTATTAATTGAAGTGAACTTGAGCATTGCGGATCAGGTAATTAATAATTAAACTAAAACAAGTATATATGTAGTAACGTAAACTGCCTGTGGTAATTTATAGCTTCTGAACGACATGTTACTTGCGGAACAGTTGATTATAGAAATTTATAAGCATATCATTGTGTTTGATTTAGGAATGGATCAAGGTAATGCGTTTGAAAGTGGTATATCACCATGGCTTGTTTCTTGTTAAGCTAGCAGACTGCACATTTGTTCAAGAGAAACATAATTCGGAGGCTTCACTAGCCAGGCTTGTGGCTATATATCAGATGAATATTCATTTGATTGGTCATAGAATCAGATGAATATTCATTTGATTGGTCATAGAATCAGATAAATATTCATTTGATTGGTCATAGATAGTTTCAGCTGCAGTCATGCTTTCTTTCATCTTCTGGGTTTCTTTTAATCCAATAAAAGGCGGCACACGATGGAGACAAAACAGTCTATATCAACCTTATTTGTGTGTATGTGTGGGTATGAGTACTCTTTTTTTTTTTTTTAATACGGACGCACTATTAAATCATATGATTTGATAAGAGTCAATGATCATTTCACTATAAAATTATATGGTTTAATAACATACTCGAATGAAAAAAATGAAAGCAATTATATGAGAGAAGGACTATATATATATATATATATATTCCAGTAATTGTAAGATTTTAGCAGGTTTAAGCTATCAGTTCCATTTATAAATTCTATAGAATTCTCTTAGCATACATATCAATTATAACATAAATGGTAGGATTGGCGAGTTCTAAATCAATTGGAGTTAACAGAATCTTTATAGTAACATTAGGAGAATTTTGTAGAGTGCTTGAGATGACATTTCTGACTCTCAATGAAAGCACCAGGGGCAGACCTAGGACTTTTAATGAGCTCGGGCTCATTTATAAATTTATGGTAAATATTTGTTGAATATCGGTGCATATAAAGAAGTAAAAGAACACATATATCAAGAGATGTAATATGAAAACTCTTAGAAAAATACATATATTTGACAAATAAGCTTATAATATAAATTATCAAAATTAAAACCATAAAATATTATTTTTTATTTTATTGATACAGAATGTCAAATGTTTGAATTATTTAATGTAATTAAAAGAAAAAGAATAAATATGATGGTGAAATTAAAAAGTCATGAAAAATATAGTTGAAAATTTTAAATGTTACTATGCTTCATTTTGCAACTTTCTAATACTAGTGACAATGTTATAATATATTGGTATATGTTTCTTTCAATTAGACAAAACCATAATATTTTTTATAATAAATTAAAGCAGTAACAAAATTTTTACCGCCTAATGATTTCAATTCATGCAGGAAATATAAAATTAAATCATTGTATAAAATAAATCTCTAACTCTAATTAAAAAAAAAAAAACATAGTTGAATGAGGGATAAAATTAAAAATAAAATAAAAATTCTATTATTTTATGGAATATTATAAAATCTGAATGGGTATCGATGATGAACATTAGACTATCTAGGCTAATAGAGCCGTAAGTCTTCTTACGGCAATGTTCCTCTTTGCTGATCTCAAAATGCGTTTGATTTTTTCAAGTTGAATAAATCAATCCAACCGAGGACAATGCACTCGTCAACAATAATTGAATTCAATCATTCAATTTTTTTATGAGGGTAAGTGTTTCAACCTACCTTCAAATTTTTAATTGACTCTATTGAATTTTACGAAATTTGACAAATAGTCAACTTTTTCAGGTCAAATAATTCACCCAGCTACTTTGCATGGCCACCTCCAATACAAATGGTCGGTTGCAATTAATCCGATTATGGATTATGATGGGTTATGTCATCCATAGCTAGTCAAATTAAACTTAGAAATTTAGAGTGTGTTTGGTATTGTTTGTTAATTGTGCTTTCTATCCGTACTTTAGAGAAGGAAAATGATGTTTTTAAAAGTGAAAATGCATTTGTTAGCTTGTTCCCAAAACCACTAGCGGTGCCAAAAATTAGATAAGGAGGGGCTATGCTATACAACATCACAACTTATTATTATTATTATTTTTTAAAAAAAGTATTAAAATGATAAATTTTATTCAACACGTAATATTGTTTAAATTCCATAATAGTTTACTTGTAACTTTTGGTGCTGTACTAGGTTATCAATAATAATGGTACTTAGTTTTCAATTAAGATTTTTTAAATGTCTCATTATTTATTCTCTAATGTAGATTGAATTACTTCGTTAGGATTTAAAATCTTGACAACTTTTAATTTTAGCTCTAATATGAGCTTACAAATATAGCTTGTGGTTAGATTTGGTCATGGAGATAAATTCTTTAACAAATGAACAAGAGATAAGAGTTATTTTTTCTTTAACAAATGTTCTTTAACAAACGAACATTTTTAATATTTATTAAAAATGTTAAAATTCTTTTTTTATACTATATTCAAATGGTGTTATGATAAAAAGTGATTTGTGTCCTAATTTGTTGAAGCGAATCTAGAATTTAAGGCATAGACTCAGGATCGCGAATCTAGAATTTAATGAATAGACTTAGGATCTTCGGCAGGTATATGGATATGATTAAGATCTGGTTCAAGATTCATATCAATATTCCTTTAATCCTATTTTTTAAATTAATAATAGCAGTAATAATTTTGAAGTTACGTATCTCTTTCTGGACACGTAAGATTGGAATCACCTTGCAATAAATTCAAAGTGCTTTTCCTGACATTCGTTTTTCAATTGGTGGGTGCTTACATATTTATGAAGTTGCTTTCTGTACCAACACCTTCAGCTAGTATCCAAAATTGTTAGGTTTTGACTTATCTTTTCACTGTTGTAAGAAGAATCAATAAGCATACAACGACGCGTTTTGTATTTTGTAATAGCAATTAGAGGGTCTATTCCTTGATTAATTTGATATGCATGGTTGGTTTCATCTCCTCATCAAGAGAAGGAGACGCCAACCAAGGGGTTATTCTCCATCCCCATTAATGTTAAATTTTATTTGAATCAATTATTTTTCTCAATATTAATCTACCACCACTGTTTCAATGGTTAACAATAGGGTAAAATTTGATAGTCATACAGTCAAAGAATCTGCAAAAATTATCCTTCATAATTCACATTTATAACCTAACAGATAAAAATGCATGACTTTGGTTCCTGAGTCATGAAATTGGATGGGAAAATGAAAAATAAAATGATTCGGTCATCGAAATTTTATGTTAGCCATGGGTCAAATTAGTAAACCAGCATTTTCTATAATTTTAGAAGCATACCTTGATTTCACAAAGCAACAGGACCGATTTTAAAATAAGGTTGGCCAGTCCGGTCCGGGTATGCGGGGATTGGGACTTGGATATGGGTTAAGAAATAAAAGGCCCGTATTAATTAGGTCTGGATAAGAGTTTAGGAAAAAAATCCAGACTTAGCCCTAGTTTTTTAATTTATAAATAAAAAATAAATTAAATTTAAATAAAAAAATTTAAAATATTTAAATTAATATTTTTTATATTAGTATTTGTGATTTATGATATTGTATTATTAATATTTTATGCATTAGACTATTATTCTATTATTTATTGAATAATTATCTTTAATTTAAATATTTTTTATTTTATTAAAAAAATATTTTATGTTTAATGAAAAAGTTCAAACTCGGCCTGTCCAAATTTAGATAAACTTTTGAAGAATATAGGCTTATTATTAATAATATGGGCTTGGACCTGGGCTTGAAAAAACCAAACCCAAACCCATATTTTACCAACCCTATTTTAAAAGTAAAAATATTTAAATTTTATTAAATCTTAGACGCCTCTTTCTAAGAATGGGAATTATTTGTAAATGTAAGAATTCAGAGACTCAAATTAATGAAATTGGGAAAAGTAAAATATATGTTGTTTGATTTATAAGCTTGTCCTTAATAGAACAATTACTTTGTAAGTATTTTAATTATATAAAATTTTATTAGAATATAGGTGTGTTTAAAGTATCTTAATGGTCCAAATAGCCCCACCCTTACCAATTTTGTGATTATCTTATAATCATTGACTAGACTAAACTTTTAATGCAGACCTTACGCTATATGCTCTTAAATTTTATCTATGTAAACCAGACATTGATCTGAAGTACTCGGAGCCAGCAAAAAGCAATTAGAAATGGCCATTTTTCTTACACTAGAATCAACTATTGTTGTATTAATTTCAGGCTTTGTAATATTTCTCTCACTTTTACGACTGATTTCACTAAATGGGCAAACAAAAAAGAAACAAGCTCATCATCAAGCACCAGTAGCTGGGGAAGCGTGGCCTTTGATTGTCATTTACATCTCTTTGGAGGGCAAGAGCCAACTCATAGACTTTTGGGCAACATGGCTGATAAATACGGTCCAATATTCACTATGAAAATAGGCTTGAATCGAACTTTAGTGGCCAGCAGTTGGGAAATTGCTAAGGAATGTTTCACCGCCAATGATAAAGCCTTAGCAAGTCGCCCCAGATCAATGGCGATGGAGCTCTTAGGGTACAATTTTTTGGCCATTGGTGCCAGCCCATACGGCAACTACTGGCGAGAGTCTCGTAAGATGGCCACGATTGAGCTTTTATCAAACAACCAACTTCAGGAGCTGAAACATGCACGAGAGTCTGAAGTGAAGGCTTCAATCAAAGGGTTATTCGAGAATTGCAAAACTAGCAGTTCACATAAGGTTTCAGTGGAGATGACGCACTGGATTGAGAGCATTGTACTCGATATTATCATGAGAATAATTGCAGGAAAACGCTACACTTCACAAGACAGTTCTGATTTCCAAGAGCATGCGACCAACTTTTTTTACTTGTTTGGTAAGTTTGTGGTGTCTTATGCTTTACCGTTTCTGAGATGGCTGGATATTGGCGGACACCAGAAATTAATGAAGAAGACAGCTAAAGAATTTGACATCATTATCAAAGAAGGTTGGATGAGCATAAGAGCAAAAGAGGTTCTAGCGAGGTTAAGGGAGATGAACATTTTATGTACGTGATGCTGTCCTTGTTTGACGATAAAGCAAAGCACCTTCCCGATGGCGATGACACTGATACTGTCATTAAAGCTATATGCCTGGTATGCACCTGAAAATGCTTGACAACTAATGTATAAACTATTGTTGGCATGTCAATTGGTAAAGAGCTATTTTATATGCATATTTAAGCTGACTGCTACTTTTGCAGTCTCTAATTAGCAGCTGCAGACACCACAGCAGTAACATTGACATGGGCTGTCGCTTTACTTCTCAACAATCGCAATATTCTAAAGAGGGCTCAAAATGAACTAGACGTTCATGTTGGCACAAATAGACAAGTGAACGAATCAGACATGAAAAAATTAGCTTATTTGCAGGTCATCCTCAAGGAGACAATGCGTTTATACCCCGATGCACCCCTTTTAGTACCTCACGAGTCTATAGAAGACTGCACCATCAGTGGTTACCATGTCCCTGCAGGCACGCAACTTATTGTTAATGCTTGGACGATTCAGCGTGATCCAGGAGTTTGGGAGGAGCCTTGTAAATTTCTGCCTGAAAGATTTCTTACAAAATACAAGGAAGTTGATTTAAGGGGACAGAATTTTGAATTGATACCATTTGGCAGTGGTAGAAGAATATGTCCTGGAATTTCATTTGCCTTTCAAGCTATGCCACTAATACTTGCTTCATTGCTACAGGGGTTTGATTTTGAAACCCCATCAAATGCACCGGTTGACATGGAAGAGGCAAAATCCTTAACCTATGCTAAAGCTACCCCACTTGAAGTGCTTCTTACTCCACGCCTTTCTGCTTCTTTGTATGATTAACTTGGCTTTTGTAGTACTGAATATAAGTTGTTGTGCTAAATAGATGTGTATTTATTTATATATTTTGATTAACCTAAAATTTATTCCAAACTGTTTTATGCTTAATATGACGTTATGCTAAGTCATAATTCCTAGTTGAGGTGTCCATCTTTGTGGGAAAAATTTTTATATTTATCTTATTAAAGCGTGTGTCCATGATTAAAAAAGGAAAAAAAATGTGGAGGTCAGGATATGCTGTCCTGACTCATTTTGTTTGCACCAAGCATGAAATTAGATTGAAGTTTGTGAAAATAATTTTATCCCAATCTTTTTCTCCCTCAATCAAATGGACCATCTAGGGGTAATATTGTATAAATCTACTTAATTGTTGTTAATTAGTTTCTCATTAAATTTTTACAATGGTAAAAATTTCAGCTTACTAGCCCTCTTCGTAAATTGAAGTATAAATTGACAGTACTTCAATTTATCAATTTGGTGAAGTGAACTTGAGCAAAGCAGATCAGGTAACTAATTAAACTAAAACAAGTGTTTGTGTGCGTAGTAACAAAAAAGTAATTGTATTGGGTTATAGCATCTGAACTAAACGTTACTTGCCGTTCAAGTGATTGTAGAAATGTAAAAGCATGTCATTGTGTTTCCTTCAGGAATGGAGGAAATGGTAGATCTATCGCCATGGCTTGCTTCTTGTTAACCTAGTGGACTGCACATTTGTTCGAGAAAACGTAATTCAGAGGCATTAGTTTCCAGGCTTGTGGGCTGTGGCCACATGGTAAATGAAAATTCTTTTGATTGGTTATGGCTAATTTCAGTTGCAAGAAAATCTAAGCCGTAGGAAATATTATACATATCCAGTAACTTTTAAGGTTTCAGCAGCTTCAGGCTTTCAGTTCAATTTATAAATTCTATAGAGTTCTTTTAGTATACCCATTAGTTAGTTAGCATATTATGCGAGGATATTAATTGGCAAGTCCGAAATCAATTGCAATTAAGAGAATCTTTATAACAACAGCTGGGTATCTTGGAAATTTGAAAAAGTTTGTGACATACTTGGTGCAAGCAATAATAGAAGGCGAATTCTGGAAAAATATAAAGGGGATTTCAATTTTTGTTGGCTTTCCCAAATATTTATCGCACAATTGACGGTCCAAATCGCATCCATAATATTGATGCATTTTTGATAATCCTATACATTCTAAAGTGATTAACTTTGGGCAAATTTATTTATGGATGCGATTCAATTCCACAGAACTTTTGTTTTTACGGACTTGGAGTGTAATCAAAGACGGTCAATAAAAATTTCTCCTGGTATGAATTGCATCAACAATACTACTAACAAACATCATGTTAATTTGAACCCCCCCTCCCCCCACACCAAAAGAAAAAGAAAAATCCCTATCAAGTAATCAACCGCTTGAACATTAACAGCCTGAGATTTCAAAAACTCGACATAGAAACTTGACATTTTCTTATATGCATGATCAAGATCAATATGTACAAGGGAAAAAAAAAATTAGAAAAGAGACTAAGACAGAAAACTCATGCTTAGGTTTCATCTACGAGCACAATTAATCAGCGATAAATTTTTTCTTTTGAAAATTAATTTCTTCAAGCCGAAAAGAAACCATCAAAAGCAGCAAGAGCAATCTGGCTCTTAGGCTCCAATACCCACTTGACAAATTTTTTGATCTTGATCCCATCAGCCACGATTGAAACATTAACAACATCAACAGCAGCAGCAGCAGCATTATTATTTTCCTTGATAACCATCTCTCTTTCGGCAGCTAGTTTCCTTAAATTATTGACCCTCCTCTCGTATTCTTCAGCAACCAGCATAGCAATATCAGCCATTTCTTTTGAAATCACTTGACTTTTATTTTTGGTAATTTTTGTTGATCAATTGAGCATTTGAAAGCGTTTTATACAAGGGATTGGTTGGTTGCATGAATGGATAAGACTGACAGACAATGCTGTGATTTTTAAAATCATTTTTTCAACCTTTTTTTTTTCTTTTCAACGTGTGTTGTTTGTTTTAGGACATAGGTTAGTGGTTGTTTTGGCTTCCACCGACCTTGGAAACGCACATCCCATGGCCTGTTTTTCCATTTTTTGTTTGTTTGTTTGTTCCTTTTTAAAAAAAAAAAAAATTGCAAAAAAGGTTAACAAGGGGTACTTGAAAACTTGAACCCAGCAAACCATGTCCTGCTCTGCTCCTTTATTTATTTATTAATTTTTTTACGAATATACTTGAAAAAGGAATATGCTTTCGCACCCACGGAAAAGACTCCATCTATCTTAAATAAAATAATTAAAATAAGAGAGCTGCTAAATTACGGTTATTATAATTTATGGTCATAATTTTTTTGAGTGAACAGTAATCATGTGGTGTTACTGTTTATTCGAAAAAATTACGGGTATAAATTACAGTAACTATAACTTAAAAAAATTAAAAGGCTAACAGTTGATTTTGAGATGTTAGAGGAAGTTAAGTAGTTATTTCTCAAATTTATTATTGTATTTATTATTTCAAACAATGCAACTAGTCTATTTTCTCTACTTTCGTAAGGGTGCACTCCAAAATGGTAGATTGCGTCGATCCATCCCACTTGCGTCCATAAGCTGAAGGCATCACACATAGAACCGCATCACAAATAATTACACACTAATTCTTTTAAGACTTAATGAAACTTACGGCACATATAGAGCAAGATTTAACTTACGAGCCAATGCAATTAAGTGCATGTAAATTCTAAATTTTCTGACTTCAAATAAATAATTATTTTATTTTACATTATTACATATCCTTCAATATTTACTAATAAGTAGTAAGAATATAATATTACCCACGTCGCCCCTAAGACGTGGTCGAATTGATAACAGTATAAAATTTATAACAACTGACCATCCAGATTTAATTTTAAGACTTAATTGAATTGATAACAGTATAAAATTTATAACAACTGACCATTCGAATTTAAATTTTGAGGAGGTAAGAAAAAAATAAAAGTAATTTACAATTTAACCCACGTGCTTACCTTTAATATATATATATATAATATTACTCACGTCATATATTTCAAGAGTTTTAAAGTTTTGTCCACGTGTCAGCTCTGCGAAACATCTCAGTTTTTACAGAACGGCGGCTGGGTGGTGCGGTCGGTGATAAAACCATCGATCGAAAACCATCAAATCCAATGAAACAAAACTGGTGGCAGTTTTGTAATTAACAGCATATTTTATAAAACCACCGTCGTGGTAAGAGCAATAATAAATTTGATCGTAGGTGGACACGCGTCTCTTGATTCTTGGACATGATCCACAAGTCCCCCAAAATAATATTATAAATCTCTCCTCCATCTAGACAAATCTTGGTTGACATTGAATGATGGGCCAGGCTTCGAGTTTTGCTCCGACATTTTGATTTGTTTATCAGTATATCAGTAAATAATTGGAAAAAGAAAAAAAAATGCAAAATCTCCAACTGCCACTCAAGACCAATTCGATTAAAATGTTAACAGCAAGTCTACTCCTCACACTGATTAAATTATTTTACATTGAATTAGCCACAGCCACGTATGATGCTTACAGATTTTGCTTTTAACAAATGACAGGGCGGTGGTGCCATTTGGATAGCTCGTGCCGGAGTTGGTTCTATCAGCTCCGATGGCGATGTGTGGACGTTCTAATGCAGGTCAAGACTCCTGTGGTATTGACTAGACTATACGATTAATCAATTTTGGTTTGGTATATACGCATTATATGTTATGTTTATGTATGGTTGGCTCAACAGTAATTTTTCAGTCAGGAATCTCTAACTTTAATAAAGTTAGAAATTAATTAAAAGATAAAAAAATAATACATTAAAATCTGTATTTTTTTTATCTTTTAACTGATCCCTGACTTTAATAAAATCAAGAATCCCTGACTGAAAAACTAGTTTGTTGGCTCAATTCTTCATTCAATAAATGATAAATGGATCAGTATATAAGAAAATCTATAGGTCCCAACTGTGAGGTTAATGCCACTTGCACAAGCACAATTTGATCAGCGATGGCAATCTTTTACACAAAAGCTATGTCCAATATGTGGAAACATGAATTTACTTGCAACAATTAAACCTGAGTTTGTATAAGGTTTAATCTTTCAACAAAAAAGGCCATGCATACGAGATACCATCGGAAATATCAGTTTTCAGTTATCATGATCATCTAATCCTGGTTTTCTTGCAACTATGGAGAAGCAAAGGGAAAATTACAGCAGCGTGGGCAACATAGAAAAAAGTATAAGGAAATTTTCAGGGATAATCATTCACATATTCATAAATGTATCTGAACAGCATAGACAGAGCCTCTCAGATTTTCATCTGGAAACTGTATGAGACTTGTTTTTGAGATCTACATGAATCGAAAGCACATGGTAAAGACTGACCTACCAAAATCGACAGTCAGTCCATCTTTGCAGTATTATTCTTGGAAACCAAGACTATGAATCCTTCAAATTTATAGGAGACCTAGTGATTTCAGCTGCTGAACATGCTCCAGTGGGAGAGGTGCTGGAGACCAATCAGATCCTGTCATCTCGCCATCAACATCCTCAACAACATATTCCTGGGACAACACATCAGAGCAGATTCACAGGAAAATCAAATAAAACTACAATACACAATGACTGCAAAATTAAATTTAGGAGTACATAAGCTACATCTTTAGATGATATTTCAAAGGATCAATAACTCAGAGCAACCCAATCAAAAGATTAGTCAAAACAACTCAAAGCATACTTTATTTAAGGTTTTTTTTTTTTTTTTCATTTTTTTGGCTAAAGAGAATTGATGGAAGTTTGGATGCCGAAAGCAAGTTAAGTCAATGTAAAAGATACAACCTCAGAACTCATGTGCGCACTTGTCAGAACAAAGAACAACTGCTTCACTTAACATGACATTTTTTTTTTAGAAAAAAAAAAGAATTTTATTGCCCCTTTAAACAACATCTGTCATCTAATCCCACTGGTCTACTAAATAAACCACCAGTCATCAAAAAACAAGATTATAGAAGTGACACTATTTTGTTCATAATTTTCCAGTTGCTTTCACTAAATGCAGTATTATTACTAGATCCTGCTAAAGCCAAAAGGCCAAACACTTGGAACAAAACTATTTTCAGTTCAGTTGAAGCTAGAAAGTTAATGCAACACAATGTAGCAATCTCTTTATAACATCGTATAAAGAGGAAAAAAGTAGCGTCATTATCACCCAACTTACTTTTGTTAGCATTCGTTTTGCAAGTATGTGATAATGCCGCTGCCAAATCCGCTGTCCAACCATTGTAGCCACCAAAACACTGTAGAATATTCCAATCACAGTAAACAATCCCAGCACAATCAAAGCCATTATGAATAGTAGCGGTAGCCCTGCTTCACCAGCACCACTCAAGCAACCACATTCACTTGCTGTACTCGCACAACTCTCGAAGCATGTGGTACAGTCAGTCCACATACAAAGCGTTCCAGGTAAATGGCAGTCTGCACATATTCTGCATGCATAACATATGAAAAGAAAACATCAAGTTCATCACCAATTAGCTTTCTCCTGATAATCACACAACCTATCAGATACTTTTCCAATTGTAAGCACTACTCAATTACTTTATATATTGGAAATATAGAGGGGAAAAAAATACAAGTGAATGTAAGTTCTTTCTAGAAATAATTAAGTCTAGCATACATTCTTCATAAACATAAAGGGACTCTACCCCCATATTTTACACTATTTTATCAACCCATATTGCCTCTTGCCCAGCAGTTGGCATACTTTCTCATGGCATTAATAATAGGAACCTACCTTAACCCACACACACACACACACACACACACACTATATTGTTGTTTTTTTGTGCATCACTCATCATTTCTTCTTTAACATTAAACTTTTTATTAAACAAGTCACAACCATGAGGTCATTTATCTCATAAATACACAAGGTGGGACTATGGGGCAATATAGACTTAATTTGCTACATACTGCAATTGCACATGCATGTGCATGCACACACTTATCAATCTTTCTTTCTCCCTCCCTGCATCCCCTGCTCTTATAATGCAAATATCAGAGAGGCAGCTATTTTCACAAAATGCGAATCAACTAGCACAAGTCTGACAAAAAAATTTCAAAGGAGAAACTCAAAATGAAGAAGTTCATTCCTTAATGAATTCAAATCCACAACTTTTAAAACAGTTATGCGCCTAGTTTCTAAAAAGAACAAAAGGGCAATGATCATTAATCATTCTCTGCAGAATATGAACAATGGACATGAATATATAAAACATCCAACAAATTAGTAAGTAGTACTTGCTATGAGGATCCCTACAATGACACAGGAGACTGAAAATAGGAACATCTTATAGGCATCAGTTATGCAGGTGACAACAGATAATGAAGTAGAGTTATACCCAGGCTGACAGCAACAAAGACATAATTCTCTACATGGTTGGGCCAAGTCATTCCGCACTCTGCGGTCATAACAAGTAATGAAGCATCCAGATAACCCCAGTAAAGCAAAAAACAACAGTGCTCCTGCAGCAAGAATACAAAAGAAATGTAAAATACAGACATCAAGAGCTTTGACTATCATGGTAGAAGATTTAAACAATGGTCAAAACATGTATCTAAAAACATCAAGTATGCTTAGAAGTATGCACATGCCTATTACCACTAATGGATATAATACTATTGTTACTCTCTCCCAGGGTAAAAGATAATCAAGATTTCTGCCAGCCAGCTGGAGGCACAAAACTGATTCCAGCATTTTGGCACACAAACATATCAGATTCCCAAAAAAGTCATTCAACCATCTAAGTCTCAACCCTAGCCAAGATTTTTGTTCCTATAACTCAATCAGATGCCAACTTACTCTTTAAAACAGAAGCTAGGTCTCACACTTCAGTTGAGAAAATGTGTTGCTACCAAAATCAGTGGCAGAGCCACATGGTGGCCAAAGGGGCAGCTGCTGCTGCTAAGTCTAATTAAAAAAAAAATATTTTTTTTATTTCACCCAAATTTTATATTTGCCCCGATAAAATTTGTGATTTGTCTCTATTTGCTTTAAATAAAATACATAGCAATAGGATTAAAATTTTACATTTTTATCATCAAAATCAATTTAAATGAGTACATTATAGCCAAATTCAATGAAAATACTTGAAAAAACGATGGAATTCTTTGAGAAAGCTTCAAAGAGCATTTGCACATCTGGAATTTCAAAACTTAAAAAAGATTAATGAAACCAAAAAATACCACAAAATAGAGCCAACTTTTATCACCCAAAAGCAATCACCTTGTCGGCAAATATGAAATGCAAGAAAATTTTTTCAAAGTGAGTATATTTAAATTCTAAGACAGTTGAGACATGACACCATTTTTTGCACCCAAAGCAATGAAAAAGTTAGACAAATCTAAATCCCCGTGAAGGTGAGTGATGTTGTTCAGCCAGTGCTGCTTAAAACTTTATTAATCTAACTCACTTTCAGAACTGCCCTACTGCAAGAAAGGCATACCAGAAAATAACAGATAACAAAGGTCTACGGTTCGAGTCCGTATAGCCCTATACTAATCTCAAATAATAATAATTACATTACATTACAAGAAATTTCATCCCAACACATTAATGGAATCATTCCATGACACTGCTAACCAGACATAAGAAGTGTAGTTAAACTGGCTACAGCAAGTAGCCACAAACATAATAAAGAAGGACCTGCAATAAACCGTGTCCTACAGCAAATTCACACAACATGAAGACCAGCACTGTTCGAAAGTAGCATATCAAAGACTTAACAATCATTATCATTTCAGGTTCTTGAGATTTTTACCACATATGTAGTAGAAACTGAGCTCACTATCAAAACCCCATGCCAGACGCAGCCAGGACTGCTGATAAGTATCAACTAAATACACCAAATATGCCAGTGAAGCAATTACCTAAACACAATGAATTGAAAAAAAAAAGGAAGGAAAATGAAAAAAAAAAGATATCTACCGTTACAAAATAGCAAAAATTGCAAGAAAACAAGTAAAATTAAAGCACCAACTACTTACAAGCTGGACAGCCAAAAATATAGATATGATGTCTCTAGTCACAAAGAAACGAAATTTCAAGGTTCTCCATCGCCTATCAGCAGCAACATGAACTCTCAAATGGTAAGGGGCTTTACAGGTTGTGCAATGAGCAAATGCAAACCCTTCCTGTAAGTGAAAAATGATTAAATAAAAATAGAACACAGCTAAAGGTGTACTTGTGTTGTGTATACATAACCAGATTAAAGCAAGATCCATAATGCAGCTTAAGATCACAAAAGGCTTCCCAGAAAAGAAATTACTGGGTAAAATCCAAAAAGAGCTAGAAGACTGTTTGCAAGGAGAAACTAAGAAACATAAAAGATAGCATTTCAAAAGGCTGTATAATGATACAGTACGTTCTGTATCCCATTAAGTAAGTTTAGAGTGTCCACAAACAACAGCAGTGTAATTTTTTGGTATACTTTTATATAAAACAGTCACAGACTATAATAAATCAGGTGCTAGCTACGCAAAGGTCACTGAGATCACACAGAAACAATAAACCAAGCTTACTGTGAAAGGTTCTAGATTTCTAAATCAGAAAATGGAGATGGCATCAATACCCTTACAGCTCGCCAATGATCCAAACATTCTCGGTGTACATACTTTGATGTTCCTTTGCACTTGCAAGGAGCAATAAAGTCCCTACCTGAAGAAAATGCACACAAATATATCAAAATGATAGCATTAACATGTTTTTTAACACAAAGTTAAATATAAGGAACATATAAGATTCTTATTTACCACTCTATAACAGCCAGATAACATTGGTATCAACATCACAATGAAAAGCATTTCTGAACTAGACTATGATAAAACACCACAACTGCAAAGCCTAAGTGTGTTTAAGAGTTGCTTTTGTCAGTCTCAGATAGCCAAAAATGCAGTTTCTTTACGTATCATTGATCATTGTCTGAAATGCACAAAACTACTTTGAAAAAGGAAAAAAAACTAGAGAGTAGCACTTCCAGGTGCTTTCCATCCCATAGTTGACTTCACTTCATAAATTCCTAAAACCAACAAAACAAATTAAATTTTTATAATCATTTCCTCACATTTTTCACCAGTTAACGGATAAGAAATAACCCATTTATATTATATTTATTATATTTTATTTATTTTGCATAAAGCTTCACTGTGAAGTTGCTTCATTTCTCTTCTAATTTCAGTTAATTGTCCTAATTCTTTCTCGAATTTGAAAATTAAACCAACTAATTCACTCACTCATATGAAGCAAACACATAAATAAAACTAAAACAGAGCAAATGTCCACTAAAATTCAAATTAAAAATTTTTTTACAAAACTGAGTAATTTCGCAACAATTACCATCAGTTTCGAGGCAAATACGGCACTGAATTTGTTCACCGGGGCCGGCTTCGAGGTCGATCTCACTGGGCTCGGTGATTGTCGACGGTGGGATCAGCGGCGACGCGTCCGATTTGTCACCCATCGAAATTTAATAATTACTTGTTCTTAAGGACTCGACAAATGAAAACAGAGCGAGAGAGATCAAGACTACATTTACAGAAAAATCATTTACTTAAGTTTTTTAAAACCCTAATTTCGATATTTGAAAAAAAAAAGAAATTTTCTTGAATTTTTTCTCTCTCTCTCTCTCTCTCGCTCTTAGGGAGAGAAATTTTCAACGTAAGTGACGGGTTTTTCTGGTAGCAAAAGAAAGCACCAAGGTAAAAAGGAAAATAATAATAACAACAATAACAATAATTAATAAACAAATAAAAAGTGCCTTGCGAGATGGTGGAATTATTGAATTTCCATAATTGCCCATCTGCTTATCAAATTTTGGCAATTAAATGAACTCTCACGCTTGCGGAGAATCAAACACCCTTTTCAATGGGTTAAACATAATGGTCATCATCTCATAATTTATTGCATTATATAAATTTTTTTGAATTACACTTTTTTCTTCAACAATCACCATTTACAAGCGCAAAATCACAATTTTTATTTTCTTTGGTTTTAGATTGAGTTAGAATTTAAATTCTATGTGTGGAAAGAGATCCCCGTAGACATATTAAACTATATTTATATTGTATTCTCTAATATAATATTAAAAAAAAGAAGAAAACTTTAGGTATGATGTAAAAATTTCTCACTGATATTCTCCTCATTGTATTTGAAAATTAGAAAATTTAAATTACAATACTATCCATTTATATTTAGATTGTCATTTACTAATTATGAATTTACTCACAATAATTTCATCTAATATCTAAAGAAGCTATTAATTTTAATTCTTACCTTATTGCTCTTGTGAAGAGATACACACTTAAGAAGAGTTTGGTTAAGATTTAAGAATCAAAATTTTCATAACATAGAAATAAAATAGTAAATGACTCCAATCTTGAAACTGACTTTTGCTTCTGCGCGTGGGAAAATACGAGGTAGTTGAAGATTTGACACTAACAACTAACAATGTTTGATTAAAAAATAATAATAATAAATAAATAAATAATAAAAGTGAAAAATAAATCGAATTAAATTGTCTGAGCCCGGGTTCGAACCGGGGACCTCTAGTGTGTGAGACTAGCGTGATAACCAACTACACCACCCAGACGACACCTGACGTTCGGTGAATTTATGAATGTATATTTTTTACACATTTTATTTTACTTTTTAAGGCCCTGAACTATCATGCAATCACACTAAAGGAACACAATTTCCGTACTTTACAAACTTGCCAAAACCTCTTCCTTATCCGTCTCACTGAACTCGAAGTCGGAAAGCAACTGAACCCCCCTCTGTTTTCTCCTCAAAACCCTAGGAACTTTTCATCAATGGCGAAAATCAACAAAGTCAAGAAACTAAAACAGGCAACTACGAGCCAAAAACCCAACAAAAAGATCCTCAAAAAAGAACCCAAATCATTCAAAATACCCGAACCGCCGCCCGTAGCCGCCGCAACCAGCAGCAGCAGCAGCAGCAGCAGCTCATCATCCGAATCGGACTCTGAACCGGAGTCAGAATCCATTTCAAGCCTCCTCGAACCATACTCCAAGGACCAGCTCATCGACCTCATTGCCGCCGCAGCCGCAAAAATCCCGTCTTTGTACGATCACATTCTCGAAACGGCCGACCGGGACGTGTCCCATCGGAAAATATTCGTTCACGGGCTCGGATGGGACACGACGCAGGAGAATTTGTTGTCGGCGTTCGGAGGTTCCGGCGAAATCGAGGAGTGCAAGTTGGTGATCGATAAAATGACCGGAAAGGCAAAAGGGTTTGCTTTTATTGTGTTCAAAACGAGGAAAGCGGCCGTGAAAGCCTTGAAGAATCCGCAGAGGAAGGTGAATAACCGAATGGCGTCGTGCCAGCTGGCGTCTGTGGGCCCCACTGGCCCGGCGGTAAAGGAGCAGGGGGTGGCGACACAGGGGGAGAGAAAGATTTATGTGAGCAATGTGCCGAGGGATGTTGAAAAGGAGAAATTGAGGGAGTTTTTTGAGAGATTTGGTGAGATTGAAACGGGACCGATAGGGTTCGATATTACCACTGGAAAGTCAAGAGGGTTTGCGATTTTCGTGTATAAAACTGTTGAGGGAGCGAGGAAGGCATTAGAGGAGCCGCATAAGATGTTCGAAGGGCATCAGTTGCAATGCCAAAAGGCAGCTGAGGGAAAGAACAGGACAAGCAGTAATAGTAATAGCAGTAATAATCAAGCACAGATGATGATTCAGAAGCAGCAGCAGCCAATGCTTCAGGGGCACCAGCAAGGGCAGGGGAATGAACAGGAGCAGGTGCTTGCTGCCATGGCAGCAGCACAGAATTTGGCTTTGTTCGGGCAGCATCCGGGATTGCATTCGATGTACGGAGGGTTTTTGGTGAATCCTGGGTTGATTAATCCAATGGTGGCTAATGCATTGCATCAGGGTGCAATTCCTGCAAGTAATGTGGGTGCAATGGCTGGTTCATCGGTGCTTGGATCACTTGGGCCTGGTGCTGCTCAAGGGTTGCACCCGCAGCATGTTTATCCGAATGCTCCACAGAGTAAGAGCCAGGGGACTGGTGGTGGGTCATTTCCTGGGTATACTTCATATATGTGGTATGGTTCATTGTCTTTCTTTGATTTGTTGTTTGTTTTTATTTTTGTGAATTTTGGTCTTTTGCATGCTTAGTTATGTTTTTTTTTTTAATGCTTTTACAATATTTCTTGATTCAGCACATACTTTCTTTTGTTCTAATTTGTTTTCATTTAGATTTGGAACATTTGATATTTGGTGCAATTATGTTTAGATTTTCCGATTTCTAAGCCATTCTTTATTACTGGAGGGGAATTGATGCATAAACCTATTTATAAATTTGTTTTGCTGATACATTGGTTTTTTGAGTTGTAGCTGCAGTTTAAGATGTTTTTACTCTCCCACTGTTTATCTTAATGAATTCAGATTTTTACCCAGCTTTCATTTCGTTTTTCATATTTGTACAAACAACAATATTTGTTGTCACCCCCTTCTTTCTTCAATCTTTCTTCAGCCATTGTACTTATTTTTACAATGCCAAGAAAATTGTTGTCTCATTTTTTTGTTTTCTTCTAGTGAGTTTCTTGCAAGAGTTATTTCTAGTTTCGTTAAGTCTTCTCTCTTCTCTGTAGATTTGTCAAGACATGGGATTACATGCTAATTTTTGTCACTTCTCAATACTCTATCCTGTTATCTGCTATCTGTAGAGTAGCTTTGATGTCCTTATCTTTCTTATTGATTTCACTGATTGTGGAGGTTGCTTTCATGCAATTGTTTCTCCTCGGCCCACATTATTCATTTGAACTAAAAAACCCTTTTACTGGTGCAGTTGAGTTAGCATAATCAGTTTCATTTGAACTTTATGGTAGATTTTTGGTCAATGGACGTGATCTTTAAGTGTTTTGGGTCAATATGATGTGCAAGTCTTGATGTCTGATTTTTTATTTTTGGAGCCTTAACTTTTGGAAGTTTTTGGTAAATATATTTTATCTGAGAGGACGATAATCATTTATGATATTTACTGTCGTTACATGCATGGGCTCTATTTGCAGATGATACAGCTGAGCTTGAGGAACAATATTCATACACCTTTGGAAGTGTTTTATGTAGTACTTTGTTCTGGTTAAATTGCTAAGTGACATTTTGAAGTTTGTAATCTTTTTAAATGCTTCATACTTTTGAATTCGGCAAAAGCAAGGTCATGACTTAGTGGATTTTTCTTCTTCTACTTCATCTCTGCTTCTTTTTATTATTTTTCCCCCCTCCTGCCTTTTCCTCTCTTTGTATCTTAGCTTTCCTAGAATTAATCTTCTAAACATTGGTGATTTATGGTTTTTATTTAGCAAATTTTAATTTCTTTACATTTATGGTTTAATTTATTTTCAACATTTTATTTTTACTTGTCAAGTATTTGAATGTCACGCTGTGAATTTATTTGCTGTCATTGTTCCATCTGGCTTGTGATTTGTCAATGGACTTAAACAAGCTGGACTGATTTTCATTTCTTATGAACACATCACTACTTTCTTTCTGATTGACATCATTAATGGTTAGGCCTTATTACATTTGTTATATAGTTGATATGAGATTCACATAGCATCTAACCATTTTCTTGGACTGAGTTAGTTTCAGGACATACCTTTTGTTTTCTTTCTATATATACACTCAGTGAAAGCATTTGAAGGGAGGTGTTGTTGTATTTTGGTGCATCTGTAAACACTTGTTATCTGTAATTATTTATTCATGTTGATTTTGTTAGTGTTGTGGACATACTTGTGGAAAAACCCACTTATAATAAATAAAAGCAAACCATAGGCTTACGTTTCTCTCAATTCTTTAGTATACTAAAGCAACTAGTTACAGCAGAAAGAAAAAGAGAAAATGCAATCGCTGCCATGCACTATCATTCATTATTCATGAACGTCCTTTGATGAAGTATGTGTATAGTTTGAGCTTTGAAGTTTTGTTTAGTTGGGTCTTGAATTGCGTTTTTGGATCCCAAACCATAAACTTTTGAGATGGGTCAACCAAAAACTTCATTGAGTTTTGAAGCTTTTTGGTTTTAAGAAAGTCTTTTGCCTTTTAATCTATGAAGCTTGATGTATTTTAAGAGTTGAATATTTCAGTAATACATCTTAAATATTTTTATTTGGTTGATTGTTTCCAAATGAGATTATGTAAACCACATTTTGTGGTTGTTTAATGGGTTTATAGATGGACTTTAAACGTTTTAATTGGGCAATTCTATATATGGTTTCCTTCAATCTGATATTTTCTCTTTGCATAACGTAATTACAAATTAAAATGTATAAAATCCAAGCCCAATGAAGCCGGTTATATGTGGGTAGGTAGGTAGGTAGGTCTGAAAACCAATAATCATATAAATTTTCCACATTTTCCTGTTATATTTTGTAATGAAGCTAGTTTTTTAGCACGGATTCAATCAGTTCTAGTTAATATCATATTACTCACTATTTTCCTTTTTTGGTGATGATTATAGCCATCAGCTTAATTACTGTCAACTATGAAAATGCTTGCCTACAAATTCAATTTGCCTTGTAAGCTTTAATTTTTATTTTTTCCCCCACATTGTTTCAAATGCAATCTTCACCATCGTTGCATGTTTATAGCCTTAATTGTGCCTGTTGTGTCATCTTTGTTCAATATGTTTATATAGCTTTCCCCATCAGTGGCATCTGAGTGAAACTTTTTTATGGCCCTGTAATTGTCATTTGCTTCTGTAATGTCATGATCAAAAAGATAATTCTGGCATGTTTCAAATAGCTGATCTCAAATGGTCGTTTCCACTTCCATGTCTCTTTCCTCTCTTGCTTTGTGTGCCATGCTTGCAGCCACTTCTATACCTCAAGACTGACTTTGAACTCCTTAGGCACAAAGGAAAAATGGAATTGCTTTCAATTGGCTAAATCGCTTTCCAAGCGGACAAAAATGCTTTCGTGTTCACCTTTTAAGCTTTTATTAAATTGGTCGTTCCAAAACCTATTCTCACTGACAGTTACGGGGTCTAATAATGTAGACACAAATTTTTGTATAAATTTATTTTGTATAAATTGATATAGTATAATTTAATTGGTTGAATTAAATATTTTTTAATCTATATGATTTATTTTTATTATTTTATATTTTTTTAACCAATGAATTAATGTCAAATCAGTTAAACTAAGTTTATACAAGAATTTGTGGCTGTATTATCATTTTTTTTTTAAATGGGGAAAAAGTCTTATGGGAGCTTGATTGACACGGGTGGTAAAAATACCTGTTTGGTTTGGACCCGGACCCGGACCAGACTCTGGTAATGCTCGATTTGAGTATGAAGCCGGGCCGGTCTTGGATATTACTTGATAAATCTAGGATCAGACCTGGAACTCGGATTTTCTTAAAAAAATATTATAAAATAAATTTTATCTTAAATATTTATATTTGTTTAATTCATCTATAACATATATGTAAAGTTTTAAACATTTAAAGTTTATATTTTCATATCTAATTTCATTGAAATAAATTTAAAAATTATAAAATTACAAAAAAAAAATTAAAAAAGTATACATATATAATATTAAAAAAGTATAAAATCTAGGTACTTGGATTAAAACTCGGCCTGGTGTCGAGTTTTTTAAGCCTGGTTCGGGTGTTTAAAAATTAGATTCAGGCCGGGTCTGGGCATTGCGATACCCAGACTCGGTTTTTGCCAACCCTATTGATTGAGTACAGTCAACGTCATAACAAGGGTTCGAATCTTCATAAAATTATTATGGGGATTAGTTGTAATTTTTCTTTAATTATTTCATAATTAAGTGGAGGTAGTCTTCTCTCTTATAAAATATGAGTAGAGTAGACATCTCATAGATGAATGAGGGTAAAAAATCTGGGCAGTCTTTAGAAGATTAATATGTATGAGTCCTGGGAATATAATCTAATTGTAAATAATAGTTGTACCAATTGTAATCTACAGGAATGTTAGTGATAGTCCTATAAATCAGCTTTTGAAAAAAAAGAAAATTATAACATTGTTAAGAGTATTAGCTCAGTATTGCTCTGTAAGAGAAGAACTAATGGCGTTTGGAAACAGCGATTTGTGTGTGCTTGCATTGGAGAGCAATGATTCTGGTTTTTCTTAGGGATACATTTAGAGTTCTGCATGAGAAGATAGCTTTCCACTAAAAGCACTTTGCAAAAGCATATTAGTGAGGATGGGGAACACTTGTTTCATTCTATTCCCTAAATTTGGAACTATAATTTGCAAACAACACGGTACACATGTTCTGAACCATTCATGCTTTTAAAATGATGGAAAGCAGCTAGATTTATATGACGGAATTCGGACGAATTGCTAATTGTCATTCTCAAAAGTGATTCAGCAGCAACAACAATGCCTTTAGCTCTGAGAAACCTAGATTAAAGTAGCTAAATCATAATCATAACATTCTTTTTTGGATTAAATCGTTGATGCCGCAGCTCGAAGTTCTACATTACTCTAAAGCGTACAAGGAAACGAGAGAATTATGCTTAAAACCATTACCCTAAAAATGGCCGCCTCGTAAGCTAAACATAACAATAAAAAGTTAATACAAGTTGTCATAGAGAGACAATATTTAAGAGGAGGCCCTGCCATTATCTAGTTCACTTCTTCCTCTTCTTTGGTGGCTGAAGAGCTTCTTCATCTTCATCTTCCTCATCCTCTTCATTGTCTACTTCTTCCACTTCATCTTCATCCTCGTCCTCGCCCCCATCATCATCATCGTCATCGTCGTCATCGTCGTCGTCGTCATCGTCATGGTCTTCGCCCTCTCCATCTTCATCATCTTCTTCTTCACCATTCTCTTCCGCACCACCTGCCCCTGCCCCTGCCCCTGCCCCTGCCCCGGCCCCTTCTCCAGGACCTTTCTTTGAGTTGCTCTTCTTGTTGTTGGAGTTGTTGTTGCCGTAGTCCCCTTCAGATGACAACTCCTCTTCACCGTCACCGAACCCACCATCTCCATCCTCATCATCATCCCCATCATCGTCATCGCCATCATCCCCCTCTGCATCAGATGGCTTGCCTTGGGTTCCTGTATCTCCCTTGATTCTAGGCTTCACAGTCAGCAAGGTCCCAAAGAGATCCTGAAACCAAAAGCCAATTTTATCGAGTGGATTAAAGAATTATAATATATTGGAAACAAAGCGTTAAATTATGATATTTAGGAGACAGTACAAATTAACAGTCCTACAAGCAAAATAGGTTTGATGTTTACAATTACTATATACGGTAAAATGAATAGAAAGTTACAGTTATATTATTTTTTGGCATATCGATGAAATGAAACGGGGGGGCAGAAAATAATCTAAAGATTCTAAGCTCTTTATTCTATCATTCCAAAAGCTTGATCAGTAATGACTTTGCTGGCAAAGGAATATATGTTTCCGCCACTTAAGGAAAAGAAAAAAGTGCTTTTATTCCACCCAAAAGTAAGTTGAGGCATAAAATTAGTACAGTCTCACCCATGTTCTCTTTCCGGAAGAATATAATTAAGATGGCGACAACAGGAAAACGAGAACTAGGCCGGTCCCTTGATATTTTCATAGATTCCTTTTACCAGCTAAAATCGGTCAGATATTTGTAAACAAAAGAAAAGAAATGGCAGCAGAATAATATCCCTTTATCTACAGATCAAAACTATCTAAATGGAGAAATCCCCTTTATACAAGCAAGAGTTAGCCGTAACTACGAATCCTGATTAGAGAGAGTCAATAAAATTTTATACTTGACGGTACGCTGTATTTTAACATCCTTTTTTGATAGAAAATTAACAAAATCTCTAAAAGCATTTGTTGACGAATCATTATGGAACAAACAGTGAAGACTTCAGGCTGAAAGTAATAAATAATGTTATACTTAATAAAAATTGTAAACATGACTTCTACAATCAACGAGTGACACGTGTTCGACAACAAGAAGGCATCGCCGAATGGAATATTCGATGTCCCAGCTTTCTTTAATCATAGTTTTTTGTGAAGCTGTTTTGACTTTGAACTTTTACTTATCATTATGCTCTGATAAAAAACATATTTTAATTATTTCGAGTGGGCCCCGCCAGGCTTAAAACCCTGGAACTCAAAACCATCCTAAAATAACAACTAAATCTTTCTCTCAAGTTCCGTGGTTTTCGTTTTTCACCTAAATTTGCGTGGCGCATGTTAGCTAGTACAGCGTACTATAACTTTCCCCAATTTTCCTTTTTCTTACCTTAAAATTCACAAAATTGGAATTTTATTTTTATCCAAAAGAACTCCGAACTTTTGAAAAATTTTTAAACAAAAGTAGTAGCTTCAACAGTTGAAATTCTTCAGGAAAATAAATCCAAAAATAACGAAATATTACTAAAACAGATAAAAAAATGAAAATATTTGTCAATTTTCACTCGAAGGTATTTTTCTTTTTTCCGTCTCCAACGGCGCACGTTAGCCAACAAATAAATATGACAACCAAAATCAGACGCACACCCGCGCAAAGCGAAAAGCACAAAACGAAAGAAAGAAGCGATTAAAAGACGACAGCAGATGCAAGCGCATGATAGCATCAGCAACGAAAGAAAAATAATAATAATAAAGAGTTTCTTTGGAAAAACTTACCTGAGCTGTTAAGAGTTGAGCTTTGGCCAGAGACGAAACTAGCAGAGCCACAAGCGCCTGCACGGAGCAGGTTTCCGAACCGTTATTAACCGTTACTGTCACTGAACCGTGGTGACTCTCCATTTGTACGGCAAAGAGCAGACAAACAAAGAACTGAAAAAAAAAAACCTGCAAAATAATCGTAAGCCGGTAACCGTTAGATCCCGCTATGAGCAGCTTTTAAGCCGTCAGATCTCCTACAGTCAGTATCACTAAACGACAAAAAAACAACCAAAATAGAAATTTGCATAAATTTTTTTAAAAGAAATTAAACCGTTGAAAAGTAATTTTGAAAATATAAAAAACGACAAGAAACAACTTTAATTCGCTGCAGAAGTATTTGAACTCGAATTTGGCGACAAACAAGCAAAATTAAACGAAATTCTCATGGAAGAAGCTCGTTTTGAAAGAGAAATGAAGAGCAAGAGCAGAATCGGAGCTGAGGCCGAGCAAACAAGCTTTGAATTAGACGAAATCAAAGTAAAATTGAAAGAGAAGAGCGAATCGGAGAGCGAGAGCGTACCGGAGACGGAGATCTGAGGTAGGAGGAGCGAGATCTGGAGATTTGAAGCTCTAAAACTAAAGAAAAGAAGCAAAAGCAGCTGCGTTCATTTTGGACCGTCCGATCTTGATCGAAGAGACGCTGGGGTAAGCAAAGAGATATAGAGAATAATATCTATTGCACACGAGAGACAGAGAGAGAGAGAGAGAGAGGGGTGGGGGTTGGGAGGGAAGCCAGTACTGGTGAGTGACTGACTGCTTGCTGCCCGTAATTTTCCAGTCACAGGTTTTGGGCAAAAACGGGCAGGGCGGGCAGCGTCCTCACTATGTTAAAATGACCTCTGGGTTCGGGCTGCCCGGATTTCGGGGTCAGGACAAGTGTGGGTTATTCCTATGATATTTTATTATATTATTCGAGTTAATTAATGACTTTAGCTTTTATTACATACCTTGCTTTAAACGTTTGCCACGTGTCGTGTTATAATTTGTCCGTCAGTTGGCATGCGTGACCGTTGTTTTCGTTTAGTTGACTTTGGATAAGGGTTTATCTAACTACAGTTAACTTAACTTACTTCGAGTGTGTGTATGGTTGAGTTAGATCGATTGTGATTTCAATTCAACCACTTCCAACTCTTGGGCCCACGTTAATTTTTTTTTCTCTTTTAATTTCCTAAATCTTTTATTAGATTTTTTTTTTAAAAAAATTTCATTTAATTACTTTTGTTGCCTTTCGATTTCTTTCTTTTTGTCAAGTATGGTGAGCAAAGTGAAATTCATATTTTCAGTCCCCATCTTTTAGGATTCGAATACGAGTGATTAATTAAAATATATATATATATATATATATATATATACACACACACACACACAAAAATATCTTTTTAGGATTCATGGAATAGCAAAATCTAATTGTGAAGAATAAACTAAAAGAGCTAGCGATATGTAGCTGTTGTTATCCAATTACATAAATGTAGTTACTAAGATCAAAGGGTTTACCATCGATTTTTATTGTAAAATTGAAGCTATAAATTGAATAAGAGTCACATTTGTTATCCCCAATTTTTATTTATAAATAATAATATGCATATAAACGTGGCATAACATTATAATGATGTGATTAAATTTAGACATGATAGTTTTGCGAAAATGACGTAAAAACAAGCAGACGATATTATATTAATATAAATGTGGTGTCAGACATCTGTAATGAGTATTAGAAAAATGGGAAGCAATGTGAATTTCGAATATAACAATAATCACGAATGGGGAATGCAAATATTGACGTCTGATGATGATGCATTTAGAAGAACGGTGATGGTGACAAAAGTCGTAGTTATACCAACTACTTAAAAATCAATATTAAAATTGGTCATTTTATCATTTTAAATAATGGAAAAAAAAAAACTTACGTTTACTTCATAACATCGACAATGATACAGAATTTATATTTTAAATGATGTGGCACACAACTGTCATCATTCGTTAATATTATAGATCATTTTAATAATAATGACTATAATTGATTATTATCACATCATCGAGCATACATATTTTGTAATCATATCCTTATTCATTTAATAAAAACCTTAATTTCATAAAATTGCATATTAAATAGTATGATTTAAACATTATAGCCAAACAATTGTAGCTACTTAATTACTGCCTTATGTTACTCGATGTTGCATTTTTAAATTAAAATCCAATAGACATTTACTTTATAACATCGAAATTTGATACAAAATTTATATCCTAAATGATATGGCGCACGACGTACGTGTCATCATTCATTAATATTGTGGATCATTTCAATAATAATGACCGTCACTGATTAGTGTCGCATTACGAAGGCTATAAATTTTATGATCAGATCATTACTCATTTAATAAAAACCTTAATTTTATAATATTGTATATTAAATAGTATGATTTAAACACTATAGCCAAACAATTGTAGCTACTTAATTATTGTCTTCTTCTTCTGTTGCATTTTTAGATTAAAATCCAACACTATATATGGCCATTGCAAAGTTTTAATGAGATTTGTTTTTCTTTTTTTTCCCCTTTGGCTCTTCCTCTTTTGTATCCGGATATATGTATATATCTATTTATGCAGAGACTTATAATGTTGCTGTTATCGTTGATTTGGGATTTGAAGAAAGAGCAACTAGATATGAATCCATAATAGTAAGTCGATACTCATCTAAATAGGTTACAAAGTTTTGAAAACCCCTTCAACGGGGATCGTCATGCAATAAATAAAAAATTTCATGAAAGCACAAAACTTGTGCATTGAGTACGTAGTTTTCGTACCTTGATGTAGTAATATAGCCGATTAATCATGTATTTTTCATGAGTTTTCATGCATTTGATGGAATTGAAAATCTATTTTTTTTTTCAACCTTCTATATTATAGCACCAAAAGAATTGACTGCGCATAATTTTTCTATTTCATTTCGTTTTTTCTTATATATTTTTATTCAACGGTTGGTTTTGAAATAATGGAGAAAATTAACTCAGAAGTATTCAAAGGTAGCATAGAAGGGGAAGTGAGAGGAGAAGAATCTTTCATTTTCTTTTGCTTTTCTAATCTTTATTGAAGAAGGGAGGTGCTATTCAAAGGAAGCGTAGAAGCGGAAGTAAGAGGATAAGAATCTGATTGGTTTCATTTCTTTTGGTTTTCTTTGTTGAAGAAGGGAGGCGCATCTAAAAACAGATAGCTAGTGCGGTGGTTCAAGGTTTGTTTTTATAATTTAACGGGAATTTATAGATAATTTTGACATAATAAAATAAGTTGTTTTTTTACCGTTTTATTGAATAAAGAAATTTGAATAAGCCAATTAATATCTAATATAAAAAATATTCTTACTTTATAAATTAATTTTCATGCATGTTCCAAAACCCACCCATATATGTTTACCTATTAATAATCTCATCTTATATTGTGTATTATTATTGAGAATTGCTGATAAAATGTGAAACTTATAGTATTTTATTTATTATAATTTCAAAATCATTATATATTCAATTGAATGTGGTTTTGCTTATATATATGTTAAAATATATATTTATTTATTTGGCATTCAAATTTACTAAAGATACAAATGTAAAAGTACATGTTTTTAGTTTTTTAAGTTGAAAAAACAATAATTTAATACTTATTTTTAGAAATTAAGACAAAAAAAATAAACATACTATTCAAATTTCAAGCAAATAAACAAAAGTCACCTTAGTATTTATATAGATATAGCATTCTCACTCTTTGTAATCTTATACGTAGTAATTGTTGAGTTATATTAAGTTTATTACTGAACAGAAATTATAAATTATAATTGTTTTGTATAATTAATACCACAACATTTTCCAAGTCGAATTACATTTCCATAAACCGTTAAAAAAACGATTTAAAAATCATGCACATTATTTTTAAACTAGATGCCCAATACAATAGAAACATTTAGAACCCTAATTTCATAATAGTCAAAGTCCACTACCATTAATTAATCTTTTGTTTAATAGATAGATTAACCTTAAGTTTAATAACATTGCTTATTAAATAATTTAACCTAAAACATAACATTATAGCCAAACAGTTGTAGCTACTTAATTACCTCACTTGAAAGAAAAATTAATCTTTCACCATCAATTTCTTTTGGGTATTTTTCGTTTTCTTTGCCTCCCCTGCGGTTGTGGAAAGTAATGTACTAATGTTCGCTCACTTCGATTTGAATAATAATACCATTTAAAATTTTTTAGTTAATAATGGTATAAAAAATATTAATTGTAATATTAAAATGTACGTTATTTTATTTTTTAAATATTTTATAATTTAATTGATTTTCGTTTATGCTCATTAAATTATGATAAAATAATTAAATTATAGACGACATATCATTCAAATCTTACTCCAAAATGAAATTTATGCGTAATGTCATCCGCGACCTAAATAATAAACATCATTTCATACAAATTATATCGACATTTACGACATATCATATATATGAAGAAATTATAAGCGACAAATCATATATCAATGGCCAAAGAATATTTACTCTCTCTTACTGACTCATTTCTATCCGTTGGGCTGCAACAAATTTTACAGCTATGTTAAAGCTACTTAAATAAATTAGGGTTGGCAAATTGTGGGCTTTGACCGTGCTTTTCAAGCCCAAATTTAAGCCCACATTATTAAAAATAAGTCTAGTCTCTTTATAAGTTTCGGGTTTTAGTTGGGTTTGGGCCGACTTGAACTTCATCATCAACAATATTTGTTAGGTGAAAATTCTTCATATATATCTAAAGTCTACGGGAAAGCCCAAATAATTGAAGAGAGAATGGATCGCCATTAAACTAAATAAAGCAAAAAGATTCTCAAATGGGATTCGGAAGTGGGCGCTAATGAGTTCAAACTAGTGTACTCTCTAAAACATGGAAACAACTTGGGCATATACTTACTCCATTTTAGAGTTGTTTTCATGTTTTCGGAGTGCATTAGTTTGAACTAAGGGCATTCGATTTAATTCGATTTAATTCGATTTTGTTCGAACCAAATTGAACCGAACTGTATTATGGTAGTTCGGTATAGTTTGATTTAGACAGTATAAGCCAAATGATTTATAAATCTCTGAATCAATTGATTTTTGTCTGGTTCGATTTTAAACCGCAGCAAACTGAAAAATCAAATGGTTTGGAGAGAAAAATAAAGATTAGGTTTTATGCTTACTAATACAAGTGATAATTAATGTGATAAACACAAAAGTTTCCTTTATATGTGCTTTTATGTGTTGCTTTCTTATTTTATTTATTATCATGGATTTATAATTTGTAGTGAATTTCTAAGTTACGTATGCTTGGTTCATGCTTAACTTTATTATGTTGATGGATTCGATTTTATTCTGTTGTTTATTATCTATAGATTTGTGGGCTCAATATTGTTGTTGTACTAATAGTATATTAGTATTATAGTATTTATTAGTGAATTTATAAAGTCAAATTACTCGAACCAAACAAAACAAAACCAAAGCCAACCAAACTATAGAACTAGATCGAATTGAACTGAATTTATTTGATTCAGTTCGGTTCAGCTCTAGTGTTTGATTCATTTTTTGTTTACAAAATTGTAAATCAATTGGTTTTGAGTCGGTTCAGAACATCAAAACCTAACCAAACCGATTAGTGCCTATCCCTGTTTGAACTACATGTTTACTAAAAGGGAGATATGACAGCATATGATGCAATATAGGAAGCCTTTCATTACTAGGTTTTACCCAATGCCCGGCAGTGAAAATTTAGGGCTAAGAGAAGTTGTAGCTGCATGGCTTTTGAATTTCTTTGTGAACATTGGGCTAATTGGGTATGCTGGAACTTGGGCTTATATACATACATCTTATATATATGTGACATCCTCACAAAGGGAAAAGAAAAGAAAATTGTCAAGAACATGAAATGGCTGCTTCATATATAAAATAAGAAGAAGAATAAAATTGATTTAAGTAGTGTTTCTGCACTAAAAGAGATTTCAGCTGGCAACAAAAAGTTGACTGGGGATCATTTCACACCCTCTTTTTATCTCAATATCTTCTTCTCAGATCAACCTCACCATTTGTTATTGGCAGGCACTTCTTCCGAGAAAGCATACAAATGCATTAACATTTTAACATTTAGGATACTTGTTCACCAAGGTTAGAGACTTCTTCATCATTTCAGAACATCGAGCAAATGGTATTATCTAAGAACTAATATAAACGTATTTGATCTTATCTAATTTGGTTGACACAGATGATATGATACTTATGGAACTTTAAATGAAACTATAGTTGAATAGGGTGATTTCTGTAAGAAATGTTGTAATCATAATATATATTCTTTGTTAATCTGATGCTCACATTAAGCTTGATTCAATAGAAGCCCAAAGAGGTCAATAGAGTGCCAAACAAATAACCAGAGATATGTAAAAGACATGTCTGATTACACTTAATCTTAAATATAATGTAACGATGCAAGTATTCATATCTTAATATGGTATCCATTTAGATACGCTCGAATGACCCATTCTCATGATGAGAATATATATAATTTTATTCCGGTCAAGTTTGGTATGAAATGAACTTATAATTATGGAATCAACTCAATTATCAATTTATATATTATAAGTTCATAAACCTAGCCCGTTCATATTTTATTCGGAACAGATCTACAAATTCTTTGATTCTAGTTAGAAAGAGGAATCTTGAACTAAGAAATCAATACTAAAAACTAACTAAAAGCTAAAAAAAAGTATTTTGATCGGGTGGGTTCATTGATATTCCTTGGATATTAGTTTCCTCTAATATATTAGATTTTCTATCCATTCTGAAATTTGTCTGCGCTCTAAATTTTGTGGAAACAAAAAATTGAAGAAACCTATTTGCATCAACGCTTGTCATATATTTTTGTGCGTCGAAAAAATTTGCATTTTGATCCCATATTCGGAATTCACCTAAACTTAAGTTATATTTTAGTCATTTTATGTTTAGTTTCTTGAAAGCCAATAACTTCCCTTACTCGCCAAATAGAAATTTTGTTACAAATTTCTTTTATTCCTGAAAGTGAGTAATCAAAGAGGTGCTGCATGACGCACATGATGATTGAAAAAATTGCCCAATCATTGAACTAAATAAATAAATAAACGAAATGATTTAGTTGTAGATATATCGTAAGTGGTCCAGAAGTGATTATCATTTTATCAACATTGCCTTTTTTGCTTCGACTTGTCTCCAAATCTCTGCTTTCTTATTGCAAAAATGACTTGTACCCACATACATAAAGACATTTAATATTTTTATTAATAATTCGCATGTACGTATGAGCAAACGCATGTGAGGAATTCTTTTTTTTTTTTAGTCCCTTCTAACGGGGGAAGTCTTCTATATTGATAATTGATATGCAACACAGATTTGGGTATGCAACACAGATTCGAAGTACTTCAACTCAATATTGAATTATCTTTTTTCTTCTTCTTTTTTTTTAATAAATGTAGAAGGGTCAGCACATGCACAGCTCCTATTAAATATTTATCCCTTACGTTCTTTAGAATCTGAATTTTCTTAGGTGACTAACTAGATAAAATTATTTAAAAATTTAAAAATCACTCGGCTAAGTCCAAGAAGCCAGCGTTGAACTACTTTGAATTATTAAGAAGTCTAATTTTCGCAAAATACTAACATCTGAATCACTAGAAATATTTTATTACGTTTTGTCTTCATTCAGTTTTATTGGATCACCTCCTTCATTTTTTTTTTTGACCTTTTAAAGTGACAGTGCTTTGATTCTTTTATGGCAAATGTCTACTTTTATATATATCAACCAAACAATTTTGTTTTTCCAAAAAAAGAAAAATCACCATACGTGATTGATTGATGAATTTTTTTTTGGATTGAATCACAAAAAATTTGTGATGCCAACAATTGGCCATTCTGAGTGGCAACCGGCTTTGGATTGCACTCAAAGAATAACACTAGAAATAGGAAATAAATAAATAAATAAATGAAAAAGCAAGTGTTTGCGTGACGTTTCCTTTGTGAATTTTTATACATTTCTTTCTTTATATGAATCAAATGCGCACACACACGCACAAAGGGAAAGAATATATATGAAAAGGAAAATCACTAATGGAATCAGCCAACCATTTCAAGGCAAAGCAGTTTATGGCACCACCCCCACCATTCTATATTCTATCTTTTTTTCGTACACATCATTTGCCACTATGACCTAATTATCTAATCATTTAATCTTGGCCTCCATATATCTCTAACTATTTATTTTTTTTTTTTTTCAATTTCCTAGTAGATAATCCATTAATTTTAGATTAAAATCATGAGAATGTTAATTGCGAAACCTATGTGGGTATTGGTTGATTTACGTGGTAGAGAACTCTTCATGATTAGAAAAAAAAAATTGAAATCTAAATTCTACTCATTAAAAAAAAAAAAAAGGAACTGTTGTATTAATTATTTACGGTGCGGTGCAAATCAACAACCGCATTGTTCGGAATCCAAATTCGGAATCCGCAGCATTTATGATTTATGTGAATGTAATATTAAAAAAAATTGAGAAACCTAACCGAGAGAGAAGCCAATGACAAGACAAATATGTTGGCCACTGGTGCCATTTTGTCGGTTTAAGATTCTAAAATTCAAAAGGATGGTAAGCTTTTTCTAATCAACAGTACACAATACCTGTAAAAAGACACAAAGGTCATAAAAGTATCTTTCATGCACAATTTGTATATTTGATATGAGGATATTTTATGAGCTTTTATTTAGGATTACGACGTTTTGTGTAGGGCCACTTGGGTCTTTGGACTCAGTGGTGAATCTTTGTTCTCACAATCCTAAGTTCAGGGTTTCGAGTCACTATAGACTTAATCTCTATTAATTATTCATAATTGAATTGAATTAATTTGTAAGTCTTTCTCCCTTACGAAATACGAATGGAGCAAAGACATTCTTCCTATGTGAGAGGTATTTTTGTCTGAATAAATATTTCATAAAGATTAATGAAATATTATAAGTCCCAGTATATATCTGTTGTAATAACAATAATTTGATGTATAATTAATATTAAAAAAAAGGAGTTCTGTTTGGACAAAGTCTACAAAGTCCACTCAAGTAATTAGTGATTAATAAATAAAAAATAAAAATAATTAAATCTCAATCATATATTAAAACTAATTGACGATTTTTAAAAACTCAAGAAAAACTAATGAATAGGTGATACGAAATCTTTAAAAGTTCAAGTGAGAATTTTAATTTTTTTATTTTATCGAGCTTTTTTCACGACAATGCAATTAATTTTATCTCTAATTAATGCTAAAAGAGCGAGAGAGAGAAAAAAAAAGAAAAATTATATCCTTAAATAGTTGTGGGTTAACTAAAGGTTAAGTGTCATTAGGATATCACTTTCTAAAAGTAATTACACAATGAAAAGAGATTGCAATAGTTAATTTAGAATTGGAGGCTTAGATATTCCTCAGAGATATGGATAAAGCAAAAGAGAGTTTAAATGCAGTCTCTCTGCTATAAAATAATCAAGAGAAGTGTAAAGTGTTTAACATAAATTAAATTAAATACTCCGCATAACATCAAGTTGCTCCAATATTGATAAGATTATTAAATAATTGGTATTTGGATTTCTATAAAGCTAGCTTATTTTATACGATTCAACTCTGTAACGTGCATATTATATTTTCATCAAACTCTCATACGTGGCTGTCCGCATTTTGTAAATAGAAATAAAAATAATACATTATTGCATGCTTGTAATTTGTAAAATAAAATATGTACTGCTAAAAGATTGAGATATGTATTCTTTGTTAAAGAAAAGAAAAAGCCGACGCTTTTATTTGTTAGAATGAATTGAATAAACTACTTATCATTAAATTGTTTTTTAGTTTGAGCACAGCTAGATCATGCTAATATATCTGAAGAAAAAGACAAGGAATTTATATTTTAAATTTTATCTCTACTAATAATAAATATTAATAATCTGCAGCTACTTAAATAATTAAGTTGAGGTCACTCTTGTCTCCAGTTGGATATGAGGAGCCAAATTTAGGGTTGGTGTAAGGTGAGAGATAACCAAACTTGCAATAATATTTTGTTAAAAAGGAGAGTCAGAGATGACACAAATAATTAATTTCTTTCTTGGGGTATTAGGATTTGGGAGCCTCCCTATTCATTATTCACTAATGGATTGGCACAGCTTCTGTTTTGGCTTTTAAATGACTTGGAAGGGTATGAAGCAATGTCAAGTTGTCCCATGAAACCCAACATTAACATATATAGCCCCTTAATGCTAGTAAGAGATACTTAGTACTTATAGAATTATTAAGTACTTTTAGAGGTGCATGGGGAAATTATTTTAATAAAATGTACTTGCACGAAGAACTACACTTTGATTTCACTGAAAAACTGGAAGTGGGATAATGGACTAAGTTAATAATCATTGTTCAAATGTGTTTTTTCATTTAAATACGTTTATTCAGTTACGACACGCCCCCACTTATAACTAATTTCATTAAACGACTTATTTATAAAAAAAAAAAGATTCTAGCAACATTATTAAAGAAAGGGCTGTTTTTTTATTCGCTTATTTATTTTGCCAGCATTACAAATTAAATTGACATGGAAACAATTTTTAATTACTCCTCGAGTTTCTTTTTTATAGTATTTTAAAGAGTACTTTTATATACGCACTGAATCTTGTATATAATGATGATGCCATTAGCATTGTTAGCGGTGGAAACGATGACATGATTAGCATTGTTAAGCATGAACAAATATAAACCACAACAGAGAGAAAGGCAATCCATGTGATTTCGCATAGTTCTTGGAGATCAAATCAATTTGACATTGCGTTGCAGAGAGGAATATGCAATCGAGTTGTCCGAATTAAAAGTAGAATAAGAAAATGACATCTTCAAGAAACTTCAAATGGGAAAATAATTCATACCACTTTTGCAATTTGCATTAGCACAGACTTTGAGGTGACATCATCAAATTCCTAACATTTGAGTGGTAATTAACGTTGACTAAAATTCATGTAGAAATTAGATAAATAAAAGAGAAAAGGTGTAAGGTTAAAAAAATGATACCACATACGAACTTCAGTTGTAATTAGAACAACAGATTAATTAAAATTTGAACTCATTACAGAATTTGAAGGGTTACAATGAAGTTGCCAAATTTGTCCCAAAAAAAAACTAAGATTAGCTATAGCTCTTTAATATTTTCTTTAACGTACAGAAAGAAACTCAATCTTATTATCAACCCATTAGGGTATTGAACTTCGCAGATTATAAATTTTCAATTTAATCCAATCCACATATTAATGAAATTTAATTTAAATTCAATTTATATGTTTGCGAATCAAATGTAGATTTGACCAAATCTATCTCCAATTCACTATTTTGTGGATTGATTTGCGAATTAAAAATTTATAATTATGTCCAATCCATGAATTGATTAAATAAAAAAATTAATATAAAAGTAATTTTATTACCAATCAAATTCAAAACCGAATAAGATTTAAATAAATTAATTGTTTAAATAAAGCTAGAATAATATATTTAAAGTTTCTAAATATAACACATCGAAAAGAAAAGATCACAAATGTTTAGATCAAAAATTAACTAAAATTATGAAATTTAACTATTTAAGAAATTATATTTTATTTATTTATTTATTTTTATTTTATATTATTATTGGATAAGATATAATATGGTGTTAATGTAACTATATTTTACTTTATTTATTTATTAGTTAGTATTAATGACACATTTATAAATTTTATTTTTAATTAAATAAATATATTTTTATTTTTTTTACAAATTCACGGATGTTTGCAGATTTATAAAAATAAATATATATCTAATTCATCAACTGTAAATTTTTAAATTTTTAATCTAATTAAATTTATTAATCTATAAATTAAATTTATATGGATCAAATTTTTACAGATTAGACAAATCGAACGGATCGGGTTACATTTCGAACACCCCCGTAACCCACAAACAAAAAGGCGCGTACGACCTGGCTCTCTAACGATCTCAATTGCTGACGCACATTCCCGCGGCAAAATAATAATTCTCTCCCACGCTCATCACTGGCATGTGAACTCACTCGCCAGAATTCGACTATTCGGAAAAAGAGGAATTAGAAAAAAGAAAAAAAACGCCTAAGTGGTTTGGGTAATCCATATGCTGGACCATTTTAATTAAATACCTACAACGTGTGTGCATTAACCTCTTCAGGATCAATTAGTATAATTAATGCACTACTATTGTATATTTGTCTCTCATACTAAAAATTAATGGAAAATTCTATAATGCCGTAACGAAAATTACGGTATCAATACCGTAATAGACATAATTATTATAAATTACACATAGAACTAGTAAATATAAAGTAAAACTAGTAAATTTATACAAAATTATTAATTATTTAAAAAATTAACATTGTTTCTATATAATTTTAGTGAAAAATTTATTAAAAAAATATTTTCTTTAATTAAACATGGAAAAAAAGTACTCATTAATTAAACAAAAAATTGTACTGAAAAAAATAGAATAAGTTTTATTGAATTGGTTTAACCATAAATTCTGTATTTATTCTAGGATATTTGTATATTTTTTTCCCCATTATTTTTATATAATATCTATTTATTACACAAGTTAATCAAGCGCAATTATTTATCTTGATGTGGAGCAAGCAAAAACAAAATAAAAAAATTCTTATATTACTAGACACATATATGATATGTCAATAAAATTAGATTTTATTTTGAGTTTTATGCATACGTCGTGAGTTTTAAATTTTTTACATGTACTTAGAGACCATTAAAGGTTATTGTTGAGGAAGTGTAGAAAGATGGAAAATATCCTCATCTTACAACAACTATAAAAAATATTAAAATAATATTTTTTTTTCAAAATCCGATTTTGAGAATAAATTTCATCTTTAATAAAACACCATATGTATTACATAAATACAAAGTTAACATTATTCAATTTAAATAAAAAAAAGGCAACAAATATATAAACTAATAAACATTACAATGAGATTTTATTTTACAATTATGAATTTTTTTAATAGTAACTCTTATATTAATTTATTCATTTTAGCTCTTATTCATAAGTTTTTGGCATAATTTATAAAGTTTATGTTTTATTTTACGCTTAATATTGATTTATTTGTTTTATGTTATATTTGTAAGTTTTCATTTTAGTTACCAGTAATGCATCAATTCACCAATTTTATCGTAATTTACTTGTTTTACCTTTCTTTTACATGTCTTATGTTCAATTTTCAAAATTTATATTTTATTTTACAGTTAGTGTTGATTTATTTGTTTTATATTATATTTACAAGTTTTTATTTTGTTTACTAGTAACACATTAATTTTATTAGTTTTATATTAATTTACTTATTTTACCTTCCATTTACAAGTCTTATGTTCCATTTCTAAAATTTATGTTTTATTTTACAGTTAGTGTTGATTTACTAATTTTATATTATATTTGCAAGTTTTTGTTTTGTTTACTAGTAACGCATTAATTTTACTAGTTTTATAGTAATTTACTTGTTTTACCTTCCATTTACAAGTCTTACGTTCCATTTCCAAAATTTATGTTTTATTTTACAGTTAGTGTTGATTTACTAGCTTTATGTTATATTTACAAGTTTTTGTTTTGTTTACTAGTAACACATTAATTTTACTAGTTTTTATATTAATTTGCTTGTTTTACCTTCCATTTACAAGTCTTATGTTCCATTTCCAAAATTTATGTTTTATTTTACAGTTAGTGTTGATTTACTAGTTTTATGTTATATTTGCAAGTTTTTGTTTTGTTTACTAGTAACACATTAATTTTACTAGTTTTATATTAATTTACTTGTTTTACCTTCAATTTACAAGTCTTATGTTTCATTTCCAAAATTTATGTTTTATTTTACAGTTAGTGTTGATTTACTAATTTTATAATATAATTACAAGTTTTTGTTTTGTTTACTAGTAACACATTAATTTCACTAGTTTTATATTAATTTACTTGTTTTACCTTCCATTTACAAGTCTTATGTTCTATTTCTAAAATTTATGTTTTATTTTACAGTTAATGTTGATTTAAAAGTTTTATGTTATATTTACAAATTTTATGTCTTATTTACATAATTTATATTTAATTACGGTATTGATGCTGCAACTTTAATCACGGCATCATAGAATGACCCAAAATTAATATTAATTTATGTGTAGAAAATTACAGGCTATAATGTAAATTTATTACCTTTTTATTTACAATTTTATCGAGGACACCCTTTAGTTGAGCAACAATTTTATGAAGCTACAACACCTGTAATAATTATTAATTCAGTAAAATACTCAATTTCATATTTGACATAAGATTTATCATTTTTATTTTTAATTTAGATTATTTCTTTTTAAGATTTAGGACTAGTTAAAGAAAATTACTTTACAATTACACAGTCAGATCCTGAATAACCAAACACAATATTTATTTACTCTTGTATCAATTTATATAAATTTATAAATAGAGTTCATAACATATATACAAAGATTTTATTTTTGTCAATCCATCCTTTGATGTTAGATTTAAGTGGGCATGAGAAACAGATGCAAAAAGACATTAAGCTGACACTCAAGGAAAGGGCGCGTAAAGGGAAGGAGGGCGAACCGGCGAATTAGAAGGAGGATATAATCATAATCTATCTGGTACGCACATTCAGTCGATAGTGCCAGGGTGACAAGAGTAAATATGTCTTGTAATAAATAATAATAAAGATTATTATAATATTACGTAATCTTTGACTCTATGTAGCTTATGATAAACACAAAAACATATTCTAATTTATACCCAATTATTAGTTTTGTAATATAATTTTTGTTTGTTTTCAAAAATAATAATAAATGGGGAAGTACTGTTTGAGGGACTCTTTTAAGCTGTCGTGTTGTTAGTAAGATTCTTCTTAGAAATCATGGGACTTAAACTTGTTGGGGTTTTGATGGTGGGACGAGTTAAAGAAGAAGAAGAACAACAAGAGAAAGGGTTGCTCTTGCTGGTTTGGTTTGCGTTTCATTTGTTTGGAGTTGTCGTTTTGGGAGCTGGCTGTGGTTGAGGTTGAGGAGGGAGGGAAGATTTTTAGCGGGAAATTAGTTAAAGTTGCTCTCTGACTCTTTCGTGTGTGTATATATATATATATATATTGTCAGCGACTTTTGAATCGAAAGGTTTGATTTTTGTTTCTGTTTCTGTTTCTGCTTTTGTTTTGTGGGTGCGGCTGCTTTCTTTTTCCTGTTTGGTTGCCAAGAAAAGGGAAGGCTATGAAAGAAAGTTTGAAATTTTGCTTTGTTTTAGCTCTGCTTTATGACTAACAACAAAAGGTTTCTTTTTGTTTTTTTTTTTTTCGAGTTTCGTTAAGGTAAAAGCGGTTTGCTTTATTATGTGTATTTAGTGATAAATATGGTGAAAGGTAGGTAGTTTGAAAGTGGAAATTATTTCATTTCAGTTAGCTAAAAGTTCTTGTACTTGTTATATTTTCTTGCTTTGGTTATGCTTTTGGAAATAGTTAAGCTGGACATTCAATTCCAGTTTCTCTTTGTTGCTTTGTTTTATATGAATGAAACGTTAACTTGTTTGCCGTGAATGTTCCTATTGGATTCATCTACTATTTGGCTTATTGAAATTGAGTTTCTTAATAGTATGCCTTGTTTCAAAGCTTCACAAGTATTGTGGGAGCAAACAATTTGAAGGGGTGTTTTGCAGTCTATGAAATTTTGATTTGAGTCCACCGGCTGAATTGGCAATTTTAGGTGTGTAGCCATTACCTGATTCTCACTAGCTCTTGTTTGAACCTGTTCCCTTCTGGTTTATTGTCATCTCACCACTATCTCTGCTTGCTCGTTCGAAGGAATAGCAAGCAGAAAACTACAAAAACGAAGGGGCAGCACATTGAACCTGGAAAAGAGAGTTGAGGGTTGGAGCACGGGTATAACAAAAATTCTTGGAATTATTTGTATTTTGTTCATTTTATAGAGCAGTTCAGTTGACTAGGGAATTATTTACCCCCCCCCCCCAAATTTTCTTTGTGGGGAACTTTATGATTTGCCTCCACATTTTGAATCATTATTATATGTTTATATTTATCTAATGATTCTGATATATTTTATGAATGATTTTCTACATAGTGTCTTATTCTTTTTAAGTCTTGATAGCAATAGAGAATTTGTGGTATGTACAGGTCCACCATTAACAAATAAATGGGGACAAGCAAACAGTAAACTTCAATTATGGAATGACTTGGCTGTTTAGACCTGATCTGGATCTTTAAAAAAAAAAAAATTAAATGAAAAAAATGTAATGATTAGTGTCCAAACGCTGCATGCACTTGGCTACAAACTGAGTGTTCTGCAAAAGCACATTTGGTCCAAGTTGCTTCTAGCCTGTTGACTGGCTCTTTGGTTGAAATATTAGCTACTTAGTTGGTTTGCAGTAGTTACAAAAGTGATTATTCATTCTTTATTTGTTTGAAAGTTTGTGTATACTGTTCCATTTTAGACCACAGGTTATTATAATGCTGAAGAAGTACTAAAAGTGCTCTGCAGACTTGAGAAAAATCTGCATTTACAAGTCTAGTGGTGTCAATTCAATTTCGTGGCAATATCAAATATTCTGAAAATCTTCATGAAGTTTGTTGTAGCAATTGGCAGATGACATAGCTAGACAGACAAGTGAAGGACAAGGTGCTGCGAGTATATGATAGGATGTCCAAGATATATTGAGGCTTTGTTACTTCGTGATGTTTTAATGACTTACATTTGTTAAATTATATGGGAGAATGAAAAATTTTTATGCCATGCTTGGATTTCTTCTCTTTTGCTTTTTGATGTTAGCGGCTAACTGGTTCCAATCATGAGCATGGAATCCCATATTTTTATAGCCCATTGTATTAGTGACCTTTCTGTCAAAGCCTTTTTCTTGTTTGACCTTTGATGCTAGATTGACATAGGTGAGGTGCTACATTCTTAGTTCACTTTTGTGCTTTGTGTCCTTATAAACCTATTGGCTTAATGGAGATTTGGTTGAAGTGGGGAGTGCTGTTTAATTGAAGTCTTCCATTAGCTGTTAAATGTTTCTTATTTTAGTTATAAGTGGAGACTGCTGCTTAATTTGAACCTTGTAGGTTCCCATTTCCTCTTGTTTTATTTTCATTCCATCATTTTATCTTTATCTTTATGCCTATATTTTGGTACATATGCCAAAAACTTATTTGACCTGCTTGTGTTATTAGTTTGAAGAGCATGAACTCTCCGTCCACCCAGTATGTCACCCCAAGAAGGTTGGGCATTTATGAGCCCATCCACCAGATGAGCACATGGGGGGAAAATTTTAAGAGTGATGGCAATCCAAATACATCAGCACCTATAATTATGGAGGTGGATACGAGACTAGACAATCAGGTGCAAATTCTGACCCTTATTCTTCTTGATCTGAAAGTTGAGGTTTTCTAAACTGATTCATGTTTTTCATTCAACTTCTAGTCAGAGGATACTTCTCATGCATCACAAGGACCTTTCTGCAAGTATGAACAAGAAGCAAGTAAACCTTTTGAAAAGGTAAGTTTGATGAACAAGGATTTCTTCTCTTGTTCTAATTTATTTAGCTTTAAGTTCCTGCTATTTGTCTTTCTACTTAGAAAATGATCCGCTTCCTCTAGATTTACATACAACTGACGTACAAAGTCCAAATTTGGGAAATATAAGGAATGGCCATTGTATCTCTGAAACTATCTGTAACAGAAATTTTCAGTCAAAGTTTTGTACTTTCTCTTTTCAATGAATGCTCCAATCATGTATTGGTTCTGTATATTTGTGCCTCATTCACTTTCTCATTCATTTGCGTATACACACACAGAGACTGACACAATCATGATATCTAAGTGATGTAGGACATCCTGAAGATCTATGTGTGTATAAAAATAGAAGTTTCCTTTTTCTCCTTATTGTAAATCATATAATGAGTGAATCAAAGTTTGGAATGTTTCCCTTTCTTTCCTCCGATCCTATCTAAATTTCTCCTATTTCCTTCTAAAGTTCTCTTGTTTCTATACTATGAAGTCTTTCGCTTTCATGTTGTCTTCCCTCATTTACCTTTGCTCAAGACAATTGACTGAAGTTTCAGCTGGTATGAGGGAGGAGTTTCTATGGCATGTCCTTCATTTTAACCGTTGAGGTTTAGTTTGGACACCTTTTGGTTGTTGTATAATAGCACGATTTGAAATGAACTGCTTTTTACATAGCGTTACTTTTCAAATTGGATTGAGAATCCTGAGGAGCGGGAGTAGGAGAGGGAGTAGGCTGTTTACTTACACTGAAATGGGAGTGTGGAATCAAAATGAGAATCCTATTTATGTGTTTACATTGTCTTGGATTGGGATTGAATAGTTTCAAATTATAATTTTACCCTTATTTAAAAAATTATAGTTTTTAGTTACAATGTTGATAAAAAATATATTTTAATAAAAAATATATTTATAAAATAAACTATTTATTTTATTATTAATTTTAATTATACAACTTTATAATAATTATTAATATTTTTAGTTATGTAAATCATAATTTTTTATTAATTTTAATTGTAATTATATAAATTAAAAATTATTGATAAGAGCAACACAAATGAAACATTATTATTAATAATATAGTACAAAATTAATATTTTTTTGATAAACTATTTATTATTATTAATAATTAATAGTAAATAAATATAATACTATTAAATTAAATAAATATAATAATATTATATTTTCAAATAAAGATAGTATATGGTATATTATTAATTCTTTATGAATATAATAATATTTTATTTAATAAGTTTAATATTATTAAATAATATAATAATATTATTTAAATAAATTTAATATTATTTTATTTTAATAAATATAAATTATATTAATAAAATGGGTAATAATAATAAATTATATTATATTTAATAAATATAAAATTATTTATTTTATTTAAATAAATAAATATTATTATTTTTAAATAAATGTAATATTATTTTATTTTAATAAATATAAATTATATTAATAAAATAGGGAAAAAATAAAGAGTTGGGAGTGGATTCCCACTCCCACCTCCCCCCATAGGAGTGGGAATTTCACTCTACACTCTAAAAGTGGGTGGGGCCCATGGAGTGGGATTCTCACTCCCTCCTTTAAACAAGTAAACACTAGAGTGGGAGGACTCCACACTCCCCACTCCCTACTCCCACTCTAATAAATAGACACTAGATTAGTCCATAGACCTTCCTCTAATTAACGCATACATGATAATGGTTTACCACTTTTATCCATTTCATGAATGTTTCTCTTCAACACGAGATGATGCTGGTTTGCATCTTTGTTGCTGATGTTTACAGATACAGAGACGTCTTGCACAAAACCGTGAGGCTGCTCGTAAAAGCCGTTTGCGGAAAAAGGTATAAAGGGGTCTGAATTCAAACAGATATAGTACGTGCAACTAGAGGTTTCAAACTTTTTGTTTGATTAATCTTTTGCTTTGCAGGCCTATGTTCAGCAGCTAGAAACAAGTAGATTAAAGCTAGTTCAGTTGGAGCAGGAGCTTGACCGAGCTAGACAGCAGGTGTGGAGAAGATATGCCATTTCTATTTTGTTTTTTTTTTTAATCTATTGCTGTGATGATTCAAGAGGGCCCTTTTCTCCTCTCAATTTAAAGTTAAAAATGTTTGTATATTTCAAGCGGTAAGTGCTGCACTGCAGGGTCTGTATGCAGGTAGTGGAGTAGAAGGTGTGCATATGGGGTTCTCTGGAACTGTAAACTCAGGTTTGTTCGTCAAATTGCAGCACTTATCATGGTTGGTTTTATATCTCTGCTTGTCAAAATGCTGTATGTTGGTTTTCATGTCCTCATGCACAAACATTGCTATGCCTAAAAAATTGCTTCTCTAATACTTTGTGATTGTTATGGTATTTGACATTCTAGAATGCCTGCTATAAAATGTAAGGCTGTGGCATTCTAATCTTAAGCTGTACTTGCTATTCTTATGGAGTTAGACGAATGCCGCACTGCTAAGTTTACTGCCAAATAGTCCTGCTATAAAACAGTATCTGGAAGCATTTGAAGGCTAATACAAACCATCTGCCTTTTGAGTACCTGGAAATTCTCCTTGCTCTTCTAGAATTTTGGAACTTGATTGCGTATTGCTTGAGGACCTCTAATATCCTCAATCTGTTCCAGTAATAATTAGATACGTTTTCTTTTACCGGAACTTTTAGGATCTAGTTGTGAACATGGTATACTAAATTGTAGTGATTTGTAGCCATAGCTAAATTTTATGTATAGCAATGTAATTTTGCTTTACAATTGTCTAAAGAAAAATGCTTAAACTCTGCACAGGGAATGAAAGTAAAATTATTCTAATAAATATGGTCAATATGTACATGAAATATATTTATGCTCCTAGCTTACCATCGCCATTCATTGTATATCCCTTTGTTTTCATTTCCGGAAGCACCTGTTCATACAGCGCATTGTTCTTTTGTTCTCTTGTGTTCTTGCATTCAATAATTAGTCCTCACTGAGGATTCTGCATGGTTTACAGCATTTGAGATGGAGTATGGACACTGGTTGGAAGAACAAAGCAGACAAATTTGTGAACTGAGGAATGCTTTGCAAGCCCACATTGGTGACGTAGAGCTCCGCATTCTTGTAGATGCAGCCATGAGCCACTATTTTGAACTTTTCCGCATGAAAACAACAGCTGCAAAAGCAGATGTCTTCTATGTAATGTCTGGCATGTGGAAAACACCAGCTGAACGTTTTTTCTTCTGGATAGGAGGATTCAGACCTTCAGAACTTCTTAAGGTAATTCTTATTTCGTTTTCTTTTGTAACTGAAAAAGTTGTCTCATTTAGTGCATAGGGCATATTGATTTTGTGGTAGAAGCTGTGGGATCTAAATGTGCTAGGCTGAATTCTGAGACTTGGCATGATTTTCATGCCTAGATGTCGAAAACAAAAACACTATTTGTTAGGTATTATATGTTCATATAGATAATTCTTTAATTTATAAACACAACAACGGCCAGTTCCCACCCAGCCATCTATTTTTTTTTTCTCTTATTACTTTCGAACTATGTGACGTTGATGTTAGGGTTTCCCAAGTCTTTTTAATTTCAGTAAAGTATATGGTAGTAGCCTTTTTCTTATAATATGGTCCTAGTTCTTAATGTGTTAAAAACTTCTACACATTTATCAAAGGAAGTGTTTTACGCTTACGCTTATTTGAAAGGACTAAATTTCACTGAATGCTACTTACACGTTTGTGTCTTTAACAGGTTCTTGTTCCTCAGCTTGAACCCTTGACAGAGCAGCAACTTATTGATGTTTGTAACCTAAGACAATCGTGTCAGCAAGCAGAAGATGCTCTCTCGCAAGGCATGGATAAACTGCAGCAAACGCTTGCTGAGACTGTAGCAGCTGGTCAGCTGGCAGAAGTTGGTTACAATCCACGTACAGGTACTGCAATGGATAAGTTGGAGGCTCTTGTCTGTTTTGTAAGCCAGGTAAGAATCTGCATTCTCTCATTGCCCACTCAAGTGGTTTTCTTCCATTTTCTCTTTGCACTTCAAAATTCCAATTTCTTCTTGACATGTTTAACAACTCAACAAGTTTTTGTCACTGCAGGCTGACCATCTTCGCCAGGAAACTCTGCAGCAAATGTCTCGTATCCTAACAACTCGTCAGGCAGCACGAGGGTTGCTTGCTTTGGGTGAGTACTTTCTTCGACTCAGAGCTCTGAGTTCACTTTGGGCTAATCGTCCTCGGGAGCCTGCCTAGCCTTACAGCTAACTCACACTCTCTGGGAGATCAACATTTACCACTCGAACATTGTTTCCACAATCAAGAGGTACCTGTGCGTAATGTCGGTCATAAACAAAGTTTCCATAAATCTAGCTGCTGACATTTTTCAAGCAGCCTCATGCATCCTGAGGAATTGTATATACGGATAGCCCTTTAATAATAGAGGAAATTTGTAATTAAATCAATTTTAAATGCGTGTTGTACATTTTGTCATCATAACAGTTATATTTGGGTAATATTTCCCGACTACAGATGGAACTTTGTTGTGTAAATTTTTGTAGTTGCCCCTTCCTGCTCTGAACGTTTGATTAATAAACTGTCCTTGTTCAGAAATGAACAAGAGATACTTGTGCTGGAAAAATCAGTGAAATTTAATGAAGTTTTGCTCAGTTAGTCCATCAGCATTATTGTTTCTTTTCTGAAGTTCACTAATCACTACTATATTTAGGCTCCAATTGTCGTTGCTGTATGATCCTAGCTTAACTGCAAAATAATTAAAATGTGCAGTAAACACCTACTTAATATTTATCACACTCCCTACCTTAACTTAGTAGTTGGGGACAGGTATATTAAAAAGTCACACAGCAGTTCGGTTTCAAAGAAGCAGAAATCGAAATTGGGACTTCGGCAGCAAGAGGAAGAGACATCACACGTCCAATTCATTATGGTAAAATGAGCTGAAATTTTTTGGACATTCTGCTTGATATTATTGAAATTAAGCTGTTTATAGAGTCTGATATACATAGGATTTGAAATGTTACATGATTTTCCCCAGCTTGTAACAGATTTATCTTCACAACTTTGACATGGAATAGTCCAAAGCATCAACTAGAAAATCTGCATATTAAAAAAAAAAGTATGATTATCTTCTGAAGTTTGAGTTGAAAATAAAAAAAAGAAAATTAATCATTATTGAAAGGATTGGTCAACGGGAGGGAGATGTACCTGCATCATCTTTTGTAAAACACATTGGTGGCTTAATTCTGAAAACATTTCCATGTAGTCCTCCTTTGCCAACGAGAACACCAAGTTCTTCAATCAGAGATCAGTCAGTGGTTAGCATCGGCAGGAAATTTGAAGGGGATTGTAATTCATGGCACAAGATGTTAAAAAAATAATGAAAAATATCAACGTTCTTGTGGCATGAGGTTATGGGAGAGTTGTTGATACCTCTAAGCTTCTCGAACAAGACTGCAGTTTCTGCCTTGGCAGGTGTCTTCTCCTGTCTGTCGGTTACCAATTCCATCCCCACCATTAGACCTCTCCCTCTCACATCTCCAATAACTGAATCAGGATTTTAAGAAAGTGTGAGAAGAAAGCATAATGAAATCACCCTCTGACGAAACTAGATTTATATCAACTTAATAAATAGTCGAACCAAGCTCAATAGATAAGAAAAGAAAGAAATGGACTAGTTCAAGAGCAATTACTATCATGTCTCTCTTGTAGGGTTCTCAAGCGTCCAAGCAAGTGGGAACCAACATCAGCACAGTGTGCTTGCCGCCTTTCTTTATCAATGACCCTGAGCACTGCAAGTCCACCAGCAGAACACACTGGGTTGCCGCCAAAAGTGTTAAACTGAATCTTTTGAGCCATTACATTTGCTATTTCTGGTGTGGTCACTACAGCTCCTAATGGCAAACCATTGCCAATTCCCTGATAAATGTTTTTAGTGAAATGTAAGAGAATGATAGCACGATGATATTCAAACATAACCAACTAAAAGAAATGTCTAAGGAGAAGAATATTGTAACAAATGACAGTTATAAGTTGAAACAAGCGGTTCATCTTATCTTAAACAATCTGTATCAAACCTTTGCCATGGTAACTATGTCAGGAATGACCCCTTGTGTCTCAAAACCCCAGTAATGACTTCCTGTGCGACCAAATCCAGTTTGTACTTCATCAGCAATGCATACACCTCCAGCCTTGCGTACAATGTCATAGATGAGTTTTAAGTATCCCGGGGCTAATTCAACTGCTCCTCCAACTCCCTGAAGCCATTCAAAATTTAGAAACGGGAAAGCAAAAGTTACAAATTTCTGGCAACCAATTCAGGGTTGCCATAAATGCCAAATTTGCATATGTTTGGGAAAAATTATAGATAGCACCTGAATGGTTTCAGCAATGAAACCGGCAACTTTTCCTGAAGTTCCAAAATCAATGTGATCTTGCAAATCTTGGGCATAGCAGGCAGCATCTGAACCAAAGCTTCCACGATATGGATCAGGATTTACAACATGATGAATTTCACCCTGCAAAGGGCCAGAGTGATTGTGTAAATTTCAACAAATTAGCATGTCTTGCCCGGTGCCTTTCTCACATACCCTAAGAGAATGTATGTCAATTCAAATAACATGCCAACTGTTTGTACTCTGAAAACATAATTGGTAGACCAACCTGTGGAATGGGGTATTTCCATGTGTTTAGAGCTGTCAGCCCAATTGTACTAGAACTTCCACCATGATAAGCATTTCGCAGGGCAATCATGCCCAGATTACCCGTGTAAAGTCTGGCCATTAGCATTGCTAAATCATTTGCTTCGGTCCCAGAATTGACAAAATATACAACCTGCATTTCCAATTGAATTTGAGGAAGTTTATGATACCCTGTTTCTTGGGGATTTACATTTGTAAACTAAAACATGTGTAGAAGGAATTATGTAAAACACTAAACTCAAGGGAGAGAACCTTTAGGTTTCCAGGCATTTTCGATGCTAAGGCCTCTGCAAAATCAGCTATGGCATGGTGCAAATATATGGTTGTTGCATGCTGGAGAAGCTTGCTTTGCTCAAAAGTAGCATTCAAAACATCAGGGTGACAATGCCCACAAGACACAGTAACTATTCCAGCAAATGCATCCAGATACCGCCTGCCATTCTCATCAAACAGATATTGCATCTTCCCTTCAACAATATTAAGCTGTATAATGAAAATTAACCAATCAGTGAACTGTGTTTGCTTAATATCTAACGAGAAATTCGACATTTTAAGAAATTGAGCACACTGAAATTGACCCACATCAAGATTAATTCCCCGCACCAATCTTTACCAGCAAAATCATATATTGGAGAAATATATATTATACCAAAAGCAAATACAGAACCTTCATTACACAGCATTTAAGCTTAATAATCTCTAAGAAATTACAAATAACACAACTCATAAACCAAATAAACCCACCTAAAAATTAGAAAAAAAAGAAGGAAAAAGAATTCACAAGCTTTTCATATTAGTGCTATAGAAGCCGAAAATGTTCCAACTTTTAAGCACAAAAAGAAAGTAAACTTTCATTCATTTTATTACTGAAGAAAGAAAAAGCATCGCACTAACAAGGGGAAAAAAAGGAAAAAACTTACAGGCTTTTGATAATAATGAAAAAGAGAGGGACCCAGAAATTGCTTTCGCTTCTGAAACACTTGATCAGCTGAGGGGCCCGTGTAAGGCTTCGGATCATAATCAAAAGGCGGCAGCTGCGGCGGAGTAGCAGCTGCAGTAGAAACAGAAGCAGCAGTTGAAAAAGACGGGCAAAGATTCAACTTGGCTTTGGAATCCTTCACGGTTCTTTTCAAGATTTGTCTCTGCAAAAACGCCATTGATTTGATGATGATGCAGAGATAGGAAAAAAGAAAAAGGAAAAAGGAAGACAGATTTTTTAATGAAAGTATTTCGAATTTTTATTTATTTGCCAAAGTATGGATTGAAAAATTGACAATGGGAGTTGAGTGGAATTGTAACGCTAACAGATCAGAACCGCTAACTCCGAAGTTCAGTGAGTGTGGAATGGAACAAATATATTTTGGTGATATGGCGCCCGTTACAGAACAGAATAGATTTCTTTAATGTTGTTTTTGTCGCATGTATTATTATTTTTATTAATCCTCACAATTATTAGCTAAAAAAATAAAATATAGATACAGAACTCGTCTATACTCAACTCTTTATAATTTTTTATTATCCGTACATATATAATAATATATATTAAAAAATAGTAATTTAATTTTATTGCAGTTACCGATTAAAAGCCAAGCCACTACGGCTTAAGTACCTCTGATGTTTAGCTGTTCAATGTCTCCCCTTACTCCGCCACACACCAAACCTTCAAACCAACAAAATATGTGAAAATATTAATGATTATAGAATTAGTTTGGTATGAAAATAGGGTTTTAATTTTATTTTTATTGCTATTTTGATAGACAATTTTTTAAAAGAGCCCCCTAACATACAGCAACTATAAGTTACAGCTGCTGTAAAAGGAATGAACAGTAATCACGTATTAGTTACTATTTATCTAACTTTACAGCAACTGTAACTTAGTAAGTTAATAAAATCTTTTTTTAAAATGTATTTTTCTTAGAAACACTTTTTAACTTTTTTCTTTTTTTTTTTAATATGAAATTACTAAAATAAGTTATAATGTTGAGTTTGAGACCGAAGATTAACTCCATTGTTATGCCGAGCTTTATGAGAACTTAAATTTTCGGTTCAAGTCTCATATAATGTGTGTGTGTTTAATAGATTTTTTTTTTCTTTTATACAAGTTGAGTATAAAATTGGGAAATATAGGTAAATAAATTAAATGCCAACATAATAAGCTGTCATTCATTGAATGTGTATCTCTACATAGTAGGAGATACTCATCGTGGCCCCATCACACAACCTCTTAATTATCCACTAATAATATTTTAATTTGATTGGATTATAATTACAAGTCGACTCTTAGTCAGGCTAAGCATGATATAAACGTAAATTCCCTTTATTGTTATTATTATTTTATTATTTTTAAGTACGCAAATAAATAAGTGTAACCAAATGTATTACGCGTGTGTGTGTATATATATATATATATACACCTAATAATAATTCAATCTCCTCGTTGGTCGTGAGTAGGTTCTGAACCCATCGCTACTGCTGTTGAATGGCAAAAATATAATTTCCAGAGGAAACCAAATATTCACACTCGCGTGCAATGGAGCAGGAACAGAACAGAGACAAATCTATGCATCAAAAGTGGACTTTTCCTTTGTCTGTCTGTAAGTGTCCATTTCCATGGTTTCTCTCTCTTTAGAAGTGTGTGCAATCTTCTTTATTGTGACGTGTTACTTTTTCTGTCTATAAAACTAAAGCATGTACTTTCTCTCTCTACAAAATTAAAAAGTACCAAACTTCTCATAAGTGAAAGCAATCAATCTCATGAAAATGAAAAAAAAAAAAATTCATGTTTAAAGTTTGTACAAATCAATTCTATAGATTGAACTTAAGAGTGTTCAAAATCTAATCTGATCCATAAAAATTCGATATGTAAAAATTTAATTTATAAATTGATGGATTAGATTGGATTAAAATTTAAAATTCTGCAGTCGATAGATTGAATATAGATTTACTTTTATAAATCTGTAAAAACTCATAAATTCATAAAAAAAAAAGAAGAGAAAATAACTTATGCATCCCAAATGTTTGAGGAAAGAAACACAAAATCCCTAACGTTTTAAAAAAGATACTTAAATCCCAAATAATTAATCGTTTTGGTTTGGTTAAATAATTAAAAGGTTAAGTTAGTATATTCCCTTATTAATCTAATGAATTTACCTAAAAGTCCTCGTCCAAAAATCACAAGCCTAAATCACTAAATGGATTAAATTAGAAACGCCATCAAAAAATCACAAACCCTCAATTCCCTAACCCGCCGCCAGCGGACCCCGATGCCGTTCGTGCAGCTACTCGTGCCCAGTCTCTACTTGTGCCCAACCACTACTCTCGCCTTGAAGCCGTTGCTTGTGTCATTGTTCGTGGCACCGCTTGTGGCCAAAAGTCGCAGCTAATAAATTAGTTGGTTTCAGAAAAGGCAGACGGTACTGATTAACTTGCATTCTTGCAATGCAGCCATCATTAATTGAGTTAAAAAGGCTTCTAACAATCCTTGGTAATTTTTTTTTTCAAAGCTTCTAGTTTCTCTTAAATGCACGAAGCTCAAATTAGAAGACAACTTCTGTTTTCAAAGCATTTTCACGAAATGTTTGGAATTTCCTACTGTAATGGAAACGCCCTCACATGCTCGTGGTTAAAATTGTGGGTCGTCAATTAATTTGTAGCTTGCTAGATTTGAGCTTGACTATTTCCAGTGAAAGATTTAGGAGACATGGGGAACTTTCTTGATTGATTTCCTTTGCTGACATCTTGTGATCGGCTTTCTCCGGTAGAGGATATGCTAAATGAAAGGCTACTACAATGGTTAAATAGGGAAAAATAAGAAAATAAATTTGATTTTTACAGCAAATTTTCAACCCTTAAATTATGGCATATTCGTAATTTTATTGATAATTTATGCACAAAAGGGAAAGTCAATATATCGACTTTCATGTTATAAGGAGATAATAGTAATTATAAATTAAAAATAAATTTTCTGTTAAAATTAATGAAATCTATTAATAATTTAGGGTTTAAGTGTCTTTTTTAAAAGGTTAAAAATTTTTGTGTCCTTTTCATTCAACGTTTGGGGTGTATCAATCCTTTTCTCAAAAATAAAATATATTTATTTGTTTAATTAAAAAAATAAAACTTGTAAATGTGGCATTACTATTTACTAATAAATAAATAAGTTAAAATATAGTAACATTGACATTATATGTATCTTATCCGATAATAATATATAATAAATATAATTAAATAATTGAATAATTAAATAAACAAATATAGCTTTCTAAATAGTTAATTTTTATAATTTTAGTTAATTTTCATGTATTGATTTAAACAAATGAGATTTTTTCTTTTCACTATGTCATATTTTGAAACTTTGATTGTATTATTCTAACTTTATTTAGACACTTAATTTATTTAAATCTTATTTAATTTTGAATTTGATCGGTAGTAAAATTATTTTTAAATTAGATTTTTTCATTTAATTGGTTCGTAGAATAAATAAAATTGAAAATTTTTAATTTGCAAAATGGCGAATTGGATATGGATTGGGTCAAATCCACATCCGATCCGTAGACATATGGATTGAATTCGTCAATCCATTGATTGGATTGGATTGAAAATTTACAACCCGTAAAATCATGGATCGGATATGGATTGATGTCGAATCCGTAAAATCCGATCCGCGAATACCCCTAGATTGAAGAGAAAGAAAAAGAAATATATAAATAGATTTAGAGTGTGTTTGGGATTGATGTGCAGCAGCTGGGTTGTTAAGGGGTTTGATTATGTCGTACAGTTTGGCTTTAGCAAGTCGACAACTTTTTTCTCCCAACTGTGTGTTAATATTATCAGCTTCTACTCTACCATTATAGTATTTACTCCAAAGCAGTTGCAGCTTAAAAATCTACAACACCTCAATACTAAACGCTTTTATTTTATTTGTATTTGTCCATAAATGTAATTGTCACGTAATAAAGAATTTTGGAAAATTTACCAATTTAACCAATTTCCAACTTTCAATATAAAAAACAACCACACTCTAGTTTTTCTTACAATAATAACCATTTACAAGCTTTTTAGACTAAAATACCTCTAAAACCAAACAAATAAATATTTCTCAAAACCTATTCTTTTATCGAAGATCACCTAAAAACATCTCCTATCGCCACAACCACACCCATGCGAGTTCTTTCGCTTTCGGTGTTTCTTGAATTCCAGCTAGTTCCTTCACTTCCAGTGGCAATCTCCTTCACTTCCGGTGGTGATTTCGTATGAGCTATAGTTTGAATTCTGACAAGTTCCTTCACTTTTGGCGGCTTAGATATTGTTCTGTAATTCTGTTGCATCGGTTTTTTTCATTAATTTAGATTAAATTTTGTTTAAATTGCTTGGTTGATTGATCATTGATGATACTTAAGCATTAGGATGTGTATTGGGCTTGAAAACATTGGAATTTTCTTAAGAATAAGATTTATAAAGAATGGCACACTAAGTGTTTGTTGAAATGCTTCTAAATTATTGATCTAACCTTAATGTTATTTTGAGGGTTAAAGAGAAGGTTGGTGTGCTGACCAATTGAGAACATGTGTGATTGCCCGTGTTGCCTAAAATTTGGCCATGCTAAGCTTTGGCAATGCGAGCGTCATGCCTGCGTCGCCCAGCCAAATATACGGGCAACAACATTCATTCGCCCAACCGAATCTAGTCAATAGCAGTTTTCCGAATGTTTTAATTTTTTCTGAAACATTTGTTATTATTTAGATACGCCCGACAAGAAGATGCATCCGTGGTCATTGAAGATACCAATCGAGGATCACATCTTTGGTTGCGATTCAAATTTAACAAGATTTAGTTTTGTCATCAATAGTATCGTTATAGGAGCATAATGGGGAGTAGTGTTTATAGGCTGAAGTTTGAGTTGTTGTCACATAAGTAGGAGTGCACCCATAATGAATTGAATTAGAGTTCATACATATATCACATAATAACCCTCACAATTTCATCATCCAGTATGTCTATAGGGACTAAATCAATGGGTTGTGTGGGATGAGTTGATTTCACATTTGCCTTCACCGTGAGAGAATATTCATCTCGACTTTTGTTCAGAATCCGATACAACTTTGTAATAAAATGTTCAAATGTTGCACCTTTTTAGAAACAAAATGCGGTAACTTTTTCATTGTCTTCTTTAAAGTCTCCTATGCTCCATCAAAATACATCTTAAGCACAACTGACTCCATTAATTTGATGCAAACAACAACACTAATATCATTTTATTAATTAAATAATTAATTATCAATAAACTCAACTGATCCAATGTGACCGCACTATTACTAGGTGACAGAAACAGTTGCCCAAATTACATGCAATTGTATGTTGGGCAATGTAAGCAGCAATCGCCCAACATACAGTATCCTATTGCCCAAGGGACGAGTGACTTGCCTGGATGACAAGTCATTCTAAGTTTAGGCGACAGTTTTATTCCTGGGATAATGGTACTTGTCGCCTAGATTATGGGTTTTGTCTTCAACATCTCAAAACCCATTTTCGTTAGATTTTGCTAGAATTTTACTAATTTACAAATCTATGAACTCATATTAACCATTTAATGTACCTGCATTATAATAAAATGGACAAGAAGTTAAGGTTAGTATTTATTTACAAATTTATGAAATCCACCTAAAAAATAAATAAATAAAAATTAAAGAAATACTAACCTTAACTTCTTGTTATTCTTTAGTTTATTGCTTGATTTTGTCTTTAATGCTTGGATAGATATTTTAGTTTGTTGAATGTGGGTTGAGTGATACTTGGATAAACAATGTTGTTTTACGAATGTGACATAGGTGAAATGGGGGGTGTTTTTGTAGTAGGGATGACAATGGTATTCACAAACCCATAAATCCATCCAAACCCACCTACCAAAATCCCCTCGCTATAGGTAATTTTGTGGGTTGTGGGTGGATTTGGTATTACAAATCAAAACCCACACTAAAAATATTTAAACCTAGAAAATATTTAACCTAATTACCTAAAAATGTAAATTCTTGTCATGTGCCTAACCGCCCAACTGCTAAAGAATAGAGTCCTAACCTAAACCGATCTCTTATATCTATGATTTTACTCCTATAAAGAGTAAAGCCCTTTCGTCGCTATTGCAGCTGTTATCTTCTATACCGCCACTTATTTTCATCCATTGTGGTCGTGGAAGGTATTATTATCATTGTATACTGCTATTAATCTATTATTTTCATCAAATTTTTAGTATTTGATTACATTTGAAAATTTTGCGATTGATATATGCATAATTATAGATTTGGTTTGTTTAAAATCATCATGCATAAGTTTGTACTTTTCTGCTAGCTTAACATATTAATTTGATATGATTTAAAATTGATTATAAATTAATTTGATATAATTTAATTCAGATTGTTTCAAATATGGGAACCTACAAAAAATCTGTCGAATATCATTATTGGGCTGGTAATTGTCAAAACCTACAGCGAATAGATTTTCTTAAAAAATTAAAATCCGCAGCATGTTGCGGGTAGAGTTTGGTAATTTAACATTTGTGTGGATTCAGATTTAGGGACAAACTCGCAGCGGACGGTGACCATTGTCGTCCCTATTTGGCAATGTGTGAAGAGGTTCGCCTGTTGCTTGGGGAGTTGGAGTTTTATTACTTTAGTTTTAGGAGTACTTTGGTCTAAGAAGCTTGTAAATAGTTGCTATTGTAAGAAAATTTGCGGTGTGGTCTTTTTGATATCGAAAGTTGGAAAGTGATCAAATGACAAATTTCCCAAGAATTTTACAAGATTAATGGAGTACTGATAGGCCAACCGGCAGTTTAAAACATGGAAAATATTTATGGAAAATGATACGACTGTAACCATTTTTCAGCCTCTAATTTACAAGGGGCACGATGTGACAAGCCTAAAATGGGAAAGGGCAGTTTCAGCACGGGCTGAAATTTCAAATGCTCAGTAAGCTCCCCAATGAGTTGGTCCGCCAGGCCCAATTCCCATTCTCGCGCCCACCAGCTGCTCGACCAAATATCTGACAGAAAACGGAAGATGCGCAACGAGAGGAGCAGACATAGAAGCATCTCATAGTCCTCTCCTCTCACTTGGAGAAGAAAAGGCATGGGAAGGGGAAAAAGGGAAAAAAAAATGAAGAAGAAGAAGAAGAAGAAGAAGCAAGCCAATACCACAAACAGCGTCAACTCTAAATTGAAACTCCAACACTTGCAACGCCTTGCTGTGTGAGCGGGCGACTGCGGCAAAGCTTATGCTCCTCTTCTTTGGCAGTGCTTTCTGGACACCGTTTTTAGCTTCTGCCAACTATGCCCTGGGATTGTTTTCTTGCCAAAGATGTGAGACGATAATTCTTCAGCCTGGATTTGACTGCACCATTCGAATAGAGAAGTCAAGACTTAGACACAAGAAGCCTTAAACTTGTATGCAGAAGAACAAGGCAGTGCAAGCATATAACAGATTTCAAAATGCTAAGCTGATTGGCAGACAATGTCACGAAGATGCTGTTTTCCAATGGACCACCCAAACAGCGGATTTCCAATGAAAGGTCATGAAAGTAGACACCCGGACAATTTAACAGTCGACAAATAAACGAAAGGGAATCTTTTACACGTTAAGGAACCTCTGTACGCCACAGAGTTGGGATTTTCCTTCAAATCGAATATCCGATCCTTAAGCTACCAATAGTCACCACAGGAACACAGCCCTTTCTTGAAATGATGAAATCGAGTAGCGTCTCTCACAACGATCTCTCTGTCTACGAGCTTGGAGATAAATTTAATGGCCGAATGGCAGTCATTGCAGATTCTGAGGTTCTTCATGATCCTCAATGTAGTGTTCTCCGGAGTACTTATTAGAGCGAATGCAATAGCAAGTTTCTCGCTGTGATGTCTAAGCATCTGCTCCTTCACATCCTCCTCAACGTCGTGTAATACAGATGCGGTGTCTGGAACAAAACCCATCTCTTTTATTTCATCCCATATTTTGCCCATCTTATTGTAGATTGCATCTCTCTGAGGGTGAAGCCCATCTTCAACTCCAAAGACATGGACTTTGTTATGGATTTGAACCCAACTAAATCCTTGAGTTTTCTTCACTCCTACATACTTCATTGACTTTCTAATTTTAGCCGCATCTTCCCATTTTCCACAGGATGAATATAAATTACAGAGGGCTGAGTAGGCCCCACTGTTGTCAGGCTCAATAAGAAGCAATTTCTCTGCTGCAATTTTTCCAAGGTCCAAATTCTTATAAACCCTACAAGAAGACAAAAGTGAACCCCAAGCTACTACATCTGGTTCAATAGGCATATTCTCTATAAAATTATATGCGTCTTGTAGCAAACCAGCACGCCCCAAAAGGTCAACCATACTTGCATAATGGCTTGGGGTGGGTTTGATTTTGTGCACATTTTTCATCATATTATAATAACTCCGCCCTTGTTCCACCAATCTCCCATGGGTACAGGCAGCGAGCACACCAACATAAGTAATATGGTCCGGTTTTATACCAAGTTCCAACATCCTCTCAAACAGTTGTATTGCCTCTTCTCCAAGACCATGTTGAGCTAAAGCTACAATCATGGAAGTCCAAGAGACACTCTCCTGGCGCCAATGAATAAGGTTAAATACTCGCCTTGCAGCATTGATATTTCCAGCTTTCGAATACATGGTGATTAAAGCATTGCTCACAGACAGTGATGATGCTTCTCCTGATCTTAAGGCACTTGCATGAATTTGTTTGCCATGGTCCAAAGAAGCCAAGCTTGAACTGACACTCAACATGGCTGACAGAGTGTAGTTATTTGGCTTGGGGCCTTCTCTAACCATTGATCTGAAAAGCTCCACAGCATCTTTATTCAAGCCATTCTGCTCATATCCCACAAGCATGGCTGTCCATGCAACCACATCACGATCTCTTAATGAGTCAAAGATCCTTCTAGCTGGGCCTATATCCCCAAGCTTGATGTACCCATCTAGTAGCGTTGTAAACGCTATAACGTTAAGAAACGAAATCCCACTCTGCTCCACAATCTTTTGAGCAATTTCAACCCCGCCAGCCTTTGCATAGCATGAAATCAAAGCATTTCCCACAGCTCCTGTGGCATCAAACTCAGTTCTAATAATATAAGCATGAATCTGTTTTCCAAGTTTCAACTTCTCAAGATTAGCACAAGCAGATAAAACACTAGCTAAGGTGAACTTATCAGGCTTTAAGGAAGAATCCTTCAACATGTTTGCAAACGTACCCAAAGCTTCAACATCATATCCATTCTGACTATAACCCGCTATCATTGAATTCCATGTAACAATATCCCGCTCAATCATTTGATCAAATTGAGCACGAGCAAGATCCAACCGACCAGAATGTATATGCAACGAGACCACAACATTCCAGCTGGATATATTCTTCAATTTCATCCCATCAAAAACAGCCTTAGCCATCATTTCATCACCCACTTTGGCATACATATTCAACAGAGAATTTGTCACACTAACACACCCACTAAGGCCAGTCTTAACCACGAATGAATGCACCTTCTTACCTGCACTCAAATCTCCTAAAGCTGTGCACGAAGCAAGTAAACTAGTAATTGTGAATTGGGTTGGTAAAACTTGATCCTTAACCATCTCTACAAACATTCTTATAGCATTCTTAAAACGACCCATCTTGTTGTACGTAACAATGATTGTAGTCCACGAAACAGAATCCCGATCAGGCATCAAATTAAAAACTTCACATGCCAAATCTAGTCTACCTTGCTTTGCATAAGCAGAGAGGATTGTATTCCATGAACACAAGGTCTTCACAGGCATTTCATCGAACACTTTCTTAGCGTAAGAAATTGACTCGGTTTTTGCATAGAAATTCATGAGGCTGTTTTTCAAGAAAACACTTAAGTGAAGCCCGCATTTGATTATACGAGCGTGAACCAATTTCCCCACAAATGGGTTTCTGGATTTGAGGTTTGATTGGAGAAGATGAGCGTAGAACTCTAATGGAGAACTCAAAGAAGGCGGGTTTGGCGTCTCCATTAGAGATTTTATTAAGGGAGTTAATTCGGATTAAAGATTAAATTAATAGGTTTTGTTTCATGCAAAATCTATTGAGGAAGTTTCGGAATCAAAAAAATGAAAAATAAAACCCCAAAAAAAATTGGAATTGGCGGGAAATGGGAAATAGTCGTTAAGACATGGCTTGTGCCTAACGGTCAAGAATAAGGGGAGCCATACTTTTCTTTTATATGCAAAAGAAATAGTTTTTAAACATTTTGATGACATTGATTTTCTAAAAAAAATGAAAACAAATTAATTTTGTAATAAAATGAAACAAAGATTTATGAGTGTTTTTTGAAGAAATGCTTGATGAATGACGACCTCACGACCATGTGAAAATGATTATAAAAAGAAAAATATTTGAAATAAATTAATTGATATTTTTCATATGAAAACGATGATATAAAAAGAAAAATATTTGAAAGAATTGGTTCCTAAAGAAACCCATATTTGAAAAGATCTTAAAGAGTCCTCTAGAAGACTCTGTCTAATGGAAATAGGTAATTCATCCTATCAAATTTTCCAAGCCATCAACAACAATACTGATAATGTACTAGACGCGAATCATCTAAGACTTTCTCCTGTATTCAAAATTAAAATAAAGTAATTTTATTAGAGACATAGTAAAATTAAAGAGCTATAAAGACAGAAAGAGGAAAGAAGAAACTTTCAAGAAAAGCGTTTAAAAAATGGCTGAGAGTAAACGTGAAAACTAAAACACATAAACAAAATAAAAGACTGCATGAATCTATAATTATTATATCTAATTAGTCAAAATGTTATTATATCTATGGCATTCAATCGTATCCATTATTCCTTGAACTGAGTAGCATCGTGAGGCAAGCTGGCATGGAGAGGAATAAATGTACGTAATTCATTGCATGTTTCCAATATGTTTTTTGCCCTTAAAATATAATGTGATGTCGATACAATTTCATTTATCAAACAAATAATATATTTTATTAATTTATAACACCGTCTCACCATCTACTTGATGCACGATAAAGCATAGAAGATTATCGCCTAAATTTTCCATTTTGTTCTTACTCTCCTACTCCAATTTTCATCATGATGTGGACTCATATGAACATGGTCTCATGTTTCCCTACTTTCATTGTCTTTTCTCCTGTCACTTCTGTTTAAAAATTTTAATTACCCAACTTTCATTGTCCAAATTTATATGGATGGCCCTCAATACCTGAGGCACTCAAATAATGTTTTTTTATTCTATTACATACATATAGTGTCAAAACATAATTATATAATAATGTGCCGGCATCTACACTGGAAAAGGACTCTTTTTAATAAATATGAATTTTATAACTTGTAAACATCCACATTGAGAATGACTCTTTCTATATAAATCCTGGCCATATTTGAGTTTTACTGCAAAACTTATGATAAATGAGCCTGAGTAACAAGGTTCACTCTAAAGGGAATGTGCCCTTTTCATGGGAGAACAAGCCTGGAGTCTCCAAGGTGATCATCCGTACAACTCTTCAAGATTGCCTCAACAGTAACGACGGCAACGGGCACTATTCATCGAAGCTGCTGCCGCCGCCACCATGTCCGGCGGAGAGCAAAAAGTTTTCGGTCACTTATCCAGGAGGTTGTTCAAGAAAAGGTCTAGGTCTTTGGAACAATAATAAGCATGATCAACTAGACCCCTTTTTGGTAGCCTTGAAGGAGTGCACCAAAAACCCTGGAAACTGCAGCATGAAATCTTCTAATAAAAATAACAAGCCAGGGATGATGAAGGGTTTCTTTAGTTTCGGTTGTAAGCATAGTTCTTGTGGTGTTAAGGATAATCATTCGGGGAAAGTTGCTCAGCTTCGCTTTTTGAATTTGAAAGATGGAAAGATGTGAGAAATTAAATGAAAAACAAAATGTAATTGGGATGAAATTATTAGATTTTTAATTATTTTCAAAAGTCTTTTATACGTTGAACTCTATAGTAGAGTTATTTGGTATGTTATGTTAGTCTTTATAAATTAAGTACGGATATAATAAGCTTTGTTCAAATATAATCAGATTTTATACTGTGTCTTTTGCATAGATTTCACTGAAGTTTCAGCTTCATTTATCATTCACATGTTTTCACCTTTACTATTTATTTTATTTAAAAAAAAAAAATTGGTGGATTCAAAAATTGTGGGCTATATGTTTTGGCCCTGTTAATTCCAATCTGTCATGGCTTGTAATTTTGAATGTCAGTCATATTGGGGGACCTATCTACCGTTATCCTTTTAATTAATTTTTCATTTGCTATTGAATCAGCGTTCGAGATTTACATCTAAATTCTTAAAAAAATTACATCTAAATTAATTTTAGATTATCATCATCATCATCATTATTATTATTTTTAGTTGTTGTTTTATTAATTGTTTATATGACTTCCTGAGATAGTATTCATATATTCGATTGTTGGATGGAATCCAGGCTTTCAGTTTGGCAAAAATAATCCCAAGGGGCTGGTAAATTAGTTTCTAACCAATTTTATTTAATTGACCACCTAAATTTGAATACTAATAAGAAATAAAGACATAAAAAGTTATTATAAGCTCACCGAACCCTCTAACTTCTAAAAAAATTGCAAGAAATGAATATATAAATGCAATCACAGTGATACATGATTTGAAATTAATATTAACTAGGATATTTAATTAGGGCCAGAATCGGTATTTAAAATGTAAACTGGTAAAGGTTTTTATATATGCATGTTTCTATAGTTTGAGCTAGTTGAAGCCAAATTAATCTTTTAATATTTAAAATCAGCATTTATTTATTTATTTTTTATGTCAAAGTAGTTGGTTAATAGAAAAATCAAAAGCATAGGTGATTCAGATTAAGATACATTGTCAGAATTCTTTGGCGATTGCCTGTACGGAGTTTTGACAAAATTGAGGTAGTATAGAGATAATTTTCCATAATTATATCAAGTCAGGATATTTCCACCCCACAGTTTATGTAAATTCACTTATATGACGTAGTTTTTTTAAAATTTGAAATAAGAAAAAGTTTAAACAATTAATCAATTAAATCATTCTCACAACTAATAAATTTCAGGAGATAAATATCATAAATTTTCTGATATTATGTCACAAATACATTTTTGAAGATTAATAATCATTAATATGATGATTTAGCTGGTTATTTGTTCATATATATTCTTCATTATTTGAAATTCATAAAAAATAATGTGAATTTTTAATTAATATTTTAAAGTGAGTGGATTTACACAATTTGAGGGGTGGAAATATCACCATTTATAATATCAGATTCCATATTTATTTTGATTATTCATACCATGGGCAGACTCAGCTAAGGCTCAGGAGTGGCTTCAGCCCCTTCTGAGCCATTAATTTTTCTTTTAAAATGTATTTCAAACCCCTTTTAAATGAGTTAAATAAAATAAATTTGGACATATTTTTTATATTATAAAAAACATGTAGTTCAATGGTAAAAATATTATTTAATGGTTTTCTTGGTTCAAATCCCTATAACCACATTATTTTGATTTTTTAAATATTTTATGAAAATTACTTAAAAAAAGAAATTTTTTAAGTATTTTATGAAAATTACTTAGAAAAATGGTTCTTTCTTTTAAATATTTTATGAAAGTTACTTAGAAAAAAGATACTTTTACGCATGTAAAACAGATAATTTATTACAATTATTATTTAAAATTAAAAAAAATGAAATTTGAGTTTATAAGACTTAAAATGTGTTCGAATGAATATTTTAAAAAATCTAAATTAAATAAAATTTTTTTTAACCAAACCCCCCAAATTTAATTGTCCGGTCATTCATACCACCTTTTTCTTTGATATTGAACGATATATAAAATTTGGAGGGATTCCGATTTTAAAATCACGCATCAAATAAGCAAGAATCAAATAAAAGGCAATTAATCACCCATAATGAGTTCGCACAGAGAATTAATCTGCTTTCCAAAATACGTTTCACCAAATATATATATACACACACACACACAGAGTAAAAGAACGCATCAAATGAGCAAGAATATTCAAACCAAATTAATCAAGGTCATTAATCATTCATTACAATGAGTGAAAAACAACATAAATCCACTTTCCGAAAACGTTTCACCAAAATAGAAACAAAACTCCAACAAAAAATCAACACTATAGCACTACCAATAGGAAACAAAAGATTCAAAATCTTTAATTTCCTTAAACGGAATAAAACCCTTTACTATAAGTTAAAATCAAAACCCTAGAGTCCTTTTGAATCAACTTGTAGTCGTATCTCTTCTTCTTCTTCTTCTTCATTATAACATTAGTGAATCGTGCATGCAACATTATTATTATTATTATTAATCATCACCAAGAACCCACCATGAAGAAAGCATGCAGGTACGAATTTATTCCCACAAAAGCTGCAGAGCAAGCAGCAATAGCAAGTGGCAAGCCCTATGAGGTCACAAGAACCATAGTCGAAATCCGAGACTTCGGCAATCCTCCGCAATTTGATCCAAAAAATCCATGGCAGATCAGAAAATCAGTCACCGGCAGCGATGTCTACAACGGGAAGCTTGTGCTTTCGCATTACGAAATTTTCGAGCACGTTTTTCGATATTGGACGTTGGATTTGTGCAACTATGTGAACCAAGGTAACCAGTATTCGGTTACAATAGCCGACTATACTGATGAAGGAAACCCTACGAGGTTTGAAAGTGAGAACATATTCGTCCAGGGAAATCATGACATTTATTTTCTCGGTTGGACCGATCTTGTTCAGAGCCGGCATCTTCTACCAGGTGATGAGATTGGATTGTTTTGGGATGTAAGCTCTGCAACTTTTGGATTTAAGCTTTTGAGTCGAGCGAATTCTCATAAAAATTGAGGTATTATTATTGTTGAGAGCTTATCAGATCCGGGGTTAAAATTCGAGACGGATACATTGTAAATTCGTCCTGAATTTTCAATTCAGGATTGAAAAATTTTCCATTATTAGCGCTCATATTGAAGGCATATATAAAAGCTTTTTCAATAAATAATTTTGGTTCTTGAAAACATTGATATTTTTTTTATACTAATTTTTATTACAGATTTTTTCTTGTTCATTCTTATTTTGTTATTTTAACGTATATTTCCTGGCACATACTCTAACTGAGATTGTGAATTTATCCATTATTAGAAATATATCTCTTTTAATATAAGAGATTTTGTGTATCTTTATGAATTTAAATTTCAAAATATCCGTTAAATGTAGTCGTTATTAATATTATTAATTCAATCGTTTTTATCAGTTACAAAATTTGGTTAGATGGTAAATTTTTATTACAAGATTATGTATAATTAATATTTATGGACACTCTTAATTAACTGGCTTAGCTTCTTGCAGTGAATGATTTGAGGTGGGATTTAGCGCATTCTAAGGGATTACATGGATATGAGGTGAGATTGAGTGCATGATAACTTTTTCTCCTAGTTTAAGAATTGTATTCGAAAGATTAGGAGTTGATTAACAAGTACAATCACAATATCTACGACCTAGTATGAGGTGAGATTGAGTGCATGTCCTTGTTTAAAAATTGTATGCGAAAGATTAGGAGTTGATTGACAAGTACAATCCTAGTATTTAGGACATAATGAGGATGCATATAAAAATATAAAAAATATACAAATTCAGATTGAAATAATTGTATTAAAATGAAAATGTTTTCATTAGAGAATTATTATTATTATTTTTATATATTTTTGTTAATACATGACCAATTAATGTCTGCCTAAAATCCCTTTTGGACATCATCCTATTTTTGTTTTGAGGACTCACAAAACTTTCTCGAAAATCTGCTTTTATGTACAGTAGTGTGTTAAATTCATTTTTACAGGTCTGCACGTAAAATATGAAGAAATATAGGTTTTTCATTTTTAAAAATATTAAATTTAGGGAAAAAAAATTGTTATATGGTGTGAACAATAATAGTCTGTCCAATTCACATTAAGCATAATAATTTCACTATCAAATTTGTGTCTATATACCCAGTGTTGTTGCAATTTGGATAATCTTGATTTCATTTCAGCTTAGATATGAGTGAATACCATGTATTGGGTTCTATATATTCACATATCTATAGAGATGGTATTGCTGATCCTTTTTTCTGTTTTATACTGGGCCTTCTAACAATTTAAAAAGTTTGCCCAAAAGAAACATTAAAAAAATGTAAAGATTGTTGGTTTATTCAATAGCGCATAAGCAAGAACAATTTTAGAAACCAGCTGGAAAGCCTCCTTTTCGTGGGTCACTTACACCCACAAGCTCTCCTACACCTTCATTTTCGTTTATGGAGTCTAATTCTTGAACTATAAACTGGCAAATCGTTCCGCCGGCCATGCTCTCCAGCACATGGCCCTTCTTTCGAAGGGATGCCCTGATATCCCCCGGAATCTCAAAGTGGTCGCCGATCACTGTTGTCCAGTTCTCGTAGTACACTATGTTCGGTATCAGCTACGTAAACACAAAAGAAATTAATGTACGAAATGAACATTGAATTAGATTTTGAGATTAAGAGCCTCAACGTCACTTAGAAATGAATTCGAGAGATCGAGATTCTCTTATGATATGAACTTTAACTTATATGTGCTAGTGTTTAGTAGTTAAGAAATGAAACAGGGCAAAGTATCTTTTAAAAGTTTATGTAAGGTCATATTAAGAGAGAATCTTAATTCGTATCAGAGGGGCAAAAGAGAAACATACCTGATGATAGACCCTTGGAGCCATGACAGCAGAGAGAGGATCCATTCCCCGGACAAAATGGTTCAAGAAAACCCCTGTAGTCCCGCCTATAATATTGGCTCCGCCGCTGGCACCTAACACAGCTATCGGTTTCTCATCCTGCACAAGCATTGCAGTCTATAATAAGTTTTCATTGTTAAAATCAATGCCAATTTGAGCAGAAAGATAAGGTAACATATATACCTTCAATACGATAGTAGGTGTCATGGATGATAATGGCCTCTTGCCCGGTCTGATAAAGTTAGTGGGTGCTGGTGGTGAAAGAGTTTTGCTGCCATTCATAGGCATGGAGAAATCATCCATTTCATTGTTCAGGACTACTCCTGTACTTGGTGACAGAATTTGTGCCCCAAAGTATGCATTCACTGTAGTTGTCATGGAGACAGCATTTCTCTCACGATCTACAATCGACACATGACTGGTGCCATGGTCATGGATCTGATTCCACCTTTAAGAAATCAAGGGAAAGTAGACTTGGTTTAAATCTGGCTGTTTTTTCTATGAAATAATCAAAGCAATGGGCTAGGCATAAGCTGCAACAAAATAGAAGATGTCAAAGGAATGTAAGATTGTATAAATGGATAACTCAGGAAAGCTTATCAAGTCTTAACCTCTGAAACTAATGGGCAGTAAATATTGAAGACTATCATTATACATTAGACCACTTTGTTGCATCTATGTACTCTATTTCGTATTACTTGACTCCTTATTGCAATTAAATGCTCAATCTTCCATCTAGGATATTTAGAACTGGATTAATTGATATATGTTGAACAAAAGGTTGTAAAAGTGATGTGGAGTGACCACAGCATGACCCAGGTTAAATTAAAACCTTCAAGGTCCCCCTCATCTACATTAATCCTCTTCTCATAGCACATGTGTATGAAACGAATGTTCAGTTTTGGGTAACAGAGAAATGAATGAAGCATAAATTAAGCAAAATGAAAGCAAATTACCTGCCACCATAATGCCTGGGATCAAAAGTCATATTATCGTAAATAGTTTTTTTCAGTGTGCGTGCAAACTTAGGAGAGAGCATATCGGATACAACTGCAGAAACATTAACATATTCAGGATCACCAAGATTCATCCTCACAGCAAAACCATGTTTGAGAGCTTCTATTTGGCGGTGGATCCCAAGGGAGCCGGATAAACCTGAAGGGACTTCATATTGAGCAAGAATATTTAAGACCTGTGGCAGTAGAAATGAAAAGGCTCTGTTATTGTTAGCCATTTCGTTTGAAACATAAGGTAAAGCAATCAAGGGGGTACACTTACAAGCATCATCGTAGCACCTCCCGAAGATGGGGGTGGCATGCCAATTATTTTCAGGCCTAGAATGTTAGCAGTGATTGGTTCTCTCACTTTAACTTCATATCTCTGCAAATCCTTAATTGTCAATATTCCTCCAGCCTTCTGAATATCTCTGACTAAATTAGAACCAACCGATCCGTTGTAGAAGGCTTTCAAGCCATATTTTGAAATTTTTCTCAGTGTCTCCGCTAGTTTTTTGTTGCGGCAGATATCGCCAAGCTGCAAGATGTCGCCATTTGATGTGAATACATCCCTTAGTCCCTTATCTGCTAAGATCCCAGATTTAGTGCTCTCCATTTGCATGTGAAGGTACGGAGAGACCTTGAATCCCCCACGAGCAAGAGCCTCGGCTGGCCGCACAAGTCTTCTCCATGGAAGCTTTCCATGTTGTTCCCAAGCTTTGAAAAGGCCTGCAAGTTCACCTGGAACTGCTACAGAGAGGATGCCACTACTCTTTAGAGTAGCATTGCCGCGATACATATTCTGAGGATAGAGCAACAGAAACATGTGATTTAATACAATTCTGTTGAGCAATATAAGCTTCAAAGGACACACCAATGTTTAACATGAGTACCTCGGAAGCCTGCATTGGGGCAGTTTCTCTCATGTCAAATGCTTGTGCCTTCCCATCGGATTGCCTAATCAGCATAAAGGATCCTCCACCAATGCCACTCGATGCTGGACTAACAACTCCCAAGCAAAGAGCAGCAGCAACAGATGCATCAACGGCATGACCTCCTGCTTTAAGCACATCCATGCCTATTTTGGAACATCGACCATCATCAGTGGCAACAACACCATGGTGTGCAACAACCACTTCGTGTCTGTGTTTGTTGGAGCCGCTAAGACCATCAACGCTTGAGGTAGAAGCCAACAGAGAAACGAAGAGCAACGCAATGGCAGGCCATAACAATGGGAAAGCTGCAAAGACAACACGAAGTTCATAACCTTTTTTTATCACACTATTTACATCTCAAAATGTAATTTAAGGAAAATGGGGGAGGCCAATTACAGACTACTAACAACAAGAAACCTAATCAGATGAAACAGAAACAGATAAGAAAGTTTTAGAACAGACGATGTTAGCGAACAGGAGGCATATGCAATCATAATGTAGGGCTAAAATCCCAAAGATTTATTAGACAATTATTTACAATAATCGCATCGAATTCAATCGATAATCTTCATTTATAAGTATCCAACCTCCTATCTCATAAGCATCATAAAGATTATCACTCACTCAAGCTCTTCATTTGAATATGTCAAAATATTAACTAAAACACCAAATAAAATTTGTCTAATTACTCACATTACAGTCTATGCATCAATAATCAACATCAAAACCTTCATTAAAGCAATAAAATCACTGTAATGACATTAACATGAACTCAATTAAATCTTTGCAAGCATACAATACAATAAAAACCCACATCATGAATTAGCATTGCAAACAAGAAACATAAAATAAAATATTAAATTCAGAACAAGCAACACTCACAGGACATGAGCTCCTTCATTTCTAAACAATATGAAAAATGAATGTAATCACATGATTCTCTTCCTCACAAACTTATAAACCAAACCCTCCTGCTTCCACGATTGCTTGAGATTATTGAAGGAAGAGAAGGCTGCGTATTTTGTACAGGTGGCAATGACCTATTGGCCAGAAGCTTTTCATGTGGGGTGGGTGAAATAGTAGCCTCATGGTCCTGGCTAACAGATAATATAACCAAAGAAAGATTCAGCTTTTTCCATGTTGATGACTCGATATATGTTCAAAGTCACTTGCCTTTCCTATTCTTCCGCTTTGTGAAGTGTGCTGGTAGTGGTAATAATGATAGTGGACTTTTTAGTTGAAAAGAAAAAGTTGCTCTGAATGAATGGGTTGATTTCAAAACAGAATTACCTTAACAATAACTTTCATTAGAAAAGTAGATTCTCTTTTATAACTGGAATTAACATGAAGCCTTAAAATAGCCATAGAGTTAAAAGAAGCAAAGTTGGACTTTTCCATAGAACAACTAGAACTATAAGTCTATAATTGTGTGCTTCAAGATTCGCTTTTCCTCTTCTATAATCCAATGTATTTAGAACAAAATGAAAAGACACTAATTCAAGCAATCATACTGCTGGTACCCAGTTTCAAATGAAGAATTTCCACATTACTGTTTGTCAATTTCATACTTGATAAATGACATATTGCGTCGATTGTAACAAACCACAAATTCTTCCTAGCAATCTAAACCACCGTATAAGCTACGGTTTTTTTTTTTTTTTTTCACTTACTTTAGCTGACATACAAACCTTGTATAATTAACATTTTAATTACGGATGAGGTATAAACTTTTTATAATTAACACTTAAAATATCGATACAATAAAAAAAGAAAATTGAAAAGTTTTATGAAGCTTCAAAAATGTATGAGAAAAGTTAAAAATCCTTACATGACATATTCCCCCTTGCTCTTCTTCTCCTTTTCCTCCTTTCTTCCGCTTGTACATTGAAATGAGCAGCATTGTATATTATTAATCCTGGTTACCTCCTTGAAATAGTAAACAAGGATAATATTAATACCCCATTTGTCTAGCTTTCAGTTGTTGAGTATTGAATATGAAACCCCAAAAAGTTGCATAAGCTCCAAAAGTGATTTGAAAAATAAAATATTTGTCGCCAGCACGGGTTGTATTATAAAAATATTTACTGGTATCGATTTGTTTTACTTCATTGCACACGTCCTGTTGTTCATTGTCCCCACATCCCCAACGGCTACTTTAGAATAAAAGGTTCCACCAATTTGTCTTGCATTACAACAAAAAGATCACCAGCTGGGTGAGCAACCTGTATAGAAATAGTTCAAAATTAGTGTCAATTTACATAATATAGCATATTTATTTTTTCTTGCATTAGTAGTCATAAATGGTCCAGAGGCTTATCCTGGGCCTGAGGTAGCGATGGCAATGGTGGTTTCATGGACCTAGATAGCTCAGATCCATCTGGAAACCATATCCAACACAATTGGCTGAAATTAAAACACAAGGATTTATTTATGGCTAATGATAAATAATCCCAAATTTTTATTTATGGTGCACGATCGAAATCGAGTGCAACAAAATGATGATGAAACAATGACACTGAAAGGATGTGGTGACTTGCACAATACATATGAATTCAATCTTCTGATTTGGGTTCCACAAGACCAAAATGAGCCATCAATACCCAAACGAAAGTAAAAAGCTCCCCCACCATTACTAACTTGTTGGACATGCGTACTTGTTGCTCTGCTGTGACATGCTGCATATGAAATCAATTCCACCCACACTTTGCTCACTGTCTTCCATTTCTTATCCTTTAAATAATCAAGACTTTGGAGCTTATCGACCATCCTTTTTGCTTGGTCTAACGGCTTGGAATTCACTGATGAAATCTTTCCTTGAAAACAAATCTTGGCCTCATCACGGAGAGTTTCCAATCAAAAATATGCTTTATAATTCAGCAAATTTAAAAGAGAATTCAGCATGGTAGGCTTCAAAACTAAAAGATACATCATGTAATCCGAGAGGATCTTGCTGAATTCTCTAGCATTGTAAGTCTTTTCATCCGAAATTTCTTCTTCTTTAACAGTTTCTTCGTAAAGGAAATCTGTAGCACTGTACCAGAAAGTCAATTGGCTTGGATAGGGTTTGGTTCATTAGGTTTACCATAGGCTATTTGATTATAATCAAATAATACTAATTTGCACGTTGCAATCAAAATATAAACTGCTTTGATCTTTGAGGTGAAGGCTTAGCCCAATTGCTAAGATCATTGCCCCTTTAGGGCCAAGTAGTGGTGGATTTACAATCTTAATTCATTGACCGTAAAATAATAATAAAAATTAATAATTAATAAAAATCGACTCCATATCAAAATTTCTTTATAAATTTTCTCCACGCAAACAAAATTTTTTTTAAAAATTAATTGAAAAAATAAAGGAATTTTTTTGTTGAGCAGTTACTATCCGTGTAAACCCATCCTAGGGCCACGGTTGTCTTCAGCCTCATTGGGAAGGAATTAGGTGAAATCTAATAATGAAAAGAGAAAAAAAATACAATAAAAAACAAATTTGTTTCGATCAATAATTTACATTAACTTCTTATACATGAAGTTGACTTTCAACCTCAGTTATTCTCAAGGCATCTTCTGGACTAAACTTCAAAATAAATGAAGCCCATGTTGTTAGGCTCGGCCTGTGTGGATGATTACTTAATTTGACACATTTTGGGTGAAGATGCTTTCTCGAAGCACAAAGTCAGAGAAAGACAAGTCCAATTCCTTTCGCTTCAAACGGGACTTTTCTCGTTTTCGTCGTTCGTAACATCCGTATACTGATCCGCGTGATAGTCAGTCAATACGCATCTCGACCAACAAGAAGCGTTCGTTAGATTTGATTTCTGTTTTTTAATTGGTCGTCCGTCAAAGTTGACTGAACAAATATATCAATGACGGCCCTCTGCCTTTCAAAGAGCCGTCACATCACTCATGAGCAAAAATGGTTAATCCAATCCCTGATAGTGTCAGGAAAATATGGGATGAATGGAACATACGGGGTGTAATCTTGTTCAGTCTTTCATTACAAACTGTCTTGATTTCGCTTGCTCCCCTTCGAAAATCTACAGGCAATAAACTGTTGGTCTCGGTAATTTGGTCGGCTTACTTGCTCGCTGACGGGGTTGCTTACTTTGGCGTCGGACTCATCACTCAAAGAGCAAGAGATGTTCCCGACGGACCTGACCGTTCTTCGAAGCAGCCTGCGGAGAGCAATGAGCTTTTAGCATTTTGGGCTCCATTTCTGCTGTTACACCTCGGTGGTCCTGACACAATTACTGCATTTGCTCTCGAAGATAACGAACTCTGGCCCAGGTACTTGTTTGGATTCGCATTCCAGGTTGTTGCCGCTGTTTATATCTTTCTTCTCACGATTCCGGGAAACAAGCTTTTAATCCCAACAATACTCATCTTTATTGCTGGAATTATCAAGTATTTTGAGAGGATTCTTGCTTTGTATCTTGCCAGCGTGGACAAATTTCGAGACTCGACTCTAAGAGAGCTCGTGAAGCACTATCAAAAATGTGATATTGTTATAAAGAAAGACACAGATTATCTCGAGGTGGGCTGTCAATACTTCAAAATTTTCAAGGGGATACTTGTCGATCTCATGTCCAACTTCAAAAGGGTTAATTTTGCAGGGCCTTTCTTCGGTGATTTCAGTCCAGAAGATGCCTTGGGAATAATTGAGGTTGAACTCAATTTGGTTTATGAAGTTTTGTATACCAAAATCCAGGTAACAGACTCTGTTTTGGGAATTACTCTGCGGGTCATATGTTTTGGTTCAGTTGTGGCAGCCCTTTCGGTTTTCTATTTCCATGTAGAGAAGCATGATTTCATTGAGTTTGATGTTTGTGTGACGTACACTCTGTTCTTGGGTGCCGTAGCACTTGACATCATAGCTTTCTCCGTGCTCATTTTTTCCGATTGGACGTTTTGTGCTCTCCGGAATGATGACAATGAATCAAGACTTGGAAATTTCAAAAACCGCATTGCTGCTATTCTTCAGTGGTTTATCATTCTCAAGAGCTCACGGTGGCAGCATACACGTGGAGATGGCGAGTACGAGGTGTTGGCTACACCTTTCTTGTTTCGCAGATGGTCTGGTTCTGTCTCAGGACTCAGCTGGATAAGATTATGGGTCAAGGCACCTCCAAGCAGAGTACAGAAAGTCAAGAGTAGTGTGCGTCTTGCCTGCGACAAAGTCATTCATCATTTTGGCTGTGCAATCAATGGTTTTATTCATAATTGTGGCATCTATCAAATCTCTCAGCTTCTGCAAATTTACAAAATGATTGCTCTTTTAGACTATGTGATCGAGAAACTCGTTGCTTTGTTCGGCCTAGGTGATATTGTGTTTGACATAAGAATCAAAACATCAATATCCCTCGAGCCATTAACAAAAGACTTGTGGCAGTTTCTGTTTCATGAAATGAAAAGAAAAGCTCAATATGCAAATGATCCAGAGGTGGCTATCAAGAGAATTTGTTCAGCTACAGGGGATTGCACTCTGCAGGAATTGGATACAAATGGTGATCTCATAGCATTCATGAGAAACATGACGGCAACATATCGCGATTTTAGTATTATTGAAAGCGCCATAATATGGCACGTTGCTACTGAACTCCTTTACTACACTGGCGAAAAAGTTTCAAATGAAAAGACTTGCAATGCTAGAGAATTCAGCAAGATCCTCTCGGATTACATGCTGTATCTTTTACAATTGAAGCCTACGGTGCTGAATTCTACGGCAAGTGCTTCGAAATTTCGACTGCGAGATACCTGTATTGAGGCCAACAAATTCTTTGAAGGGAACTATTTGAAATCAAACCCAGTGAAGTTTGCCTGTGAAAAAATCATGCTTGAATTTAATACTTGGGAGTTAATGGGTTCTGTACTAAATGACGCGACAAAGTTGGCCAACCAGCTTCAAAAGTTGGAGAAGGATATGAAATGGGAGTTAGTGAGCAAAGTGTGGGTGGAATTGTTGTCTTACGGAGCAAGTCATGGCAGACCAACAGCACATGCCCAACAGGTTACTAATGGTGGAGAGCTTATTAGTTTTGTTTGGTTATTGTTGCTTCATTTTGATCTTGTGGAATCTAAACCGTTTTGAATTCATGTCTGTGTTTCAATATGTTGAAGGCTAGGACTAAAATGCTTTAGCTCCATTATAAAAATGAGCAATATACTAGCCAGACATCCAAAATCTGCAAGACCAAAACGAGCCAAGCTCTCTATGCACCGTTAATAGCCAACTTGCGGCATGTATCCTTGATCTGCAGGGACATGCTGCATATGACAACAATATAATCCCACCCTAACTTGGCTCTGTAACTCCACCAAGTTTTGAAGCCTTTTGGACAACATGATTGCATCAGTTAATACAGATTTGCTTTGATCTCCCTTTCACAGTCTTGTGTTCAAAAGATGAGTAAATGTGCAGAAATTGGATGGCCTTGTTTGCGACATTGGCTATAATGAGAATGATTCGTCGATGCCGCGAAACGAATGAAATCATCGATTGGTATCCCGTTATCCGATTACTTAGAATAGTGGAAAAATGTAACGAAAACTGTGAAATACGAAGTTTTATAAAGATATAGTAAAAATGTTAAACACCAATACCTTTTATAGCTATTTGTCATTTTTTAATTCCTAATGCCATGTTTGGCAGCAGGATAAAGTATGGGATTGGACTAATTTTTTGAATAAAATATCAAAAGGCACAATGAGAATAATCTAAGGTAAAAATGGACTTTAAAAATAGGAAAATGATGTTTGACCCGGGTCAAATCCCAGTCAAACCCCGAAACGGCTTGACGACCCGAAACGGCTTGACGACGCCGTTTCATATATTAATTTTTTTTTGTTTTTATTCGCTGTAAACGACGGTCAAGCCGCCGTTTCATATATTAGATTTTGCAGAAGAAGCTCATCGGGGACAAGGTTGCTGGAGATACCCAGATGACATCAAGAAAGATGATCCTCTCGTCATGGCCCGCCAAGAACAAGAGCGCTTATCCAAGCTTGAAATGTTGAAACTTCGTGGAAAGGGACCTCCCAAGAAAGGCCAAGGGAAGCGTGCAGCCAAGCGCTGCAAGTAGATATTCTACCTCGGAAATACCTGGGAATTGGGTCATTAATGCTTTGAAAGAAGAAATGCAATTGGTTTTGGTACCTTTGTTTTACCTTGTGGGATATAAAATCTTATCCGTTTTTTGTGAGATTTTCCTTTTTATGCCCAGTTACTGATACGAGTAGAGTTTCCTTCCTGAATGGAAATTGAAGTATTTGTTGGTTTAAAAAAAAAAGAATAAGCAGCTGAGTTTTTTTGCAATAATTTGTTAAGTGAAACGACGTCGTTTTAGACTGAATAAAAACAAAAAAATAAATAAATGAAACGGCGTCGTTTCAGGCTGTTTCGGGGTTTGACCTGGGTCAAACATCGGCGCTGTTAAAAATATAACATTGTAATTAGGCCCATAAGAAAAAGTTTAGAATTTAGGTGAAAAACATAAAAATCTAGTTAGAAATAAAATAGCTTATACCAAACAAAACCAACAAAATCGAATTGAATCGAATTAAAAAAAAAAGAAAAAAAAATGATATTTTTATATATGTTTGACTTCAAAGGACGAGGAGAACCGTTTCGGATTCAATAGACTTATTATATTAATCAAGTTGAGCTTCGTTTTTTATTATTACTATTACGTTTATGTAAAGTGAAGTAGATTAATAATTTGAACCTCAAACCTCTTGTTATAGTGCAAGAGATTATACTGACCAAACCAAAAATATTTGCAAGTTATACTACTAAATGCATAAACCAAAAATGTAGAGATCTTATTGAAATTTGGCATGGCTACCCTCCAGCAGCTTCAGCATAGATGATAATTATCACATTAACGATAGAATAATAGTTTGAGAAATGCTACGCTTAATTTTAGTATCTAAACTAATGTGTTACCAATAAAATTTTATCATTTGGATGAGAAATGATAAAACTTAACAAGCAACCATCACTTAAGTTAGTTAATTAAATAGTGTCACACTACTTATCGCAAAAGTTAGGATACAAATTAAGTATTTTAATTGAGTAAGCATAATATTATTGAAATAATTTTTGTATCCCAACCGAATAAACATGGCATTGTTATTTTAATTTTCATTTTTAATAAATATTGGTCATTGATTGGTGACACATTAGATGGAAAACTATCTATCTTAATGTTGTAAGCATTGAATATTTGATTTCTTTTAACTTATAATTTATGATTTTTTTCAAAACCTTTTTTTAATAAATGATCCTCGTTGCAGAGGCATATTATTGATAATAAAAATGAAAATACAAAAAAATATGAGGAAAGTTTTTAAATACTAGTTTCTAGAAGTTTTTGGATTGTAAAAATAAATAACTTAATAGTTAAAATCATATATATGTATGGAGAATTATCAAGTTTCTACCATATGTTTAATAATAAAAGCGTGAAAATACCCAAAAAGAACTTTTTAAATTATCAACAGTCCATCCAAAATTTGTAAAGTGTTTTCAACATTAATGACCTAATCTAGATCCACATTAGGAATTTTTCATCTCCATTTATTAGATTCAATCCCACACAAGCCATAGTCGTTCATTAATAAGGTGATATTATTGGAGTATCTTGCATTGAAAATTATTGGTAGTTAATATATTGTATATGTTTTCTTTGATGAAAGGATTAAACGAATATGAATAAAGGTTTTATCACAAATTGAATATATTTAATATTATTTATGAGTAGAATACAGCTAGACTATTCCAGTTTCTTAATTTTCCTTGAAAAATTGAATGAAAATTTTCCTCAGATCTCGAGGAAACAAAAATTTGCAGAATATCCTCGATTCCCGTGAAGTCTTCCCTTTGTTTACGGGGAAGACTTTCTTTATTGAGCGTAAATTTGTTTCATGTAAAAAGTCTTTTCTTTGTTAAATATAATAATAGTTACGAAGAAGAAGATAATGAAAGATAGACATGAGATAAAGGAGAAAACAGCTAATATTTTTTTAAGGGTGTATTTGACACATTATATTGTATTATGTTATTTTGTATTATTTTAATATTGGTGTATTAGATTATGCTGTATTGCATTAGTATTGTATTATAATAATACTGTATAATATTTGGTGCTACACTGCAATATATTAATTTCTAATTATATTTGTTGTTGCACTATAATGTATTAATTTTTTTGTGATTAATTTAAATTATATATTTAGAAAATGATATTTATTAGTACTTAGAAAAAATACAAAATGTAAAAGTTTTAAATTTTAGAAATTTAATAATTTTTTTGTGTAAATATTAAATTTTAAAAATTTAACAATTAATTTTTATATATTAAATCGTAATATAATTAAATAATTTAATATTATATCATATTTTTATATACTATTTAAATATTTAATATTAGTTATATTAAATTATAAATTTATTAATAAATTATAATGTAAAAATAAAAAATTATATAGTATTATATTAAATTAAAAAATTATATTTATTAATTATTATTATTATAAAGTAAAAGTAAAAAAAAAAGGGTAAACTAACGACTTTTGTGGTTCAAAAGGTCGCCAAACATAAGTACATTTTAACTAATGTTTGCCCTTGAACTAATGCTATGCAATACTGTATGCCAAACATACCGTAAAGGAATTTGTCGTTGTTGACAAATTCTATGTCCTTTCATATTGGAAAATGAAATAGAGTAATAATATAAATTTCGAAATTTTATGCTAAATAATTTTATCTTAAATTATATTTTAATAAAATAACATATAATGTGTTATTTATTGAGCGATTGATAATTTTCATAATTTTAAATGAATTAATTTAATTATTGTATCATCTACTTAATAAATGTTACATTATTAAAAATAAAATTCTAAATCATATAGCACTACTACTCTTTTTGGAGTGCCGACCTATCCTCACGATCTACACGGTACCACCCTGAACTCCCACTATGTCTTACCATTAGCTCTTGTACCGCACAAAGTCAAAACGTTGAAGGGATGCAAAGGAAGGAAATGAAAGGCCAAAAAAGAAAAAAGTGAAAAGCAAGTAAATGGGATAGAGTTTCTTTTATTTTTTTAATCTTATTTAAATTTATAAAATTTGTAATTAAAGCTTTCCGTGATCCTTCACTTCTCAAGTAGTATGTTTACAATTTTATTAAGGTAAATGTGTTTAGTCACTATATTTTAACTATAGTGCTTACATGGTTTTTATATTTTAAAAATATCTCAAAAAATATATATATTCAATCTTACCCTTATTTTTCTTTTTCTTTTATAATAATACCATTTTTATCTTACGTATCGATGTTTCATAGTTGAATAATCAATTATATTTTAATAATTTATAAGGAGATTACTAGTTTTCCTATCAATATATACCACTCACCTTAAATACATTTTTATTATAAATTAAATAGATCATATAAATGAAAATAAAAATAAAAATTTAACTACTAAAAATTAAAAAAAAATTATTTTAGTGTGAAAAAATTAACAATAAATATTTTTCATATAATAAATATATATTTTATATTCATAAGATAAATTATTAAGTAAATAACTCATTTATCTCTCTTTTCTTTGACTTTTCTGTGCCAAAGGACCTTTTGAATATTATGAAAATTACATAGAGTAAGTGGTATATATTAGTTTCAATAGGAAAACTGTCAATCTCCCTAACTTATAAAAGCTATGGATAAATTTAATTTTTCACCCAAATAAATTCACATTTGTTATTATTTTACTCTCAGTATTTGAAAAATTCATTAATTTACTCTATTAATTAGATTTTCGTTAAATTTAGGTGTTAAAAGTGTGATAAAATAATATGATTAAATAAACGATCAAGCCATGAAGCCAACACCTCAACAAGTAGTTCACAAACACAAATATTATACTAATTTTTGTTAAGTAGAGGCTTTACGATTTATCTGTATGTAGAACTTTCTTCATTCAATCCTACCAAAAGATAGTTAAGAATAATTGAAAGATTGAAGCAAAATATTTTCCAACACCGCTAGCAAGCGGGGATCATAGGGCTGCATCACTTCAGTACCTTTTAAGTAGATAGTTCCATTAGTAGTTAACTAATTATCACAGGTTTTTTTCATATTTTTAGAACTCAATTCTCTAAACCAATCAATTCGGAAAATACCAATTGTTGCAACGGGCGTTTGGAAAATGAGAAAGTGAAGATAAGCGGAGGAAAATGAGAGAGGAAGAGGAAAAAAAAAATACATAAAAAATTAAAATTTAAATTAAGATTATGTTAATAGATACTTTAATCATTTGAAGTTGAAATAGGTATTTTAGTCAAATAATTAAACAGTCCATCACTCCATCTCTTCATTTAATTTCACTTTTTTTTAACCTTTTAGTAGGGATGGCAATGGGGAGGGTTGGGGAGGGGACTGACCTCCCCGTACCCATCCCCGATATCTTACATATGTCCCCGTCCTCTCTCCGTCCCCGATAGAGTTACTTGAGAAAATCCCCGTCCCCTCCCCGAATAATAACAGGGGATCCCCAAGGGTCTCCGATCTCCGAATAATTAATACACTTTTTTATTTTTATTTTAATTTAATCATATTAAAATAAAAAATTCAAATAAAAGTAAAGTTTAACAATATTTCTTACATTAACATTATCCATTACAAAAGTCACATTACAAAATAAAAATCATCAAAATAATTATCTTTATCAATCTTCATAATCCTACAATGAAAAAAAAAGAAATTACTTTTATATCAATAATAAAATAAATAAAATGGATATAGATGCTTAATTAATATTTTTAACAAAAATATTTACCTCTTGTGCCTTTTGTTCTTCCTGTTCTTCCTCGAGGAACGTGGCAAATTGAGAGATAGACTCAGGTTTCAAATCTAAAATAATAAAAATAATATAAGTAATGTAACTTATAAATGAAAATATTAATAATTGTACAATTTAATTACAATGTAAAATAAACTCATACTGCCATTGTAAGCTCGTAGCCAACTTTGACAGCACATTGAGGCCTCCAATGTGCTTGGATGAAGTTTGTTACGGTGTGGGCTCACAACTCTACCACCGGTACTGAAAGCTGATTCAGAAGCGACAATTGTAATTGGAATTGCCAAAATATCTCTAGCAATTCGAGCCAATATAGGATACCTATGTGCATTTGTTTTCCACCAACTCAAGAGATTAAAATCTTTCGTCTGTGGCATAACTTTCTCATCTAAATATGAATCTAATTCATTTGCAATAGCCACATAGTCTCCATTGTTTACATAATCATCAAACCCTGTCATCCATTTGGTTGCTTTCTTATAAGAATCCCCTATAGATCTAGTAGAAGAAGAACTACTACAAGTATAATCAAAGCAATGAACAATTGGTGGAAACTTCAATTGATACTCTTCCACTAATTGCCGGCAAAAGGTGACCACTTTCCCAACATACAACTCTTTGTCATCACCATAAACCATAGAAAAGTAATATTCAATGAACTTCTTTTATACCTTGGATCAAAGATACATGCCACACCCAAAATTCCACTCATATCTTGCCAATATTTATCAAATTTCAGTAACATCAATTGAGCCATATGTTGAATCTTATCACAAGGTGATAAAAGCCAATCTTGTAAAGATAATTTAATCTCACACACATGTTGCAAGAATACATTCGATGTCGGATACTGAGTTCCTGAAAATAACTCAGTGACATCATAAAAACTTTTCAAATTCTCTTTCAAAATAGTGGCCAATTGCCAATCTTCCTCACTAGGCAAACACTTATATTGTCCATCAATATGCTTTAATCGAACAAAAACATTTTTATATTGCAAAGCAGATGAAATCATAAGATAAGTGGAATTCCATTTAGTAGGACAATCAAGCACTAATTGTTTATCATATTTAACATTTGAACGACTAGCAAATTCTTCAAACTTCTCCTTTCTTTTACATGATCCTGTCCAGAAAATAACACTTTCACGAATTTTTGCAATTTCATCACTAATCACACTCATCCCTTCTTTGACAATCAAATTTAATATATGGGCACAACAATGAATGTGAAATAATTGTCCATGCAAGATGAGATCATCTCTATTAAGCTTAATCAAAAGATATTCCATCATGCGGTCATTGGTAGAGCAACTGTCCACAGTCACAGAAGATACCTTATGTTCAAGGTTGAGATCCATCAAGCAATTCAATAATGTGTCACAAAGTTTTAGGCCAGTATGTGAACTTTTCACGTGTTGAAACCTACAAGAAGAAAAGTATATTGTCAAATTTTATTTTAATTAACATTTAAGAAAACAATAAGTTAAATACAAAATAAAATTAAAGACCTTACCTCAAAACTAGACTCCGTAACGTCCAAGAGTCATCAATAAAGTGTCCAGTAACTACCATGTACCCTTTTGTTTAGGTATCTGCAGTCCACATATCTGTTGTGATGGCCAACCTACTTTGATTACTCACCAAAGCATTCAAATTCTTAACCTTTTCATTCTCGTACAAATCCAATATCTCTTTTTTAATTGTATTTCGGGACACATGCTTCCACATTGGGTTAAGCGAGGATAATATCTCTCTAAATCCCTCATGATCAACAATACTTAACGGATACTCATGCTTGATAATTGCACGTGCAATTGTTTTCCTTGTGACATCTTGATCAAAAACAAAAGTTTCTACCTTTGAATGTCCTTTATCATCTTTAACAGTATTCAACTTGGTTATGTAGTGATTTATATCTTTTTGCTTTTTCATGAAACAAGATTTCATATGGGCATGCAAATGCTTTGTTCCATCATTTTGTCTTGATACTAACTTGGAATTGCAATAGTTACGTATTGCCTTTTGTTCCCCATTAATTATTTTTTTCTCAAAATGATCCCAAACAATAGATCTTAACTTCCCTGTTCTTCCTCTTTTTGATAACCCATCTGAAATAACATTTCTTGTTTGACCATCATCATCCACATCCACTAATTGTGGTGTTGTACTTGACATGTTTGCTTCCATTAACCTAAAAATGTACAAAACAAAATAAATTGAACATGATACCAATTTAAATTTTCAATTAAGAACGGTTTTTACACAAAAATTTTATAAAATCAACAAAGCATCAGTTGCCTTCAAACTATAGGCCATTACTTCGTTGCCTTCAATTATAGGCCACCACTTTCATTGCACAAAATGACAAATTTTGTTTAATTGTGAGATGTGACAGTGAGAGAAATTAATAATAAAAAAATTAAACATGTAAATTGAGAGAATTGAGAATTACTTGTAGGTGATGCACGTGAATGGCTACTAAACAATGGTGATGTAGTACATATAAATAGTGGCATGCGACTGGATGTGGCGTGATGTGAGTGATGAATATCATGATCGTTAATGGCTATAGCTGCAGGGGAGTCCTTAGGCGACTGGTGAAAGTTAGAAATTAGGTATTAATTACTACATTATGTATTAGCCTTGTTCTATTAGATTTAATTTTAAAATATTTAATGAATATTATAATTAAAACAAAATTGGGCTAACAGAATCTATGCGGTCTTTTCAAAGTTCTAAATAAAAATTTAAGATTATTAATTAGGCCCAAAGTTTAATAATATAAATACATTGAAATTTGTTATTTTATCAATATTTAATTTTTTTATAATTCAAATTTTATTATTTATTTACTAATAAGTTTTTTAAAAAATAAAAATAAAATTAAAAATTAAAATGGGGAAATGGGGAGGGGATGGGGATTTCACCGCATCCCCGTCCCTTCCCCGAATAAAAAATTGGGTAAAAATTTGTCATTGTCCCTTCCCCGAATAAGAAATTGGGTATAAAATTATCCTCGTACCCTCTCCAAATAGGAAAAATCCCCAAGAGTACCCGTACCCGTGGGGATTTCTGCCATCCCTACCTTTTAGCCCGTGGCTCTTTTCAATTTTCTGGGGGTATTATCATATTTTTAAGGTGTCTGAGTTGAATTATGCCAAACTTAAAAGGTGAATATGGAATTGTCCCTCATTACAAACAAATTATCGTGTAAATTAAGTTGCAACCAAAATTTTGCAATGAATTATTGTGATTAATAAACAATTAATAAGGGCCAAAAGTGATCATTATTTTACTTCATTCGAATCAATTTTAGACTTGGGTAACCAGTCAATGCTTGTCTCGGTGACGTCACTGATTGCATCATAGCCGCTGTGGTGAATGAGATCATCACAGGCAATATCCAATGAAATAATTGGCATTGAGAAATAAATATATTAAGGGACAGTACTATTGGCTATTGAGTTAATGTGAACCATTGTATACATTAAATAAAGACAGCTGTTACAACAACAATACTAATAATAAAAGCAACAATAAAGACCCATTAAATTTATGAAATTAATAAGTTTCCATCTGTGTATTTAAATTTGCTTCAAAACTCCCCAAAGTAAATCCACCAAGTAAAGACTCTTTTGTGGATTTGCTTCATTGTATCAGTTTTCCCAGTTTTTGTTTGTTTCACTTCCTAGTCGTGTGTGTGTGTGTATATATATATATATATATGAGAGGTTTGATAACTGAGGACAATCAATTTCTCCTTTGTCTTATTGCAATATTAGAGAGGAACCTGAATGAAAAAGCAGAATCTGGACTAGAGGTTTAACCTAAAATTCAGAAAGAAATTATAATGACAATACTACTGATATTTTATAATTAAGAAAGTATTGGAGACAATCACAATCAACATTGTTTTTATTATAGCATATTTTATATTATTACTATTCTAAAAACGAGATGGCTCCCATATTTAGGTAAAATACTAGTGCCGTTTTAAATAGAAATTAAATCCTGTAATTACAAGACCCCAACTCACTCTATCATATATGGTCAGCAGGATGTATTTTGATATTCGCTTAGATTTAAGAGGAATTTTAAATTTGATAAAGAAGGACTTCACATGAAACATTGACTCAAAAGAAAAAAAAATTCCCCTCTAGCACAGTAGCACTTACGGGCTGTATCTGTCCAACCCAGCCCCTGTGGACAATAAACAAATTGTTTTCGAGTACCCACCTCATGTGGTGTGGATATTAAACGAAATTGCTTTGGGGAACGTTTTTGTCGGCAACGACTGCTTTTGAATCCTGATTAATGAACCACATTAGTTTAAATAAGTGTTAATTAGACGACTGAAGACCTCTCAGCCTGAGTTCCATTTTCTTTTTACATCCCTTTTCAGTTTCTTTCTTTCGGAGCTGTGGATTGCAACCGTCGCATATACAGAGAGGGTAAACTCTTTAAAAGTTTAAACTGAACAGTTGTTTTTCTGTTTCTTAACTTTCCAAAATTTTCCCTAATTTTTTGGCCCCTTTTTATTTTACATGTTTGTCTGGAGGAAAAATTTAAGGCGCTCCAGGAACACTTTCCCTTTTCTATCTGCTTGCCAGGTTCATGGCAAGTAATGGATGGATATTAAGGAGCAAATACTTTCCTAGTTTAATTGACTCATAGGAGTCTGTACGTAGATTATTAATTTTGTTATTAATTTGTTATTCTCCTAAACTTTTGTTCGTAGACGAGCATGTCAGAAAGTCAGCAACACGAAGAGGAGTATCCCTACCCGCGCCAAGTTCATAGTTTAATGGCACAACTCATAAAACAACAAGTCAAAATGATCAAACTAAAGGAACAAATTGCAAGCTCTAGTGGCTTGGAAAATGTTGCAGAGACAAGTAATGATGAAGATGCTCCACCAGATGTACAACTGAGGGGTATGTTATGCTATCACATTACATTGTACTTCTGTTTTTCTTTTATGATATATATCCATTTATTTTAATGAATGCAAAAACTTGAAGATAAAAGAGAAATGATGTTTCCGGAATAATGGGTTTGAGAAACTTAGGGGAAAAAAAAAACGTTTCTACAACAAATTGTTAGACTAAATTTCAAATAAATTAATAATTTTTAACACAATTAATAAATCTTCCTTATATTTTCTTTTGTTACTTAAGTTTCTTGACCATTTTTGAGTCTCAAGTTGCCACAATAAAAGAGTTCAATTAATTGTCTTTTATTTTTTTTTGGCCAACGTAACAGGACTAAATTACCTATGAAACTATCTTAGCTTATAATTTTTTTTTATTATTATGATAACATATTATGGCATAATAGCCTGCGTTTGCTTTTGAAAATTTCTTTATTTTATTTTGTATGAAGATAAAATATTTAAATAAATTTTCCATTAAGAAAACTTAAAAGAGAGATTAAGAATTTTTGAGGGACGTAATTAATTAAATTACGTAAACAAAAGATATTTTTTAAAGTTTAGGGGAAAAAAACGAAAAAGAATTTGATTGATTATTGGATTTAATCACAGGGGAATAATCGCAAAAGAGTTAGACTATTGACACCCCTCTAGAGTCTTTTTAAAACCTCATCTTTAAGAAAACCCAATTAAATTAAGGGTGGGGCTATTTAAACCCACTAAACTACTCTGCACATGCACTTTTTAATAATAATTTTAATCACCAAAATATATTTTTAATAATTTACTAATATAGACATCAACAATATATGTTAATAGAAATATTTTTACTCTTTATACCCATTAATTTTAAACTATTATCAATTTATCATTTTACTATGGCTTTACATTACCAACATTTAGTAATTTCTCTTTAGAAATGATTAGATGAGTTTGGAGAAGGGGAAAAAAAATCTGCAATCAATTTCTTTATGATGTGAGGCGAAGATCAAGATCAAGATCAAGTTTTATGAAAACTATTTTGAAAACATGATTCATGAAAGGGAAATTAAAATAAAAATGGGAAATTTTGAAAAAAAAATCTAGTATCCTTTTATTTTATTCACTCTTTTCTATTTATTCGTTATATATATATATATATATATATATATATATATGGCATCCTTATTTTGTTAAAATAAAGATGCTACTAACATAAAAAAGAACACAGATTTCAATATGCTAACAGATAAAAAAATACACCTTTCAATGTATTGAAATATATATATATATTTTTTTTTTTGTATTTTAGTGTACATTCTCAATTTAACAAAATGAGGATGCCATCACTAGAGAATGATTATATATATATATATATATATATATATATATACACATATTGATTTTTAAAACAAAAGTTCTTTTATTGAACTCTTGTTAAGATTAATGAAATTGTCACTGATCCAATGATCCTCGCACTCTCAATGCAAAAGGCTGATTTCAAAATTATTGTTTTGCTAATAAATGGTCACCCAATGACCAGATCCAAAAGGAAAATTTAGAAAGAAGAGAATGAGAAAAGGGAATGGAGACTTTGAGAGACATACTGTATGGTTAGTGAGAGAAATTTAATTTTAAGTGTATTTTTGGCATTTGAGTGGGTATGGTGAGTAAAATTTTAATTTTCAAAACTTAGTAATGGGTATATTTAATAAATGGGTGTAAGAGTATATAGTAGGTTAAAATAGTTCCATCCTCAGATTAACATTGAAAAATCCTCTACTCGGCTTAATTTAAAAAAATGCTCTTCTTCCAAATAACAATTTCTCTCTCTTAAAAAAAAATCCATAAATACAGTTTTATTTTTCTTTTTCTTCACAATCCACCTTCCACAAATTTGTTGTTGATTTATATAGAAATTCATCCTGCTAAACTCAACTTTTATGATGTCAAGAGCCAATTTTTGATAGTACGGCCAGCACAATTTTGGAGAGTATTGAACTTTACAAGATATCTTGTTGGATGTTAATTCATCCATCTTTGAAATAATCCATTTCATCCTGATATTAGAATGAGATTAATAATGATGCAAAGAGTTTGAAGGCGCCAAAAAAAAGGGGCCTATAATGCATATGTGCAGGTTTAGATTGGGTAAAGAGAGTTTTGTGACAGAGAAAACATAGCTTTTTTTTTTTTTCAAAGAAACACATATGGGTTTATATTTTGTTCTTTACTGTAATTGTAAAATGAGAGATTTTATAAGAATAATGAATGAGTGCAAATAGTCCTACTCTTGCGCAAAATACCTGTCGGGGAGGAGCATTTTCTTTTCCCTTCTTTTTTTTTCTTTTTGGGAATTACAATTAGAATTTTAGAGGATATCTCCTAAGTCAGGTTTGTGATGGCATAATCCCTAATATATAGAAGAAAATCTACCACTACCATGCAAAGGGAAGAACCTGAATCCTTGACCTCAAAAATATGTAAGGAGGTGGCCCACCACTCAATCAATGTGTAGTTTATAACTTTAACTCCTAGATTAAATGTTCTCCCAAACTATAATTTTATTAAATGAGTTAAAAAGTCTGTGTAAGAAAAAGATAACAACAATGGAGGCCAAAGATGCACTAAAAAAAAATCTACAATTACTGAGAAATAATAATCTATCCAATAGTACTTTCCAAAAAAAAAATATACAAGTAGTACATAAATTGTTGAATCTACTTTTATACAGTAAAATACAAATGGTGATTGGCAGTTGTCAAATAAAAAATACAAGATATTAAATCTCAATGACACATTATTTCTAATAGAAAAGTATTGTAAGATGTTAATACTTTGAATTTGCTTTCGAATGATAATCCAACCTGTCAGAGAGGGACAAGCTAACAACGCTAAAATGTTCCAAAGTGAGAAAGACAAGCTAGCCATGGGACAAGCTAACAACGCTAAAGTGTTCCAAAGTGAGAAAGACAAGCTAGCCATTTAGGTTTGAAAATTATAGGTTATTTCATCGCTATTGATCTTAATTTTTAAATTATACTGTGAATTTGCTTTTAAATGATAATCTAACAGGCTTTCACTGTACCGCAAACTATATTTTCCAAACCATTGTCTTATTACAAATTGACAGTACCCACCAGACGTAGAAGATTAAAATTGTACAGAGCGGCACAAAACGGCGACTGGGCGGTGGCTAAAGGTATTTATGACATGCATGAGGATGAAATTGGAGTTCCGATTTCAAGAAGAGAAGACACTGCCCTTACATTGCAGCTGCAGCAAAGCGTTACGGTTTTGTGAAGGAACTTGTGCAAATAATGAAACCAGAAGATTTAGCTCAGGAAAATATAGTTGGATATACAGCTCTTTTTTATGCCGCAGCATCCGGAATGGTGGAACTTGCTAGAGAGATGATGAAGGACAATAAAGCCATAGCAATGTGCCGAGATACAAGTGGGGGGCTACCAATTGACTTGGCTGCATCATTAGGCCATAAAGATATGGTAGCGTACCTTTATGAACTAACTAAACATTCTTTGGGAGATGAAGATTGCATTGAGTTACTTGTCGCGTTGATACAAACTGATTTGTATGGTAAGCACTGTTCTTAATTCATTATCTTCGCAAATTGCTCTGGGTACTAATGCAAACACTTTGTCCAGATGTTGCATTGCGGGTGTTTGAGGATCGCCCACAGGAGTTAGCCGCTTGCCCCGCTGCAAATGGAGAGACAGCACTACATGCCTTGGCTCGAAAGAATCTGACTTATTCTCATTTTGCCGAACAATATCAGCGAGGATTTTTTAGTAGGTTCTTCAATCTGGGTTAGTCCTATGAACTCTAAAACTCTTTAGGCTTTAGCATGTATGTCTTGTCATACTTTAAGAGTCTTCGTTATATATTTTCTTGCTTTGTATTTTACACTCGAAAATTTCAGGTGCCAAAGATATAGAAAATAAATGGCAGCAAGCACTGAAATTAGTCCAACGCCTTTGGGAAAATGTTGTATTGTTGAGTGATTCACACATTTCAAGCCTAACTTCAAAACCGGAGGATCTAATATTTGATGCTGCGAAACGCGGAAACCTGGAGTTTCTAGTGATACTTATTCGTGAATATCCTCATCTGATATGGAAAACTGATGAAAACAATTATACCATATTTCATAATGCCATTTTGTATCGTCAAAAGGGCATCTTCCAGCTCATATATCAGATAGGTTCCGCTAAAGATTTGATACTTAGGTTTAGAAAAAGAGGCAATTACGAGGAAAGGAACAACATGTTGCATTTCGCTGCGAAGTTGCCATCAGAACCTATACTCAGTATTTTTTCAGGGGCAGCTCTCCAAATGCAACAAGAGTTATTGTGGTTTAAGGTGAAATTTTTGGTCCACTCTACTATATGATGAATTATCTTCTCTTAACAGTAATCTTCAATTTTTTTAATCATAAACTCATACTAATGGTTTATTATTATTATTACTACTACTTCTATTATTATTATTATAAACTGATCATGCTAAGGGTTTTCCATTTTATAGCTTTAATTTATTATTATTACTATATTACTATTATTCGTTCTTTTTGATCAATTATGCTGATTTGAATTTATGCATTCCTTTGTCTTTTATCTTATTTGTCTTAAGATAATTTGTCCCTTAACTTGTGTTTAAGGTAAGGCTCATTAGGGGACGAGGTGCCATTTTTTATTAATTTTGTCTAATAGTTCTTTTCTTTTAAAAATTTAACAAAGATCGACTCGTTCGGCCAAATTTTTTTTTTTAAAAGGGTATTTTGATACAATTGCTTCATTTATTTGTTAATTCCGTTATTTGTAGCAATTAAAAATAGACGAAAGAAAACTTGAAATTAATATATGATATGATTTCGTTGAATATGGATAATTTCTGAACAGTCCACGTTAGACTTCAGTTTTATGAAACATATTCGCTCTTTATAAAATAATCTCTACTAGTATTTTGTAATAACTTTCATCTTACGCTAACTGTAGGAAGTGGAAAGGGCTCTTCCAGCAGGATTTTCTGAAGCCAAAAACGAAAAAGGTCTGACTCCTAGAGCTTTATTTAGTGTCGAGCACAAAAAATTGAGAGAAGAAGGGGAGAAATGGATGAAGGATACCGCAACGTCTTGCATGCTTGTAGCAACACTTATAGTCACCGTGGTTTTCGCAGCAGCTTTCACGGTACCAGGAGGCAACAAAGGAGACACAGGGTTTCCTTTCTTCCTGAAAGAAGTTTCCTTCAAGATTTTTGCCATATCAAATGCGATATCACTGGTAGCATCCTCTGCCTCAATAGTAAACTTCTTATCCGTTCTCACTTCGCGGTATGCAGAAGAAGTTTTCCTTCACTTGTTGCCAAGAAAGTTGCTTATTGGACTCGCAACACTTTTCATATCAATAGCCGCAATGATAGTAGTGTTTTCTGCACCATTTTTCATTGTCTTCAACGACAGTAGATTGCGGATAGCTGTTCTAGTTACCGTGATCGCTTCCATGCCAGTCATCATGTTTATTGTACAACATTACCAACTCTTTCGCGATGTTGTACGATCCACCTATGCATCAAATTCTCTCTTCCAGATAGATAAAAGTAGTCTTTTCCGTAAAGAAGATGAAGCAAGTAAACCTCAGAGGAAGACCAAGTTATGCAATGGACGTTTGGCAATTCAGTGCTTGAATGTTTAAGCTAGGGAGTGGCAGCTGGTCTGAAGAAGTTCTTACCGAATTTTTGTCGAAAAGCTCTCCACAAAATGTAAGCTTGGACACCGAGTCAACTTAAAATCTTGTTTGAAACATTAAATATTGATACGTTGCAGCAATAACAATAAGACATCATCTTGTTTCAGCTGAGGAACAGATTCTGTAGCTGGTTCAGCTCTTATTAATTCGTTCATTAGTTTTAAAAATCCGAAATATAGATGTACGACTTAGAAAATAATAAGAGAAGTTAACTGATGAATGTTGTTAGAATGAGATTGGTTAAGATGGCAAACATATATCCGACCGTGCTGTTAAAACAAAGTGAATTTCTCATTACATTAATCTCTTTATTGGCATATTTAGCAATCAGGTTTTTCCTATTCTATTATCTTGCTAATTTGGAACCTGTCTCCCAAGCTAAAATGTGTCATTAATACCCAAACAAAAGCAAGAAGCAATAATACCCCCCAATTCTTATTGGACATTTTAGTCATTTCATTATGCTAAGAGTATTTTAGTCTTTTCCCATCCCTTAGTATCCCTAATTCCCTAATGTAAAAAAAAAAAAAAAAAATGCTATCTCCACAGTAGAGAGGGAGAGATTGACAAAGAAAGAAAGAGAGAAGAGATGAAAGAAGTAGAAGGGGAAAAGAAAAGAAGAAGAGAAGAAGAGCTTCGGCCACAAGCAAAACAAGAGAGATATTTATTTTTTAGGGATATTTATTGTTTAGTCTATCATTTATAGAATTGGCATCTTATGGCAAGTCTGGTTAAATTGGAATTTTATTTATTGAATATCTTGTAAAATGGTTTAATTTATTAAATCCCTAATTTAGTAAAATTCTAATTTATTAGGAATATTTATTTTCTAGTTTAATTAGATGTCCAATTTAGTAAGTTAATTAATGATGAGATTTTATAATTGGCACTAAGATTTATTTAGAGCAAGAAGTTGATTCAAACAGGAAGTTTATTAAATGCTCTAAATATTTCTTAGGAGACAAGTAAGGCAAGAATATCAGATTTATTCTTATTCAGATTTATAGGAATTATAAAAGGAAATAAATTTTTATTTGGAAAGAATCCAAATCTTTTAAGACTTGTGATTTTTGTGAAACTCTAGTACCTATATAAAGAGAGGTATTTCACAATTAAAGTATCACAACACAGAGCATGAAGTAGAGAAGCCAAATTCAACCTCCTCCCTGTAGAATCCAAATTTGGCACATAATGTTGTGTTGGTCTGTTTTCTTATCTTCTTCATTCAAAGTCTTGTAAAGAGACTATTCTTTTTCATCTTTGTAGAGAGTCTCTGTGGATATTCAAGAGAAGTAAATTCAGTCTAAGGTTGAGTAAGCCGTATGGTGATAAACTGTGAGTTAGAGTCTTGAGTTTGGTAAATTCATATGTTATAACATTTCAATTTAGTGAATTGCTTTTCATTTGAGCATGGCCTCCCGGATGTAGGATTGATTAATCTGAACCATGTAAAAATCTTTGTGTCATTTAATTTATGCAATTTATTGTGTTTAGGAAAAATAATATTTTTTATTTAGATGAACAGTAACCGTAAACAGTAACTATAAATAATATATTCAGAAAATTAATTCAGTTTATTAATTTTCTGCTTAATATAACTAGGTTAATTAGATTGGAGATTTTCTCAAGCTTTCACTCTATTAAGAAATTTAATTAATTAATTCTAAATTCCTTTCCTTTATGATATTAAAATTGTGTCAACTGAAATGGTTATTGCACTGAGAGAGAAGATTGGAGGTAAATTTCAATTCATGATTTTTGTTAATTGCTATAGAGAAGCATGATTAGGTAATTATAGTAGTGGTAATAATAGATTTTATAGGAAAATATGCTGACAATGAATACGTCATTTGAAAAATTATAGTAACTTGTACAAATTGATTTTGATTCTGGGTTTTGTATGGGTTAAACCAAACATTTTTAAGAATGTTTTGAAACTTGTTTCAAACCAATTGGATAAAAATTCAATTTATTATAATTTTTCAAACGCACGTATGAAAACCTATAAATATTTTATTCTAGTGAAGAATATGAATTACGAAATCATTTTAACATACCTAGACTTCTTCAAAAATAATGAAATTTGGAATAGTGATTTGTATCATATACAATGCTTTTCTCGTCTTGGAGATAGCACCTAATGTCCAACCTGAAAAAACGATCGACCATGGAGAAATCTATGATGATGTCTAGAGCTAATGCACACAAGGACCATATATATATATATATATATATATATATATATATATATGTAACTCGAACATCAAACTCATTGAAACCATACTTCTTCACTACAAAATAGAAAACTGAGAAGGCAGCTACAATTGAACCAAAATTTTAATACATTCAGTTAGGATTTTTTAATCTAGAGATGATAATTGATTTGTGTTTGGTAAATTTCATTGTTATGATGTTTTCTTACATACATGTGAATTTATACAAGAGTGTAGTGGTCTTTAAGTCATTTACAACATCTAATCTAACGTTAAATGATGTATACTCTGTACTATGTGTGAGGGCAAGAGTTTATCTTAAAAAATCCAGCTTGCTATATTTGCTTCATCGGCAAGGCAACTGTAGCTTACTCGAGAGGTTTCTTCAATAGTGGAGATCACTGATCGGCATTAGGCCAATAATATAATCTACCATTTTTTTTCTTTTTTTTTTTTAATTACCCCTCATGTCAACATCTTACAATACTAAAAAATATACTAGACTAAGTGCTTGTAAAACTCTTCCAATTTTTGTTTTTATGCTACTTTTCTAAATGGCTGTGGGCTTGAATAAATTTATATGCATCTATTTATGTAATTTCGGTTTGGTCCAAAATTATTTTGGTCTAATTTTGGTTCAGGCAAAAAATAGTTTGATAGTTTTGCTTTGAGCAGAGATTTTGGTGATGATGGAGATCGAATTGCTTGGAAGTAGTGTTTTTTAGGACAATGGTGACTGAGACAAACTTGAAATTGAAGAAAACGGTCTTTAGAGGAGACACTGGTGGTGGCCGGCCGACAATGGCATTCCAACGGCCAAGTCAGTTGGAGGTTTAAGGAGATGATGAGTTTTAGAAAAACTCTTGATTAAGAGAAAATTTGATTGTTTGTAGGAGTGAGAAAACTTGACTCCTTTATGAGAGTAACCTGACCTTATAAAGTGGAGTGCCTCTAAGGATATCTTCATATCCTTTTGGATATGTTGAACCATCATTGTTTGTTTTCCTCCTCGGGTAGGGTTTCGGAGTAATCTAGCCTTTTTTATTGAGGCTCTTGGTCTTTCAAGAATTGGACACCTATCCTCTGTGGGACAATTCTTACTAGCAGTATGTATGATTCGCTCATTTCAAATGAGGCAGTTGAGCTAAGGAGTAATTGCTTTCATTGATGGTGGAGCAGGCGACAGTACTTGTGGTCTCAATCTCTCATATTTGATTCATATGACTTGTGGTGAGATATTTTAGAGATAATCCTGGTGGGAGCAAGTTGTAATGACATGTTATGGCCTATTTGGTAAAGCTGCCATTACATCAGTGGTCCCAAGACGTCCTCTGAAATTTTCAGGCTGCTAAGATGACTAAAGCTTATTTTCACATACCTTCCCGTTATGCCCCTACCCTCTCAATTCCTTTTTCATTCTTTACAAAGGCTCATGGGTCATGGTAAATGCTGCACATGTATCATACCCCAAGCATTTCTTATTCAAATTTTACCACCAACAAAAACTAGTGAATGTATGAACGGGGTTTATGAGTTTCTGAGTGGGGTACCAACAGTTCACCTCGTTCTACATACCCGCTAATGCAGAATGTATCACCTTGACATTGGTAAGCAAAACTCCACATTCAATTATTCTCAAGGCATCTGCTGGATTAACTCATCAAAGAAAGCTCGATCGGCTTTAGTTGTTCACGCTCATGGAAGCCGAAATTGAGGTGGACATTAAGCGCTTTGATAAGTAAGATTGAAGTACTATTGATAGGCATATTGCATCTGCTCTAGGTAATCTAATACCTTTTGCTAAAATTTATACAAACTTATAGACTACAGTGCTGAGATAATTTAGAAACTAGTAAAAGTAATATAACGCAGTAGGATATGATTAATTTCTAGTACATATATACGACATGGCATCAAAAGAACAAATTAATTTCTAGTGTGTAAATTTAGTAAATATTTGGTCTTGCACCCATACTGTTGTATCGGGCTTATTATTTTTGAACTGCTTTACAACACCAAAATGAGCCATCAATAACCAAACAAAAGTGATAAGCTCTCCATTATTACTAAGCTGTTGGGCATGTGTTCTTAGTTTCCAGTGACATGCTGCATAGGACAACAATTCCACTCACACTTTGCTCACCAATTCCTATTTCTTCAATTCTTCTTTTCCTCCAACTTTTGAAGCTCTTTGGTCAACATGCTAGCATCAAACAAAACAGATTTGCTTTTATCTCCTTCACGTAACTAGGTGGCCAAGATGTATCCACTTTAAGAATGCTTTCACATGTCTTCTTTATCTCCTATGATTTTTCTACCCTTTTCGTTACAGAATCTGATGGTCTCAACTAATGTAGGATGGTTGTGTGGGATAAGTAAGGTATCTTCCAAAGGTTATATCTCAAGTTACAAGTGACCATTTTGGGCATATAGAATACTGTTTTGAAACTTGGGATGAGACAAACCAAACCCAAACTGCTTGCAATATTCTGTCCCATGATTGAGTCGAAAATTTTGTTGTTTGGTCATTTTTCAGTTTTAAGTTATTTTTCTATTTTTCAATTTACTTTTAGAATTTTAACCTTTTGTTTTAATATCAAACTTGGACACTGTTTATTTTGTTTTCGTTATTTATATTAATAGAATCTTATAATAGAATAATATTTTAAATTTGCCTATTTTAGTAAATTTGTGACATTTACGGTCAGTATAAAAGAGGTTTAAAACCTAGTATTGTTCGTTTAGAGTTCTTTTCTAATAAAACTTTCAAATTACTTAGAAACTTAATTTCTCTTATCAATCAATCTTTACGTTTCCTATCATCATAGGCACTAGTGTCATGCAATCTTATTTTTGTAATTACTGCCATAACATCCATTGTTTTAGGCTTCGATACTAAATGATACAGAATGTAATATGAGAGGAGCTTGCTGAATTCTCAACCATTGCAAGTCTTTTCATCCCACCTTCTTCAGTAGTGTAGTAAAGGAGTTTGGTAGCAATATGCCATAGTAGAATACTGCTGAATATGAACTCAAACTTAAATGACCGACATGTCATTTTGAGGTCAAGTTTTCATATGATATGTCGTTTTGGAAGTTTTGTAAACAGACCGACATGTTGAAGGGTGTCATTTAAAGCCATTAGTGATTCTCGCGTCGTACATGTGATATACTGGTCCTAAAACGACTTGTTTGCTTGCGGTTTGGACTTACTTATGAAGACAAGTGTTTGACACGTGGTGAGGATGTTAAATCAGTGATGTTTGGTGGGAAGACAACTAGATAACAAACTCAGAAACTAATTATATAAAACTATTTCTATTGCATATTTTAGTGATTTGATTAACGGATAAGAGAGCTTACTGTGTGTGAAAGTTGAAAGCTTGTATTCTCTGTAAACTTCTTAAGATCTTTGTAATGTCTATACTCACATTACTGAAGTCCTACGACTTGATTCGTCAGCAGATGGAGGCACCTTAATCTAGTGCTGAATGTTGAGAAATTGATAGGGTGAAACAGACACACAACTAAAGTGAAATTAAGATATAGGCCAAGCAATGCCAAAAAATCATTAATGGTGAGCTTTAAAATAATAAATATTTTCACTTAACTTTCTAATTTAGTGCCAAAGTCAAAAGTTACATGTTTCCTGTTTACTTATATCTCCCACTAATATCTCCTACTTACTCAACAAATTATACCAAAAATCAAAAGTTGCGTGCTAGCCATATACAATTGTTTGCCACATGTATGCACATGCTCAACACTAAACCACTTTAAATTTCTTTTGTGAGTTTGTTTCTGTTGTTTTGTTTCTGTTTGTTCTGTTCTTGATCAATTTCATGTTCAATTGATTTCGTGGTTTGTGAATGTTGACATGGGATAGAACTAGGTCTTAGGAGGAATTGAATCGATTAACTTAGGGGTTTAATTCACAATAAATTGGTATTAGAGCCTTGGTTCTGTTTCAAGATTCAAGAAATGATCACCAACACAGATCTGGAGAAGTTTGCTGGCCAAAATGGCTTTAACATGTGGAGGATCAAAATGGAGGCTCTTCTAATTACTCAAGGTTATGGCGGCCCTTTCGGTTTTCTATTTCCACGTTGAGAAGCATCATTTCATTGAGTATGATGTTTGTGTGACATTCACCCTGTTCTTGGGTGCCATAGCACTTGACATCGTAGCTTTCTCAGTGCTCATCTTCTCCGATTGGACGTTTTGTGCTCTCCGGAATGATGACAAGGAATCAGAACTGCTATTCTTCAGTGGTTTATCATTCTCAAGAGCTCACGGTGACAGCATACACATGGAGGTGGCAAGTACGAGGTGTTGGCTGCACCTTTCTTGTTTCACAGATGGTCTGGTTCTGTCTCAGGACTCAGCTGGCTAAGATTATGGGTCAAGGCACCTCCAAGCAGAGTACAGAAAGTCAAGAGTAGTGTGCGTCTTGCCTGCGACAAAATCTATCATCATTTCGGCTTTGCAATCGATGGTTTTATTCATAATTGTGGCATCTATCAAATCTTTCAGCTTCTGTACATTCACAAAATGATTGCTCTTTTAGACTATGTGATCGAGAAACTCGTTGCTTTGTTCGGCCTAGGTGATATTATGTTTGAGATAAGAATCAAAACATCAATATCCCTCGAGCCATTAACAAAAGACTTGTGGCAGTTTCTGTTTCATGAAATGAAAAGAAAAGCTCAATATGCAAATGATCCAGAGGTGGCTATCAAGAGAATTTGTTCAGCTGCAGGGGATTGTACTCTGCAGGAGTTGGATACAAATGGTGATCTCATAGCATTCACGAGAAACATGACGGCAACATATCGCGATTTTAGTATTATTGAAAGCGCCATAATATGGCACGTTGCTACTGAACTCCTTCACTACACTGCCGAAAAAGTTTCGAATGAAAAGACATGCAATGCTAGAGAATTCAGCAAAATCCCTTCGAATAAAAAACAATGAAGTTTGTATAAATAAAAAAATGTTGAAGTTAAAGTAAATTTTTGGTACTTTCACCTTTTACGGATAAAATAGTCAATTTAAATTTAGGCTAAAGCAATCGCGGTTGTCAAGTATAATTAAAAAAAAAAAACTCTAAATCACAAAAAATAAATTAAGATATCACAAAAGATAAATTAAGAATTTAAGAAAGACTTAATTTGATTAATTCTTCATAATTGCTCTTTATTTGGAATTTTTAAAAATAATATAAATTTTTTATAATTAATTTCTAGAAGTGGGGTGGATTTGCAAATTTGTAAGATACCTAACGAGTTCGTTAACAATGAAGCTGAATCAGCTAATTAATTGTTCTATATAAGTTAGGAGATCATCAGGTGTACTTATCCTCACAACTCTAATCATGCTTTGTAACATTCCCTCTCAAGCTAAACTCTCTTAGATGGACATTTAACTTGCTGCGAAGATAGTGAAACTGATGCAGGGCGGAAGCGACATTAGATTTCGTTCTAACTTTCATTCTTGAAAACTCAAGAAGAAGCCTCTCACAAAAGAGAAAAAATATCTCAATTGAGAAATACTGAATATTATTAATTAAAAGCTTGTGTGTATTATCATAAACTATGAATAACAAGCTTACATATACAAGTATCCAACTTAGTCCTAATCTTTCTCAAATAAGCGAAATAATTTAAAATCCTAATTAAACTAAAATTACAAATATGACAAATAAGCCTAATAATTAGACTAAAATTACAAATATGACTCAAATAAGCCTAATAATTAAACTAAAATTATAAATATGACTCAAATAAGCCTAATAAAATAAGATAAATTCTAATAAAATACTAAATACTAAATTGACCCAAATATTATAATTCTTAATAAATTTTAATTTATTTTATCTAATATGCTTCCTACATCAATCTCCCTCTCTTCGAAAAAAACTAGTCCTCAAGTTTTGCTGAAAACCAAGACAATTTAGAGGATAAAACTTGTACTGAAGGAGTAGTTGATCTTGTAATGCAAACATATAGCACATTGCATCAACTTTTCTTAAAACTCGTAAATACTAAAACTTCAATTTCTTCATGTTTTTTAATATGGCTCTTCTAAAAATTGTAAACTTGTTGGAACAAACCATTAGAAGTTCTCTTTCATTTGAAATCATAGGTAAGTTGGGTAAGCTAGCTCCAGGAACAAGATCAATTTGATGCCGAATATTCCTCATAAGAGGTAACTTGTTAGTAAGTTCTTTAGGCACCAATTCTGCTTCAGCTACCTCTTTTGGTATTAAAAGATGGGTTCCCTTGAATTTTTATTTCAATGGGGCAAGGATAATCTTCATGTTGTCCTTATAAAACCTGTAGGTATTATCTTTCCCATGGTATACTGTATTAAAATCAAACTACTAGAGTCTTCCAAGTAGCATGCGGCAAGCATTCATGTTGACAACATCGCAAGTTACTTCATCTTTGTATCTTCCAATGGAAAAAGGAATGTGGTGTTGTTTAGTAACTTTAGTCCTTTTAACATCTTTTATCCATCCAAAGAGATAAAGAGAAAAATGTTTGTGAGTTTTAAGTTATAACTTGTCAACCATTATCTTCGAAACTATATTCTCGCTACTACCACTGTCAATAATTAGATCACATACCCTCCCATTAACTGTGCATCGTGTTCTGAAGATGCTATGTCTCTTAGTGTCTTCTTCTTTCTTTGGAGTGTATAGCAAACCTTGTATTACGAGTGATAGTCCTTTATCTGGATGTGTCCATTCTTCCTCCTCTTCTATGTCTTCATTGTCTTCAAATGTGTTGTCTTCAGACTTTTCATTTTCCTCTGCATGAGCCGCCAAATTGACTGTTTGCCACTTCGTTCTGGACATTAGTTTGAAATGTGGCCTGGCTTGGAACAACAATAACATTTGTCGCCTCGAGGAATCATATAAGGATTGCTACTATTGGGTGGATCTCTTATTGGCCATACATCATGTTCATTACGATTTTGCATTGTTTTCCAAAGTTCTCCATAAGAGCCTTGCCCTTATTAAGTTCATATCTTTGCTTCGGTTGTTAGTTAGGAATAAATGAGCGTGAGGTGGCTTGGTCACCAGTTTTTCATTTTTCAAGTTGCATTTCCACCTTTTTGGCTAGTTGAATGGCGTTCTGCAATGTATGCATTGGTTATAACCTAACTCGATCTTCTATTTCAGGGCGCAAGCCATTCAAGAATCGACCAATTATCTAGGCTTATGTCTTGCAGAGATTATTCTGTTCCATAAGTCTTTGAAATTTGAGGGCATATTCTTCGACTGTTTTGGCTCCTTGATGACAATTGTTGTACTCATGAAATAAGGTTTGTACATAGTCAAGAGGTAAAAATCATTCACTTAGCAGGTGATACATGCGATGCCATGTCTTGACCTTTCCTCCTCCTTATAGCACATGAGAAGTCTGTAGATTATCCCACCAAACTGCAGCAGCGCCTTTGAATTTATATGCTCTACCTTGACTTTCTTTGATTCTGATAAGTCTATTGTTTCAAAGAATTGTTCAACATTTGATAACCAATCAAGAAAGTCTTCAATGCCTAGTTGTCCATTGAATGATGGGAGGTCAATTTTGATATGGTAGTCATTCTGGCCGGTTTGTCGTCGTTCATCTTCTATCTCCTATTCATTTGAATCATCTGAACCGAGAATGGGTAGAGTAGCTTTTGTATTTCTACTAGAGCTACCGATTTCCTTTATTCCATTGATCTTCTTTTGCTCACTAAAATTATTTTCTAAATCAACAATCTCAATACCTTTTGCTTTTTGATTACTTCTTTGGGCAAGCCTAATCTCTTTTAATTCTTGTCTCACATCAAGTAATGATTCTTCCATCACCGTAATATGTGTTTGTATTTACTGTAGGGCTTTCATCATCTCGCGCCATGCTTCAGCTGAATGGGTTTGTGATTGTTCGAGTAGCTCTATCCCATTTGTAATTCGATCTTCAAATTGAGTATCGCTTTCTCCAAAAACTATTGTTTTTTGGGTTTTTTTTTTAAATTTTTTTGGTTTTTTTTTTAAATTTTTTTGGTTTTTTTTTTTAATTTTTTTGGTTTTTTGTAAGAACAAAACAACTAAAGGGCAAGACTATAATTCAATGAAATTATTGGGTAAAATTATAAACAAGTATAAATTTGTGTTGCCGACGATGGTGATCGAAAAATTGGACTAGGATCGGTGGATCTAGAAGATTTGATGATGGTGAGTGTGATGGTGGTGGTGGTTTGACTCAAATCATTGTGGATTGATCGAAAAATTGAATTGAATTTGCAGTTAGAGTTTGATTTAAGTTTTCGGTGAATTGGCTGGGCTGATAAAAGGGAGTAATTTGGTTGTGGTGATAGCTGTCAATTCACGGCGGATTGACCGGTAGTTAGTGCAACATTTCACGGCTGTTTGGTGCATTTTTTAGTGGCTATAGTGACGGGTTGGGGGTGAGATCAGTTGGATTTTGATGGGTGGCTTCTTCTGATTCTAATAGTGGTGGAGATCGACAAAAAAGTAAAAGGATGGCAGTGACGGCAGCCATGAATGGCGGTTGTCAGGGTGGTTTCAAGTTTTGCTTGTTTTCTTTCTTTTTTTTTTACTTGATAGAATTAATGAATGGTGCAGGAAGGTCTGTGAATGAAAGGTGGTTAATGGTTAGGAAAGCTCTGTTTGGTATAGAGAAAGTCTTTGATACCACTTGACGCAAGGCGAAAGTAATACTAGATTTCGTTCTAGTGTACGTTCTTAAAAACTAAAGAAGTATGGCTCTCACAAAAGAGAAAAAATATTTTAATTGAGAAATACTGAATATTATTAATCAAAAGATTGTGTGTATTACCATAAACTATGAATAACAAGCCTATTTATACCAGTAGCCAACTTAGTCCTAATCTTTCTCAAATAAAAGAAATCTAAAATTCTAATTAGACTAAAATTATAAATATGATTCAAATAAGCCTAATAAAATAAAATAAATTCCAATAAAATACTAAATACTAAATTGGCCAAATATCATAATTCATAATAAATTCTTATTTATTTTATCTAATATGCTTCTTACATCAGAAACTGATCAAAAGTTAGTGGCTTGGTAAGCACATCTGCAGTTTGATCTTCACTCGAAACAAATTGCACAACAATTTTCTTGGCTACTACTTTCTCTCTAATAAAATGAATATCCAATTCAACATGCTTAGTTTTAGCATGATAAACTGGATTATCACCTTAATTATCACACCACATTATGGGTGCTGCAACAATATTAATATTTAATTCACTAAGCAAAGATTAAAGATGTGGCTTGAGCTAAAGCTCTATATTCAGATTCAATATTGGACCTTGAGACCATTGGTTGCTTTTTAGAACACCAGGAAACTAAATTTGAACCAAGATTAACAGCATATCCACTAACCGATTTCCTGTTATCTTTGTCACATGCCCAATCAAAATCACTAAAACAGTTCACTTGTAAAATTCCACAATGGTAAAAATGTAAATAAAAATGAATGGATCCCTTCAAATACCCCAAAAGTCTCTTGCATGCTTTTCAATGTTCTACTATTAGTGAAGACAAAAATTGATCGAGCTTATTAACAAAGAATGCTATCTCAGATCTTGTTACAGTCATATACTGCAAGGCTCCAATGATACTTCTATATTGAGATGCATTGGAAATAGTTGGACCTAATCCTTTGGTAAGATGATGTCCTGTGGACATTAGAGTAGGAACTGGGCTACAATCTACCATATCATGCTAGGCCAAGAGATCAGCTATATACTTTGCTTGGGAAAGATAAAATCTCGTTGTTGTCTTTGAGACTTCAATTCCAAGGAAATAATTTAGCTCCCCCAAGTCTTTTAAAGTAAAAGTAGTCTGCATATTGTGAATTACTTGCTGTACCAGCTGATAGTTGGAGCCAGTAATTATTATATCATTAACATACACCAAAACAAGCAGAATATGACAATTTGCCCACTTATAGAAGAGTGAGCTATCAGATATGGAGTTTAGAAAACCCCATGGAGCTACCATAGCAGTTTTGAACCTGCCAAACCATCCTCTGAGGGTCTGCTTCAATCCATAGATGGCCTTCTTGAGTTTGAAAACATGATTAAGCTTAGTAGGATCAGTAAATCCTTCAAGCTGTGCCGTATATACATCCTCAACCAAAATGTCATTTAAAAAAGTAATATTGACATCAGCTTGCCTAAGAACCCATTTGTTCATAACAGTTAAACTCAACACTATTCTAATTATTGAAGCTTTCACAACTGGATTGAAAGTTTCTGTATAATCTACCCCATGTGTCTGATGGAAGCCCTTGGCCACTAATCTTGGTTTGTATTTAGAAATGAAGACATTGATATCCTTTATGGTGGGAGCTGTAGCAAATGAAGACACATATACCTGATCTAAATTCAAGTTTATGTCTATTATATGGCTTGAGATAATGATAACAGGCATAACCAAATGTTCTGAGAAAAGCATAATTAGGTTTTTGATGAAAAAGCTTTTGATAAGGAGAAATATTATTCAAGGTTGGTGTAGGTACCCTATTTATGAGAAAAATAGTTGTGTGAAAAGCATTCTACTAGCATTTCAATGGAAAATTTGCTTGAGCTAACAAAGTGAGGCCAATATCAATAATATGCCTGTGTTTTCTCTCTATTCTACTAGTTTGATGGTGAATATGAGGACAAGGGTGCCTAAATTGGATCCAAAGTTAGCAAGATAAGAGGAAAAAGTTCTAAATTCTCCTCTCTAATCTATATGAATAGTGTTATATGTTTGTGCAAGTGTTTCTCAATAAAACTTCTAAAGGTTGTGAACACTTGAAGTGCATCAGACTTGGCAAAGTCATCTAAAATTGACAAGTAATAAGCCTAGAGTTGAAGAAACATAAGATGAACCCCAAAGATCAGCACACAAGAGTTGAAGAGGTTCTGTTGTTTTTGTTGTAACAAAATTAAAGTGTAACAAATGACTTTTGCCAAACTGACAAGCATTGCAGAAATTCAAGTTTTTGGTTTTATTCAAAGTAATATCAGTACAACCCTTCAATACAGTTTTGAGAGTATGAAAAGCAAGATGTCCTAGCATTTTATGAAGCAAATTTATATCTACTATATTTGCATTAGCTATCAAGGCCGGCTTGCATGAGTGGTTATTGATTGAGGAAGAATTATTCAGGACATTAGAAACATTACAAGACAAAAAAGGAAAATAAGGAAACATAGAATCAAATTTATTGGAAGAAGATTGACAGAATAAAGCTAAACTATCTTCAGAGAATTGAGATGCAATTTGGACTTGATACAATCCTCCTTTTGTAATTCCTCTAAACAAAACGATCACTGAGCTCCTGGTCTTGCCAAAATAAGAATTTTCAAGAAATTCAATGGTCACATTATTATCAGCTAAGAGTTTTGAGACACTACGTAAATTTTTGGTTATTTGAGGCACATGAAGAACATAACTTAGCAATAAAGGTTCATATGTGGTTGTGGCTAGCAATATTGATCCAATGTGCTTAATATGCAAAAGAGAACCATTCATAACAAGTAATTTTTCAATTCCAATATAAGCTTTTGGTTAAAGAAGTTTACCTAAATCATTGGTGATGTGGTTAGTTGCACCACTGTCGATGTACCAGGTAGGATCTTCAAGCATTTCAGGAGCAGGAACTAGAGGTGAACAACCACTTTAATCTCTTAAAACTAAAACCAAGTGCAAAAGAACTGGCACCAGAGGAGCTACCAAGATTCGAAACATAAAATGCAACTGGATCTGAGTATCGTATATAACCTTGATATCTAGAACCTCTTGGCATCCTAGAATTTCCAAAATTAGGGTGACCAAAAACATTGCCAAAATGAGAATTGAAACCTCTGCCATAAACTCTATTAAAGAATCTGCCATCAGCATTTCCAAAACCTCTTCCAAAAATTCCTTTGGCTGGGCCTAAAATTGCCATTAAATGTTCCTCTTCCTTGATTCCTTGAAGGTACAAAAGCAGAATTGGGCCTATTTTTACACTTGTTTGCTCCATGACCATGTGCAAAATAAATTTGACAAATGATAGTTGAACTAACATCATCAGACTATCCCATACCAGTGCCATTAGCAAAACTTCCAAAACCACTGTTGTAAGCTCCTCTATAAGATCCACTATTGTATTTTGAATTACCACTAGCATTTTTTCCAGAATTGAATTGCTTTTGAGCTACATTAACCAACAAACTATGTGTAATATCACTAGCAATTTTGCCTTTCTTCTGCTGAACTCTATTTTCATGACTCAGCAGCAAGAAGTAAAATTCATCAAGATTAATCTTGTCACCTCTAGCTAAGACACTAGTAACTAGAGATTTATAGTTAGAGGAATTCAGTCCAATCAAAACGTATTGAATAAAATCATTCAATTCAATAGGTTTTCCAGCTAAAGCTAAGCTATCAGATAATTTCTTCATTTTATCAAAGTAATCAATCATAGACATTGAACCTTTTTAAAGTGTTTGAATCTACATTTTAAGAGGCATTATTCTAGCCTGAGATTGCGAGATAAACATACTTGTGAGTGTATCCAAAAGCTCTTTAGCAATGGAGCAATGAATCACCATAGCAAGCAAGTTTTGCTGAATAGATGACATCATCCAACTCAAAATCAACTGATTTGTCTTCCTCCACTGTGAACTCTAGATTAATCTCTTGGTTCTCTGTTCCAGTTGAAACAGTAGCTCCAGTGCTAGCTGATGAGAGAAATTGATCTGGACAAGCTCCATCACCATTGATGAAACTTTCTAAGCTATTTCCTTTGATTGACGTTAAGATCTGAGTTTGCCAAACAACGAAATTGTTCTGATCTAGCTTAACAGGAGTAACAAAACTATAAGATCTAGAAATCTGATTAGAGCTCGTCATTGTTTGCTCTGATCCCATGAAAGGTTTGTAATATTGTGTGTTTGGTTAGCAAGAAAATTAAAGAGGAAATTGAAAAGAAAGTGAAGGAAAGTGATAAAGAAGAATATGGAATTTATTAGATTCTCTTCTACTACAACAATTATGATTTGAATCTCTGTATTTATACTTAATAAAATACATTCATTAGAGTTTGTTATAACTTCAACCCATGCCTAACGAGTTCGTTAACAATGTAGTTGAATCAACTAACTAATTGGTCCACGTCAGCTACGAGATCATCAAGTGTACTTATCCTCACAACTTTAATCATGCTCTGTAACAACTAGAATTCAAATATATATATATATATATATACACACACACACACACACACACACATTAGAGTCTGTATTTTTTTTATTTTTAATTGATCTCTGATCGGAAAACTACTATATATATATATATATATATATATATATATATATATATATATATATATATATATATATATATATATATATATATATAATGAAAACATATATATGAAGTGTCTGATTTCTAATACATGAGTTTGATGTTATTACCTATAATTTAGGTTCCACAAGAATAAAACTATGCATCAATATCCAAACAGTAAGAATATGTCCACCTTACTAACTTGTTGGACATGTGTGGGTACCATTTAGTTGATATGGTAAAATCTATTGTTTTAAAAACATGAGGGTTGAGATGTGAATAAGCTCACACGGGCTTTGATTGTCATTACGCTAAATAATAATAATAACTTGCTGGACATTTACCCTTGCACTGCAATGAATTGCTGACAACAAGTCAACCCACACTTTTCTCATCCCCTGTAACTTTTGAAGCTATATGCCCAAATCTATTGCACCTCTAGTTAAATGGGACTCGGACTCGGAGGAATATAGCCTTCCCTGGTGGAAGGTTTCACAGGCATACTTGACTGAACTTTGTTTTAAACTTCTCTCGTGAACGTATTTGCTGGCATCATTACGTAGGCGTTTTAAAATAATTTTCGTAACACTTTTCGGAAAATTCATCTCTGCGGACTTCAATACTAGAAGATGCAGCATGTAATCCCAGAGGACCTTGCTGAGTTCTCTAGCATTATTTTAAGTCTTTTCATCCAAATTTACTTGCTGATCAGTTCTTCCGCAAAGATTTCGGTAGCCGGGTGCAATATATATAATCAAGGCTGCCAACAAAAGTAAAATAATCATCATTTCTTGGAAAAGGTCTCATGAATCCGATGAGATCCCTTTTTGTATCCAATTCCTGAATAATACAATCCCCTGTAACTGAACATGAAATAGAATGCTCGAATTGGAGTTAGACGAAAAAATAGGAACATGAAATGCAAACAACGGAAAAAAATAGAAACATGAAATGCGACATTGTGGTTAATTAGTTTGTTGTAACAAGAAATGAATTTGCATGGAGTCAAACGTATTATGTTGGAATATAATGCAAAAAAAAAAAAAGGAACGTGAAACGTAAAATTGGTGGTTATTTAATTGTAATTTTTGAGCCCATAGAGAAGAAAAATTAACCAAAATTGGAGACTTATTATTACAAGAAAGTAACTTGTATGGAGTCTGACCCATAATATTGGAATCTTACAAAAAATTTAAAATATAAAACACAAAATTGGTAGTTAATTAGTTGTAACTTTTAAACCAAAACTTGAGATTTATTTTAACAATGCAAGAATTAATGGAAAATGAGTGAGAGTTTGTTAACCAAAAAGTGAGAATTAACTTACAAAAAATTAGATAAATTCTAATGGAAAAAAGGGTGCAAAAGCAAATTTGAAACATCCAACTAATTATTGGAATTTAATTAGAAGTGTTGAATTTCAACTGCTTTATTTTTGTGTTAATTATATTTATATGCAATCTTCTTTATTTTTTAAAATCTTCTTTATTTTTTTAACTTCATTCTAATTTTTTTTATTTTAATTTTTTATTATACTAAAATAAAATAAAAAAATTTTGTTTTGGATGATAGTATGATATTCTATTTGACTCATTTATTTATAAATAGTACATCAGAACATAATGAATTCACACTGATAACATAATGAAACACTGATATTCAAAGGATCTGACGTCCCCAATGAATTCACACTTTCATGAATTCAATACTAGTGGTTCGACTAGATTTAAATGATGCATCAATAGCCAAACAAAAGTAATAAGCTTTCCACCACCAGTAACCTGCTGGGCATGCGTCATTGGGCTGCAATGAATTGCTCCATATGAAAAAATTTCCATCCACACGTTGCTCACTATCTCCCATTTCTTACCAGCATTTGAAGCTGGTTGGCCAATGCTGTTGCATCCTCAAGTGCAGAGAACTCCTCTCTCTATATATCATGAGAATCCGAGAACAGCAAATACCGCACGATTTTTTCACAGGCGAACTTCACTGGACTTGGTTTGAAACTCTTTTTTTCAAAGAATTCGGTGGCTGCATCACGGGTATCTCGCAATGTAAATTTCGTATGACATGGCGCAGAATTCAGTATGTTAGGCTTGAATTGTAAAAGATAGAGCATGTAATCCGAGAGGATCTTGCTAAACTCTCTAGCATTGTTAGTCTTTTCGTTTGAGACTTCCTCAGCAGTGTAGTAAAGGAGTTCGGTAGTAACATGCCATATTGCAACGCTTACATTAATGCTAAAATAAACATATATTCTTGAAATATGCTGCATAAGTGGGATGAGATGATAATCTGTATCCAATTCCTGCAGAGTGCAATCGCCGGAAGCTGAACATTTTCTCTTATTAGCCGTCTCTGGACTCTGAGCTTTTGCTTTGATTTCATCAAATATAAACTGCCACAATTCCTTTGTTAATGGCTGGTGGGATAGGGATATTTTAGTTCTTATCTCTTACACAATATCACTTCGGTCAAACAAAGCAATGATTTTGTAAATGTGCAGAAACTGGATGACCTTGTTTGTGGCAATGGCCATACATGGAATCAGTCGATCAATGCCCAAGTAATGAATGACTTACTGGCAGGATAGATCCAAACCACTCTTGACTTTGGGTACTCTGCTTGGACGTCCCTTGAGCCAATATCTCATCCAACTGGAACCTGAGACAGAACCAGACCACTTGCGGAACAAGAAAGGTGTAGTCAACACCTCGTACTTGCCACCGCTATGTGAATGCCATCGAGGTCTCTTGAGAATGAGAAACCAGCAGAGAATAGCGGCTATGCGGTTCTTAAACATTCCAAGTCTTGATTTATCGTCATCATTCCGGAGAGCAACAAACGTCCAGACGGAGAAAACGAGCATGAAAAAAGCTATGATGTCAAGGGCTAAGAACAGGGTGTATGTAACACAAACATCAAACTGATTGAAACCATGCTTCTCCACTTGGAAATAGAAAACTGAAAGGGCTGCCACTACTGAACAAAAACATATGAACCGCAAAATAATTCCCAATACACAATACGTTAGCTGGATCTTGGTATGGAGAACTTCATAAACCAGGTTAAGTTCAACCTCAATTATTCCCAAGGCCTTTTCTGGACTAAAATCATGAAATAAAGGCTCTTCATAGTTAAACCTTACGAAGCTGGGCATGAGATCGACAAGTATCAATTTGAAAAGTTTGAAGTATCGACAACCCACCTCCAGACAACCCCTTCGTTTCTTTCTCACAACATTACCATTTTGTTGTTGCAAAGAGCGAATTCTCTCCAAGTGCTCAACTTCTCCTCTAAGAGCTGAGTCTCGAAATTTCTCCACGCTTGCAAGATACAGAGCATGAATCCTCTCAAAGTACTTTATCGTTCCAGCAAAAAACACGAGTACTGTTGGGAAAAAAAACTTGTTTCCCGGAAGCGACGTGAGGAAGATATAAACAGCGGCAATAACCTGGAATATGAGTCTAAACAAATTCCTGAGACAAAGTTCGTTATCTTCAGTTATGGTGTCTGGCCCAAAATGCTAGAAGTTCATTGTTCTCCGCAGGCTGCTGCTTTGAGGAGTATTCACGCAGTAGGAGTATCCCTTGCTCTTTCTGTGATGAGTCCGACGCCAAAATTAGCCGCCCAGTCTGCGAGCTAGTAAGCTGACCAGATTACGGAAATGATCAGTTTATTGCCAGTGGCTTTTGGGAGAGGAGCAAAAAGAACCAAGACGGCTTGTAATGAAAGACTGAACAAGATTACACCTCGTATATTCCAATTATCCCATATTTTCTTGACAATTTCAGGGATTGGATTCACCATTTTCTCCCCTTTGGTGAAAAAACTTTAGTCTCAGATTTGTTATCGGCTGGAATTGACCCTGAATTTGAAAGCTAGAGCATTGATATTTACCTAATGACACTGTCACTGTTAGTCTGAAACGATGAAAATAACAAAGTACCTACTGACATTGTCGCTCTCAGTGTGAAATGTTGAAAATAATAAAAAAGCAATGGCTATATTAAACTTGTTTTACTGTTGAGCATTCTTTTATAACCACATAATTAAAATAATAAATAGTAAGAAAAATATATTATAACTTTTATTGTGTGCTTATGCAGGAGTATTATATGGTAAACCTAGCACCTCCACCATAGCCGCACCCCAAAAAGTTGAAAAAAAAATACCGACTAACGATACTGTTACTGTCAATGTGAAATGTTTGTATGGAAAAGAGTAAAAAAATTATAAGAGACAAAAAAATTTGGCAGTTTTTGTTACTTATCACTACTTAATTATCAATCATAATAGGTGATAATGTATTTAATTTTACTATTAATAAAAATAAAAATCAGCATTTAATCCCATCTATTGTCTGGTCGGTATTGCAAGGCAAAGATTATGTGGACACTTTTGCGTAATATAATCATGATATAAAGTTCTGTTTTAATATTATTGGGCAAAATTATGTTGCCACATGGTAAGTTACCCCTTCTTTTATTGGGCTCCACAGCCCAATACTAAGGGACCTAAATGAGAGTAATAATCTTTTTAAAATGAGAGCAAATTCCACCTTAATATAAGGAGGAATTCAAGAATACATCAAAAGTAAGGTAATTAATATATATACACATACGTACACAATATATAATTATTCTTAAGTGTGGATGTCAGAATTTTTTTTAATGCGGACACACATTTAAATCTTGTGCTTTAAAAGAGTTAAAAATTAATTCTCTTAAACTCTACAATTTTAAAGTGTGTCCATATGAAAAAAAAAATGAGGGTGTCCGTACTAGAGAAAGACTACGTGTATATATATAACTGAACTTAACATAAGCACCGCTTACGTGTGGTAATTTTGTTAAAGTAAATGCATTCATATGATAACATTATTTACTTGTTATATAGTTGACATAGTATCTTTGATGTATTTTAAAATTTTTCTAATACAAGAGTAGTATTGTAAGCCGCGCCATGAAACAAAAGATTTCAAATTCCGTTGCAAATTTAAGGGCACTTTTATCTTTTTATCCTATATTTAATATGGACTTATGTGTCAAAATTTGAAACTCTTGGTTCTTCTAATTTTGTAGCAGATAATGGGGCTATAACCCAGTGAAGACATTCACTACTTTTGGGATAAGTCTAATGGCGGATTAGAAGAAAAGATGAAAATTAGGTTGGTAACATAGCTGGATCCATTATTATTTTGAGATTGAGATTCTCTCTTGATCTGAATTTTAAAAAATTTTGTGTCATGTGTCTTTAAGTGATAGTGTATGGGTAGGATTTAACTTTTTTATTTTTTTTATTTATTAATTACTAATCACCTAAATACATTTTTACTCAGAAAGAGATCATATCAGAAGAGAATCTTGATCTATTATTTTGGACGTTTGTGTCATCATGTATAAATACCGAATATTTTCTTCAGGGATACATTCTCTTCCCCCTTCAATAAACGTTAAAAAATATTAATAAATTAAATGGTTTCCAATGGAATCTGCGTGATGCACGTTGTAGTTTGTACTAATCACTCTCTCGAAGGCATTAATAAACAAATGACGTGGGGCTCCAACAGATCTGTGCCATATAAATGATATATCGTAAAATCTCTCAATAGTAGTACTTGGGATGCGTTCGCTATTGTCGGTTTTGTGTTTCACGTTTTGTTAAAACAAAAGTTAACCTCTGCTTGGCGGCTTCAATTATATCAACCTACTTTTGTTATTGGGCGAAAGCAATGTAGACGGGAAGGGTTCAAATGGATAGTGATATTTATAAATTTGTATCCGCTAATTTTTTTTTTTATACTTATACCCCATTTATCTGCCAATTTTTTAGTAATGTTAAACCTATTAAATACCTGTCATAATACGGATATTTGACAGATTTTGTGGGCAATTCTCACCACTCGATCGTTTCTCCGAAATTTAGTATACAAAATTGCACATCAGGTATAAATCTAATTGATTAAATACACACAATATATATATATATATATATATATATATATATATATATATATCACCAACTCAACCGAATAAATTTAAATATTTTACATAATTTAAATTTTAAAGAGTTGGAAATTAACGTCAATCATAATTTTATAAACTATCTATGTAATATTAGGTTCAAACTCACACATCGCATGCGTGAGCCAAGCGTGGATGGAATAGTTGTCGTATGGAGCAAGTCATGGAATTATTACGCATTGTTTGGCTATTTTTGTGTGTGGAATTCTTGCATACATATTTCTAGGCATAAATAGAGTTAGAAATTCGTAGTTGATCACATCTTTTTAAACTCCCATTTTAATTTCTTTAATACGATATATTGATGTAACAATCATGGTCATTTCAAAGTTTAAAAATGCATGCTGTTATAGTATAATTTGGAGGTCTACGACTATAAATTAATCAAAAAAATTTGCTTCCAATACGAGCAAAATGTACCACGTACACATATACATATATAAACATTTACAAAGTTGGATGAGTCTTCATTTCCTCCTATAATGCTGTTATAGTATAATGGATTTTTTTTTTTTGAATTACATGAGATTATTTCTCATATTATAACTCATATTATATGAGATTATAACTAATATTTACAGTCAAATAATTACTGGATAATACTATATAAGATTTAATGTAAATTAATCCGAAGAAATGGTTTTCAAGCACAATAAAGCGGACTAATTTTAAAATAAAACTACAATGGCTTGATGAACAAGGGACAACATCAAAATTAAATATGCGGGGCAAATGTGTAATGGGAGTAAATTTTAGGGTCTAAAATCCAAAAATGTTATATTATTTGTTGGGAGTAAAATATCAAACTACTAAAATTATTAAGGTCGTATCATAAAAGATTCTATTTACAGGGGTCACTAACTCACTATAAGAGTCTACAGAATCACATCCCAAAAATCTTACCTAACACCAAATTGAGACATGGAAGCTCCATATTGAAGACACAGAAGCTAAATTGTTGAACCTGAGCAAAAAGAACATTGCTCTGGATGCACAACCGGTATGGTAGTAGAAAGACATTCTTTATTTCGTAGATAATACTGTTGTGGATGCACAACCGGTATGGTAGGAGAAAGACATTCTTTATTTCGTACATAATATTCCTAATTTAATCTGACTCATTCAGTTATGGATTATACGGTACCTATAACAGAATGAAACACTGATAACGTAATGAATTCAATCTTCTGGTTTGACAAGATGAAAATGAAGCATCAATAGCCAAACAAAAGTAATAAGCTCTCCACCATTGGTAACATGTTGGGCGTGTACCATTGGTGCGCACTGCATTGCTCCATATGACAAAATCTCCATCCATATTTGGTTCACTGTCTCCCATTTCTTATCCTCATCCAGCTTTTCAAGCGCGTTGGCCAATTTTATTGCATCCTTAATTACAGAGTCAGATAACCCCGTATCCGGTTCATCCATGATCTTTCTACAGGCAGCCTTCACCGGTCTTGATTTTATGCCATTTTTTTCAAGTAATTCGTCGGCCACACCAGTGGTCCATCGCAGTATACGTTTCGTATAAATTGGCGCGGAATTCATCATGGTAGGCTTGAATAGTAAAAGATAGAGCATGTAATCCGAGAGGATCTTGCTGAACTGTCTAGCATTGCTGGTCCGTTCATTTGAGACTTCCTCAGTAGTGTTGTAAAGGAGTTCGGTAGCAAGATGCCATAGTGGGACGGTTATGTTAATACTGAAATACAAATAATTCTTTGAAATCTTCGTCATGGTTTCGATCAGATGATCACCATTTGTACCCAAGTCCCGCAGAGTATAGTGGCCTGAAGCTGAACATACAGTTCTCTTGACACCCGCCTCTGGATCCTCTGCATACTGAGCTTTCCGTTTGATTTCATAAAATATAAACTGCCACAATTCCTTTGTTAATGGCTGATGGGATAGGTATCTTTGGATCCTTATGTCATCAAGGATTATAGAAATGTGCAGAAACCGGGTGACATTGCTTTTGACAATGGCCTTAAGTGGAATTAGTCGATCAACGCCCAGATAGTGAATGACTTTCTGCCAGGCTAGATGCAAACCATTCTTGACTTCGTTTACTCTGCTTGGAGGCACCTGGAGCCAATAGTCTGTCCAGCTGATTCCTGAGACAGAACCAGACCACCTGCGGGACAGGAAATGTATAGCCAACACCCTGTACTTGTCACGAACATGCCAATGCTGCCACCGTGGGCCTTTGAGAATCAGAAACTGCCGGATAAGAGCAGCTACGCGGTTTTGGAACTTTCCAAGTCTTGATTCGGCGCCACCACTCCGGAGTGCAACAAGCGTCCAATCGGAGGTAAGGAGTGTGAAGAAAGCTATGATGTCAATGGCTATGGCACCCAAAAGCAGGGTGTATGTAACAACAACATCACACTCTTCGAAACCATGCTTCTCCACTTGGAAACGGAAAATTAAAAGGGCTACCAATACAGAACCAAAACTTATGAACCGAAAAACAATTCCCCATACACGATGTGTTACCTGGATCTTGGTGTGAAAAACTTCATAAACCAAGTTGAGTTCAACCTCAATTATTCCCAAGGCTTCTGCTGGACTAAAATCATCAATGGAAGGTTCTTCAAGTTTAACCTCTTTGAAGCTGGGGACGAGATCGACAAGTATCAATCTGAAAAGACTGAAGTATCGACAACCAACCTCGACATAATCTCCTCCTTCCTGTATAGGAATAACACGATCATTTTCACGAGCCAAAGCACGAATCCTCTTAAAATGCTCCACTTGTATTTTAAGAGATAAGTCCCGAAATTTCTCCAGGCTTGCAAGATACAAAGCACGGATCCTCTCAAAATACTTTATCATAGCGGCAATAAACACGAGCACTGTTGGAAACAAAAGCTTGTTTCCGCGAAGCGAGAGGACGAAGATATAAACAGCAACAACTGCCTGGATTACGAATCCAAGCAATTGCCTGTTCCAGAGTTCGTTATCTTCAAGAGCAAATGCAGTTATAGTGTCTGGACCACCAAGGTGTAACAGCAGAAATGGAGCCCAAAACGCTAAAAGCTCCTTCTCCGTGGGCATCGAGAGCTCAGGAGTGTCTCTTGCTCTTTCAGTGATGAGTCCGATGCCAAAATTAGCAGCCCAATCTGCGAGCAAGTAAGCTAACCAGATTATCCAGATGATCAGTTTATGACCAGTGGTTTTCCGGAGGGGAGCAAAAAAAACCAAGACGGTTTGTAAGAAAAGACTGAACAGGATTACAACTCGTATGTTCCAGTCATCCCATAATTTCTTGACAAGTTCAGGGATTTGATTAGCCATTTTCTCGCTTTTCATTTTTCAAGGTATGGGGATTAGAAACAGTGGACTTTCAGCGGTTTGAAGATTAAAAATTGACAGGGGACAAAAACAGGAAAGATAGATTAACCAGGAATTTCTGGAATCCTTCTTTGTCTTCTTCCTTGACAACTTCTTGTAGAATGAATGAATCATTTTTGGGACAAGAATTTAGAAAAACACATTAACATAGAAGGAATAAAGGTCAACAATATTCAAACAGCAAGAATCAAGAAAAGAATTTAAGAAAAAGGAGATAAAATTGATGATTCAAGGCCGAACAGTGCAATATCACGTGTTTCACAAATTACGGCGGCACTTTCTCAAAATGTTTTTCCAGAAATAAATTTGTGAAAGCGATAACAAATGTTAAGAAACTATTTAAACCCAAATAATCAAATGCATCCATTTACGTTCTGATGCTTACAATTACTTCATTTGGCTATGATGAAGGGTTAAATGCACTGCTTGTCTTCTAGAAAATGTCAAGTTAAGATATAGGGTTTAGTTTACATATTGAAAAATAGTGAGTTCAATAAAGAGATTTTTTTTTTAATTTTAAAAGGGGACTTTTAGGACTTCAATAAGTGAAAAATTTAGAGAGAACAAAAACATGAGATAGAGGATTATTCATTTCAATTTTGCAAATAGTACTTAGAATTTTTTTTTTCCTCTTTTTCCTTGGAAACAGAGCAAGAGTTAATTAAGAAATGACATGAAGGGAAAAATATTCACATAGCAAGAATTAAGAAAAGAATAAAAAAAAAAGATAGAATCCAGAAAAAATTTCCACAGTTCCTAGACTCATTGGCACATTGTAGCAATTGTTGTTGCATCTTGATTAGACCGTATGAAATAAATAGCAAATTTGTTTGAGTTCAATAATTTAACTATGTCTGTTCAATTGCCATTGGCATATGTCAAAGAAAAACATGGATTTAAATTTCTTTTTTTCTATATTTTATGCTAACGATGACATTTTCATTCAACTAATAAGTACACGATATTTACATTCGGCCACTAATGTCTCTAATTAGAAGGGGGAAAATAAAGCATGGTGAACCGTCAATCCACACGTATACAAGCCATAAATGGTGTGCTTTTCATTTAGTTTTGAAATGCAAGTAATCTGAATCTTGGGGAAGTGTAGGCCCTAGTTTTTCAAGAAATCCCAAATCCTGAAAAGCCTAGGCCCAACATCGCGGAGCTGAGGGCTTGAGCCCGCCATAGGCAAATTCGGACAAAATTCTGCCCAATGCTTAACGACAATTAGCAAATCCTACAATACTCGGTGGCATCAGAACGGCAGCGTATCTGATGTAGCACAGGTACTTTAAATTTAATTGTTTTTAACTACTTTAGTTTTTGCCAACTATTGTCAATTAGATTTTATTGGAGTTGTATTTTAGCATGTTATCAAAGTCTTTTTATTTGTATCTAGGTAGGATTCTATTTCATATCTGAGTTTTCTTAGACCGGTGGATTTACTTCATTATAAATATGTAACTTGTTAGAAAAAATTTCCAATAAATAAAATCCTTCTTTTACAATTTTATTTGAAATTATCTATTAAAATCTCTTTTGTAGAGTTATTTAAATTAGAGCGTTATCTAATTTCTCTTTAAAGCATCATTATTTATATATTTACATCGCCTTTGTATATTATTATCTCCCTTCAGAAGAAAATTTCAATGTCCATGCATGGTTTTTCACCGAAAGAGAGTCTTTTTGTTGTAAAACGTTAATTTGAGATTTATATGCACGTAGTTTTTTAGATTTAAAGTTATTAAGTTTGTTATATATATGCAATTGTAGAAGCACAGAGCTAGAATACTGCGGAGGACAAGAGGCGAAAGAGCCCCAAATTGAGGAAAAAAATTTATTATCTTTTTTGTTTTATCAAGAAGATAAAAACTCAAGACTCGCATTTTCATTTTTTTCCTTCTACATATATTTCAAAAAGGTAAGGCGTGTGAATCCAGTGGCCAACTAAAAAGAAGCCCTTATCTTCTTAACAGTTGAAGCACCGGGGGCCAGCCAAAGAAGGAAAAGCAAATTTTTTTATATTCTTTTAATGATGTTTTATTTATTTATTTGAAATTTATCTAAACTTATCATTTCCATGGTGAGATATTTTAGAAAATTATTCAACATGAAACACTGACATTAAAAGGATCTGATTTCCAGTCGAATTCAATATCATGATTAATCAGCTCTCACAATCAGTTTTTCCTTCTCCCGTCGACTCTTGCTAATTTGGAACTGCTTGCCAAGGCCAAAATGAGTCATCAATACCCAAACAAAAGTAATAAGCCCTCCACCAATACTAAGTTGTTGGGCATGTGTCCCTACACTGCATTGACTTGCTGCTGCATTCGACAACAATTCCACCCACACTTTGCTTACTAACTCCCATTTCTTCTCCTCCTCAAACTTTTGAAGATCTTTGGCCAGCATGCTTCTGTCAAATAATACCGATTTCCTTTTATCTTCCTTCACATTCTAAGGTAATTCAGTAGATGCATCCATGTTAAGAATGCTTTCACAGGCCCTCTTCACCTCCTTTGGTTTTATACTCTTTTCTTTAAACAATCTTTCGGCCTCAGCACTTGTATCTTGCAATCTTATTTTCGCAATACCTGCCGTAGCATTCATCCATGGAGGCTTCAATACTAAAAGATAGAAGATGTAATTCGAGAGCATCTTGCGGAATTCTCTTGCACTGTAAGTCTTTTCGTCGACAATTTCTTCTGTGGTGTAGTAAAGGAGTTGGGTAGCAATGTGGCACATGAGAAGGCTTTCATCATAAGAAACATCCACAATGTAACTCGTTAATCTTGTGTGATCATCACCTTCTGTTTCCAATTCCTGCAGAGTCCCTTCACCTTTAGCTGAACATCTTCTCTTGTTAGCCTCCGCATCATCTGCTGCAAACCGAGCTTTTCTTTTAATTTCTTCAAATACATACACCCACAATTCCTTGGTTAATGGCTCATGAGATAACGATGTATTGATTCTTATCTTGTCCACAATGTCAGCTAAACAAACCAACAAGTTTCTTAGTTATAAAGCCTAAAAGACCAATGATCTTGGAAATGCATAGAAATTGGACGGCCTTGTTTGTCATATTGGCCATGTTGACAATGATTCTGCCAATGCCATGATTATGAATGGAATCGTAGATTGTAGTCTTTTTACTTTGAATCAGTTGATCAATTCCTAAGTAATGAATGATGTGCTCGCAAGCAAGATGCAAACAACTCTTCACTTTGTGTACTCTGCTTGGACGTGCCTTGACCCAACATCTTATCAAGCCGTGTCCTGAGACAGAACCAAACCACCTGTGACACAAGAAAGGCGTAGCCAACACCTTATTGGCACGAGATGAGTTTGATGCGCAGCAACCTGTGCGGCACTTAAGCAACTTTCAAGTGAAAGTCGCTAAGTAAGCTTTTGAGAGTTTCTCAACCTAGTTAAGCAGAAATGCTTAAAGGAAAGCTAGTGAGAAGAGAGCAATATAGCCAATGAAGAGTTTTTATTACTCAAGAGAGGGTTTAGAAGAGAGAGCTTTAAATTGCTTGTTGGTGGGTGATGCTTAAAATGCTAAGTGTCATGCCCTATTTATAGATGTGGGTGGCTCATTCTAGAGGCTCATTTACAAGTGGGCAAGTTGGCAAGTTGCACAAGTGGCTTATCTACAAGGGTGTAGAGACTTTTAGAAGATGGGCCAAGGCTAGGGTCAAGGCTTGGGCCAAGCTAGTAAGCCTTAGTGGATCTTGGCCCATTGGGCTTTGATGACTTGGTGCTCGGGCTTAAGATGCGGGCTTCATCACGGGCCGGCAAATGTGTGTGAGGAGGCCCGGCACTAAACGCACTCCACTATTTGCGTATGTCTAGCCGTTGGGCGGATTGTTGCGGAGTATGGCAGTGCACGCGCCAAATTAGCCTTCACTCGTGGTTTATGTGGGCGGCCCGTGATAATCCTCCCCTACCTATGCTCGTGGCGTCCTTGTCGCATTGTCGTGCTTGTATTTCTGGACGTGCTCTGCAAATTGCCATAGGTCATCTTCACTTTCCCACGTAGCTTCGCTTTCGGAGAGGTGTTTTCACTTCACCAAGTACTCGTTGTAAGGCGGCACGCCCCTTCTTCGAATGAATCGGTCGGTAATGATGTAGTCCACATCCTTATTGAATGCGGTGACTACGGCTATTGGGGCTCTCATTGATTCTCCGTGGGTTGGGTCTCCCTCGTCTCCATGGTATGTCTTGAGTAGGCTCACGTGAAAAACAGAGTGAATTTTGAGCCTTGGCGGAAGTTGGAGTTGGTACAAAACGTTGCCCACACGTTGTATTACTCGGAAAGGCCCTTCATATCGCCTCACTAACCCTTTGTGAACTATTCGCAAAGTTTTGAACTGTTGAGGCAGCAACTTGATCATCACTTGATCGCCTTCCTTACATTCGACATGGCGTCTCCGTGTATCAGCCCATTTCTTCATCTTCCGAGCGGCTTTATCGAGATATGCCAGCGTGATGTCCGCTTCCTCATGCCATTCGCAGGTAATTTTATGAGCTGCGGGGCTTTTCCCTCCATAGGTCGAGGCTATGGCGTTGGGAGCCATTGGTTGGAATCCCATGATGATCTCAAACAGACTCTTGCCCGTAGCCTCGCTCCGTTGTAAGTTGTATAAGAATTGGGCAACAGCCAGTAACTTAGCCCAATCTCGTTGATAAGCGCTCACATAGTGCCTTAGATACATCTCAAGCAAGGCATTGTTGCGCTCCGTTTGCCTGTCGGTTTGTGGGTAGAAGTTCGTTGAGAACTTAAGGTCGGTGCTAAGCATTTTAAAGGGCTCCATCCAAAATTTACCGGTAAAGCGAGAGTCTCGATCACTCACTATGCTCCTCAGGACTCACCATAACTTCACGATATGTTTGATGAAGAGACGAGCGGCTTCATTGGCTTTGCAATCAGTGGGTACGGCAATGAAGGTTGCATACTTGCTATACCGGTCTACCACGACCATGATGCTTCTGCACCCTTCGAATTTTGGCAAGGCCGAGATGAAGTCCATTGAGACACTTTCCCATGGCCTTGATGCAGGCGGAAGTGACTCTAATAATCCCGCCGGTAGTTGGTGGTCCGTCTTATCTTGTTAGTACACAAGACAAGTCCGCACATAAGCCTTAATTTCGTCTCTCATGTGTGGCCAAAAGTATGAGGCTTGGACGAGTGCAATTGTGTGCTCCATACCGGGGTGACCAGCCCACTTTGAATTGTGACACTCTTTGATGACCTCCCTTCGCAAGTTTCCCCACCTAGGCACAAAGAGTCGATCGCCTTTGGTGAGGAGGATGTCTTCCTTTTGCCAAAATCGCCTTGTCTTGCCTTTAAGAACCCTCTCCAACAAGTCCTTTGATAGCGGATCTTGTTAGAGGCCTTCCTTGATGTGCTAGACAAGGTCAGACCTCGGCTGGCTCGCACTAAGTGTCACCAATTCTGCTTTGCGGCTTAGAGCATTCACAACAACGTTGGGTTTGCCGGGCTTGTACTCGATCCGGTAGTCGAACTCCGCAAGAAAATCTTGCCACCTTGCTTGCTTGGGGCTCAATTTCTTTTGAGTTTGAAAGTAGCTTGTGGCTATGTTGTTCGTTAGGATCACGAAGTGTGAGCCAAGCAAGTAGTGTCGCCACACACGTAGACAATGGATAATAACAGCCATATCCTTTTCTTGCACGGTGTAGCGGCGTTCCGTATCGTTTAGCTTTCGACTTTCAAATGCTATTGGGTGGCCTTCTTGCATGAGAACCCCGCCAATAGCGAAGTCGGAGGCATCTGTGTGGACCTCGAAGGGCTTGGTGTGGTCCGAAAGAATGATCACGGGCTCCTCGGAGATGGCCTTCTTTAAGTCTTCGAAGGCGTGTTGGCATTCCTCGGACCAATGCCATGCCCGGTTCTTTTTTAGTAAGTCGGTCAAGGGTACTGCTCTTACCGAGTAGCCTTTGATAAAACGGCGGTAGTAGTTCACCAACTCGAGAAATGATCGAAGTTCGGGCACTTTGGTGGGTGGCTACCATTCGAGGATGGCCTTCACTTTTGAGTTATCCATCATTAACTTTCCATCCGCTATGTTATGGCCAAGGAACTCTACCTCTCGTTGAGCAAACGAACACTTCTCGACCTTCAGGTAGAGCTCGTTCTCATGTAGTACTTGGAGGACTTGTCGTAAGTGTTGGGCATGCTCCTGGAGCGTGGTGCTAGACACCACAATGTCGTCTAAGTACACGACAACAAAACGGTCGAGAAAAGGTTGGAGCACCTTGTTCATGAGTGTGTTGAATGTGGTTGGTGTGTTGGTGAGGCCGAATGGCATGACAAGGAACTTATACGATCCGTACCTTGTGACGCATGCCGTTTTTTGCTCATCTTTCTTGGCGATGCGCACTTGGTAGTACTTGGACCATAAATCTAGCTTGGTGAAGTACCGCACCTTTCCAAGTTGGTCAAACAAGTCCACAATCAAGGGGATCGGGTACTTGTTCTTGATGGTGATCTTGTTGAGCGCGCGGTAGTCGATGCACATCCGCAACGAGCCATCCTTTTTCTTTTGGAATAGCACGAGTGCATAGAACGGGGCCTTCAATGGGCAAATATAGCCGGCATGTAGCAAATCAGCAAGTTGTCTCTGCAACTCTTCAAGCTCGGGTGGCGCCATGTGGTAGGGCACTAAGGCTGGTGGCTTCATACCTTGCTGTAGCTCAATGGCATGATCTACTTCCCGCTTTGGTGGGAGCTTCTTTGAAAGTTCCGGAGGCATGACATCTTTGAACTCATCGAGGACTCTGTGGATGAGTGGTGGGACTTGGCTAGGTGAGTCTCCGAGTCCTTCCCCCTCATTGATCTCCCGAATGGAAACCAAGAAGCTCAGGTCCTTCCCAAATGCCTTTCTGAATTGCATGACCGAGAGTGTCTTGTCCGTGGACACTGTGCACATCTTACTCCTATTGAGGATGCTTAGGGAGTTGGTGGCCGGTAGTGGGAAGGCATGGACTTGGTCGAAGAACTCTATGCCAAGGCCCATCTTGAAGTTGTCCATGGACACGATAGAAAAGTCGAGCTTCCAGCTCCACGTCCCAATTGTCATGTGCACGGCTTGGGCAGTGCCCACAATAGGCTTAACGGGTGAGTTTACTGCCTTCATGGTGCCTCCTTCCTTCGTGCCCCTGAGGCCTAGGCATTTGGCCTCTTCCTCCAAAATGAAGTTGTGCGTTGCTCCAGTGTCTAGCAACGCTTGGACGGGTTAGCCACTAATGGATGCTCTCACATACACGAACCCATTCTTCGTGCGAGTCGACGGATGGCTCTTGAGCGCGCCAAGATGTTGGAGAGAACCTATGCTGGGTCGGGGTTCCTCAGTGGTGGCCGAAGTGTTGCCCTTGAGTTGTGAGGCGAAAGCATTCGGCGACTTCTTTTCGGGGCAATCACGCACCTAGTGTGGGCCGTTGCAAATGAAGCATGGGCTGCAGGGCTTGACTGCTCATTCTTCCCCTTATTCTTGCCTTTCCCGCCTTTGCCGCTTGGGGGTTTTTTCTGCCCCCAATCCTCTGGTTGTTGGCTTTGTCCTTCCGGCCCTCTCCCCCACCTTTACTTTGGCTAGGCCTCTTGTCTCTAGCTTGGGTGAAGTAGTCGGCAAGCGATTCCACAATGGCAATGACGTCATCAAGAGTTTGGGCACCACGCCGATCGATCTCCCCTTTGGCCCAATCCTTGAGGCCATCTTGGAAATAGAAGAGAGAGTCCTTGTCGGACATCTCGGAGATTTCGAGCATAAGGGTAACGAACTCATTGATGTGGTCACGAATGCTACCTGTTTGCTTGAGCTGATGGAGGCGTGCTCTTGCCTCTTTTTCGGCATTGCTTGAGGCAAAGAACTTCCGAAGTTCATGTTGGAAGTCAGCTCATATGTTGATGGCGTAAATGCCTTTGCCCATGTCACCATGCTTCTGCGACCACCATAGTTGTGCGGCGCCTCGAAGAAATGTGGGTGCCGTGCCCACCGTTGATGCCTCATCATGAACACCGATAACATCGAAGTATTGATCGAGCCCGAAGAGAAAGTTGTCCACAATGGTAGCATTGCGCCAACCGTCGTAGGTGTTAGGCTTTGGCACATCTATGCGGCGTGCCTCGCTTGCGCTTGCCATGGCCGGGCTAGCGGAGATGGTCCGCTTGTGCCAAGCCCAATCCGAGCGGACTTCGTCAACCTTCGTACAGATCGCTCGCAGCTCATCTTACACAAAGCTGCGGAGTTGCAGCAACTCGTCATGGAAAACTCAGAATTCCGCCCGAAGTGCATTGGCTTGATCTTGCATGAGGGCCTTGGTGGCGATCAAGAATTCACCATACTCGGCCTCAAGACCGCTCACCCTCTCCTCTAACGATTCGAGGATGTCTTGAGTGGTGGACATCGAGACCTCTAGTGTGGTAACGCGAGGCTCCAAAGCATCAACAGATGCAGCCTTGGACTTGCCGCGGTGCCTTCCTTGTCCATGGCCTTCCTCACGGCCACGGGTTGGTTCCGTTGGAACATCCACGCCGACAACGCTCTCTTGTGAAGTGCTTGGTAGATTGGCCATTGCTTTGTGAGCTAGTTGCGTGGGTGCAAACCGTAGCTCTGATACCACTTGTCACGGGACGAGTTTGATGCACAGCAACCCGTGCGGCACTTAGGCAACTTTCAAGCGCAAAGTCGCTAAGTAAGCCTTTGAGAGTTTCTCAACCTAGCTAAGTGGAAATGCTTAAAGGAAAGCTAGTGAGAAGAGAGCAATATAACCAATGAAGAGTTTTTATTACTCAATAGATAGTTTACAAAAGAGAACTTTACAATTACTTGTTGGTAGGTGATGCTTAAAATGCTAAGTGCCATGCCATATTTATAGATGTGGGTGGCTCATTTACAAGTGGATAAGTTGGCAAGTTGCATAAGTGGGCAACTTGCACAAGTGGCTTATCTACAAGAGTGTAGAGACTTTTAGAAAATGGGCCAAGGCTTGGGCCAAGCTAGCAAGCCTTGGTGGATCTTGGCCCATTGGGCTTTGATGACTTGGCCCTCGGGCTTGAGATGCAGGCTTCATCACGGGCCGGCAAGTGTGTGTGAGGAGACCCGGCACTAAACGCACTCCACCATTTGCGTATGTCTAGCCGTTGAGCGGATTGTTGCGGAGTGTGGCGGTGCGCGCGCCAAATTAGCCTTCACTTGTGGTTTGTGTGGGCGGCCTGTGACATTATGCTTGGTTCCGCGGTGTGAATGCTGCGCATGACATTCTTCATGACATTCTTGCCACTGTGGGCTCTTGAGAACGGGACACCAGCACAGAGTAGTGGCTGTGCTACTTTTGATCTTCCCAAGTCTAGACTCATTCGTATGATTCAAATGTCCAATCTTAGAAAACGAGCATGAAGAGAGCCACGATATCCTGGGCTACGGCACCCAAGAACAAGGTGTATGTAATTCCAACATCAGCCCCAACGAAACGATGCTTATCCACTTCAAAATAGAAATACGAAAGGGCAGCCACAATTGAACCAAAAGAGATGAACCGGAAAGTGCATCCGAATACAGAATGTATCACCTGGATCTTGGTATGCAAAACTCCATAAATGAAGTTGAGCTCAACCTCAATTATTCTCTAGGCAACTTCACGACTCAGCTTATCAAAGAAAGCTCTGCTCTGCTAACGCTCATTGAAGCTGAAGATGAGGTCGACAACGAACCCTTTGAAAAGATTGAAGTATAGATAAGCAAAATGCACTACCTCCCGATAATCCAAGCTATATCCTGAGAGAAGTCTTTGTGCTGAAACTTTGGCGTCAATCTTCAAGTCAGGATTTTTAAGCATTGAGTCTCGGAATTTCTCCAAGCTTGCTAGATACGGAGCACGAGTCCTCTCAACATACTTGATAGTTCCAGCAATGAACAAGAGTATTGTTGGGATAGAAAGATTGTCGTTGGGAAGTGCCATGAATATGATATAAACAGCAGCAACAGCCTGGAATACGAATCAAAGCAAGTGCCTGAGCTAGAGTTCGTTATCTTCAAGGCCAAATGAAGTTACGGTGTTTGAACCGCCGAGGTGTAGTAAAAGAAACGGAGGCCAAAGTACTAAAAGCTGAAAGTTCTCCGCATCCACACGCTTATCGGATTGATTTTCAGAGATGACTCCGAAGCAAAACGTAGCAGACCAGTGTGCAAGCAAGCACGCTAGCCAGATGAACAAGATTATCAGTTTATGCCCCGTGTCCTTTTTGGAAGGGAGCAAATAGAATTAAAAGGGTTTGTATTGAAAGACTCAAGCAAGGTAGCAACCCGTAAATTCCATGTATCAAATGTTTTGATGAGTCCTTCAAGGCTAAAATTAACAATTTTCTCTTCCCTTTGTTTCTTTTGATCTTCCCTTCGCTTAGGTGAAAGAAAATTCCATCTCTAGCTCTTTGGAAGCTGACATATGCAGCAATAGCATTTTGGGTCACTCTACTTTTACGATTTCTCAATTAATGACATAATTTTCTTAATTTGTATCAACTAGGTCCCCAACTCCGTCTTTAATGACTGGAACATCCTTCAATGGTACGTTAGTTACTAACATAACTCTTATATTGTGAATTATGATTGTTAAAACTCAAAATTTAGGCTAGTTTGGGATTAGCTTGCCCAATTAATTAAGTCATTTTTATTATGCTGATAAAATAAGCTGTTAAAAATAATTTTTTAAAAATTTACCAATTATTTTTTGTTAAAATTTATTAACTAAATTGTTTTTGGTATTTTTAACTTCAATTCTAAACATTGCCTCAATTTATTGAGAATAATTTAGTCTTTTTAATTATGGTTAGAACGTAGGACCTATTGATAAAAACTGAATTAACTATCATCAGTTTGAAACTTATAAAATTTATGGAGCCGAATGTTATTACTCGGTTAATATATATTTTCTGTTACGCTTATCATGTGAAAAGATTAACTTGTGAGCAAAAGAAAGGATTGTCGTTTGTAAAATGTCAATGCAAAGTTTTTTTTTTTTAATTATTTTCATACAATTAATTTCAACCATGATTAGCATTTTAGTGTTCAATTAGCATTGACTTGTTAAATTAAATATTACCCTAATGGAAACTTCCTCTATTTTTCAATTAATAAAACTAATATTAGGCAAGAAATAATGTTAATTCAATATTGAAATGCTAATTTCTACTTTCTAGAGTTATTGGCACATGTTACGCCAACAAACACTCATTATATTTGTACAATAGATCCACTTACCTTTTTCTATATTTAATTTTTAAATTTTTTGTTTCGTAGAAGAATGAGTAAAGTTTAATTCAATTTTTTAGTCTATTATTTTTCTCAATATTTGAACTCAGTGGCTAATCAAATAAAATTACTTGTAAATTACTTGACCACTCATTTCTTCTCCTAATAGTCTCGATGTCAATTTTTTAATTCTTCACAAGAGAAGTCACAAGAAAAAGAAATAAAAAACAATAATTTCTTATCTCCTCGACTTCACGAACTTAATTAGTTGATATGTTGGGGAATGAAAAAAGAAAAAGAAAATCACAATTGATTTTTAGAGACTAGAATTATTGGAACATGATATCAATTTTCTTTTAAATTATTATGTATAGACACTTTCTTCTCGTACTTAAATTTATAATTTAAAATTTTAACAAAAATTTGTTATTATAATGTATCGTAGATTGTAATCGTCAAAAATAAGGTACTTGGATGATAACAAGAACGATTTGTCAAAATTGGAGATCTGTCACTGTGGGGTTAAAAAGTTACATGGATAACTCTATAAGCCAAAATTTATAAATTAATAACATTATAAGGGCCAAATAATGAATACTTCAATTTTCAAGAGTCACCACAAAAGACCACGGCCGCAAATTCAAACATCGAAGTTCTCAAAATTCATTCGCCAAATTCCCGCTCAACACTCACAGTGAGTGAGGGGATCCGCAATTCCTCCCTCAACTGGCCCATAAAACGGCGACGGATCACGGTAAATTATCGCCGCCGTCATAAAAAGGTGAGTCTTTCTGGGAAAATTCATCATGTGCGCGTATAATTTGTCTGTAAAATTTTTAGTTGAGGTAATTTGAAATTTAAGTTAAAATTTTGTTAGATTTTATACAAATGCCGCCGAAGCGAAGAGGTAGGCCTGCTAAAAAAGCTTTGCCTTCAGATGCCGAAGAGGCTAAAGAGTCCCAAATTGAAGATAAAGAAGCTGAATTGTTTTACCAAGAAGGTAAATTTGGGAATCCCCAATCTTTAATTTTTATTTTTTCAAAGCCCTAATTTAGTTTTTTTGTGCAGTTGAACGACAGAGTGCTGCAGTTAGAGCAATTCGTGACGTGGAGCTTGAACAGACACTCACTGGGTTGCGCTTGCTCCGCACGTATTTCAATGAGGAACAAATGCAAACCCCTGTGCTTCAGTTTTTCGAAGAGAATCTTCCAAACCTTACGGTTCTAAGAGATGATAAAAATGGACAACTTGAAGTACGGTGGAAGGATGAAGATGGTAATTTCTATATGGACAATGCTGATGGAAAAGACATACACGCTTCTCTTTTACATCGGATGTCCATAGGTTATCCTCACCGCTTAGGCATTCCATCATTTAGTGGCTATGGATTCTCAAGTAAAGCGGGTATTGTGTGATTCTTCCAACAACCCCCCACTTGATGCATTCCACATGAATTGGGGTTGCCTTGTCATCATTACTGTGTTTGACATTTAGTTTCGTTATTCTTTGCAGTGAAAACAAACCTCCTAGGTGTTGATAATTTGCAGATCGGAGACTTTGTATGTTCTTTCTATATGACCTTTATACCTTTACTTTGTTTCCTTGTGAAATGTTGCTTAATTGAAGATTAGAAAGAAACAAGCAAATATGACAAGAGCATATAGATTTGTTTGAGTTGAGTTTCATTTGTTAGTCAAGACAATTATGATTTGTTATGCATTTGAACTGAGGTGTTTTTGGTGTTGTTGAAATCTGAATATAAATGACTGCCCTTTAATCCAGTTCCTATTGTTCAGATCTTGCTTTGGATTCTGGAGCTATGCCATATGCTTGATATGTGAAGTGTTTTTCATTTCTTAGTAAAAAATTTAATGATAAATATTCAAATCAAGAAATGCTTGATTTTATGGTTAGATTGCTTTGAATATATGTTCTTTCAACAGAATATTTTAGTCCAGGGCAAGAGGACCTCATGCAACAGACTCATGAGAGCATATTCTAGAAATTTTTCCAAATGCTTTTTCAAACTAACTAAAGATTAAAGAAAAACTGTCATATTTTTATTGTTTTTCTAGTTTGACATTTTTGTTTTGTAGGTTTTGGAGGAGCCATCCAATTCTCAAATGTTTGGCATGCATGAAGCCCTCCGCACTCCTGGGGTTTGTATCCTCTTCTTCGCGTCATTATTTGAATTAACAGTTTTAAATTCAATTGACAAGTTCAAATCTAATAGTACAGTTCTGGGTTTTATGAAATTGATTTAGCTGTCGTACGGTCTCCCAGCTATCTGCATCTGCATATGATTCAGTGAAATTAAACAAATATCCCTGCACTGGAAAGATTTTCTACTATCAATATTTTGTATGTTAAATCAGTTTCATGTCTGCTAACAGAGAAACAATGCAATGAGGCAAATGATTTTGTGATGAATCATATTTTATTTGTCACAACAGTACCTAAATTCCTTGAGCTATGTGGCTGCTGAAACCCCCCAATATTACGAGCTTTTTTGTTGCAGGCAACCAGCCAAAGGCTGTCTGTTGGGGTGACACCAAAAACCCTAAGGCAGCCAAAGCGTGGTGAGATGCTTCTTTCTGTCCATGGCTCACCCCTTGGGGTGTACGAGGAGGATAACATGGGAGCTATACAAGGTGTGCCTTTAAACCAGAAATTTCTCTCTTTCTGATTCTTGATCTTGAAACTGTGGGGAGAAGAAATGCTTTTTATCGTGTTCTGAAAATGGAAGTTCTCTGAATCCCTTAGGATAAACAATGTAAACTACCTTAACAAAGTGACAGATGTATCTGCTTCATCTTGTGATTTGTACAAAGAAACTTGGCTTAACTGGAGGATGTAATGTATCCTGGATTCTTATAATATGTCTTAGTTTTGCTCTGATTTTGGAATTCTTGATTGCAGAATCTGAAGAAGGTTGATCATAATCCAAGAATCTCCAATGGTTGCCCATTTAAGGCTGCTCTAGATTTACTTTCATTATTGTACATGTAATTGTTCTTTTGTTCAAATGTGCTGTTACCTTGACACTGATCTTTGGCTAAAGTTAGTGTTACATTTTAACAACTCATCTGACTCTGTTTTTGCCTTCTGTAATTATATAAGAAATGAAGCTCTTTTGCCACTTCGTTTGTTAGAATGTGGGCATTGACTATTGAGACCAAGACTTAGAAGATAAGAAATATAATAGAACCTTGATAAATTAATGGTATTAAGACCAAGATAAATTTATTAATTAAGCAAATATTAACTAATTGAATTATAATTTAACACATTGACCATAAGTTGGGACTGATAAAACCTATTATTTAATTGAAGTTCTAATTTTATAAAATATTAATTTAATCAAGGTTGTGTTCTCATAATTGGAAGAAGGTTTTATTTCTCCTACAATGGGGTGTAGAGTTAGAAATGTCATTGTTTGACAATGATATTTAACTACAAATAATTTTGTGAGATTGCAATACCGCAGCCAATGAAACTTGGGCAAATATTCTATTGGTCATGCAAATAAAATAGAACATAAATTTTAGCTACAATATCTTCATCTATGTATACCGGCAGCGCTATCTAAAAACCATCGATCTGATCATACTTGTCAAACGGCTGTCAAAAAATCCAATTTCATGCTCAAAGCTGCGCATGCCACCAAAAGTAATCAATTTCATAGATAAATCCTGCAAATACCCAGTTACTTCTAAAGCATGCCACCAAAAGTAATCAATTTCATAGATAAATCCTGCAAATACCCAGTTACTTCTAAAGCACCGGACAGTATTGAAAGGGTTTGGGTAAAAAGGCGGGATATATTAAAAGTCAACGAGACATAAGAGCATGTATTACTTCAAATGGAACCCGTTATTTCGGTTCAGCAAAAAATGGAAAGTGTACTGACTGTTGCATTATTTTAAGTACGTACCCATGAAAGAATATTCCAAAAAAAAATGCATCAAAAAATATATCTTACATAATGATTGGAAGAAATCATATTAATTGTGAGGATCTGAGAGCAGCTTTTGTCAGCACCGAAAAGCAAGAAGGAAGAAGAGGATGGAATACAAAGTGAAGTACAGGGAGGATTGCCACTGGTTTCTATGTACAAAATTACTTCCCAAATAATCCCCAGCGCAGAATACTTAGTGTTAAATATTCCACTGAATTTTGGCAAGTATAAATCAAATAGTGACACTTTAAGATTAATTTTAAAGCCACAGAACTGCAATATGTCAGCAATAAACTGAAATTATTAAAGCCCTGATATATTGAAAATAATTAGGTAAAATATATTCCAAAAAATATGAACTAGATTCGATCATGAGGAAGAAAGTAAATACCGGATCATAGAAGGGCAAATCAGCCAACAGCAAAATAGTCAGGAGCCAGCCTGTCAACCATCCCTATGCTATACAAACTCTGTTTTAAACGTACGCTTGATTGGAAGGACTCAGAAGAATGCAAATACTAGTCATTTAATTTATTCAACCTAAGTCTTTGCAGTACTTAGTGACGAGGTCGAATCAGTTTTGGCACTTCCAGATTGTGAACTAGCCAGAGAAGAACTGAAGGTTTCCAAAGCCTCAAGGAAGAATCTTTTATTAGGAACTATACCGTTTTGTTCCATATGCTTCAGTAACTTCTGCACAAGCTCCTTCATATTGGCTTTAGTGTAGGCCTTATAAAGAAGTTTATAGGTTGATGAATCTGGAGTCACCCTCATGTTATGCGAATTCTCAAAGAGAAAATCTGCTTCCATTGGCAAGCCGTTCATGCAGTAAGCCTCAAGCATTGCATTTAGGGTTGAAACTTTCATCTCCTTCCCTGACTTAGACAGCTCATCAAATATTTCTCTGGCCCTTGAAACATTGTCACAATACCCATACATTGTAATGAGACACTCATATGTGATGAAGCTGGGTGTGTACTTCATTACAGTCATCTTTTGAAAAACATATTCAGCTTTCCCTTCAAGCCTCGCTTTCCCGTAGTTTATGATCATCGAATTAAATGTAGGCAGTGTTGGTTTCTCTTTGGAGCGCATCAAGCTTTTAAACACTTGCTCCATCTTATCAAAAGCTTGCTTCTTCCCATACGAATCAATCAGCAGATTAAATGTGATAATATCAGGTTTGCACTGGTTACTTTTCATGCGAGAAAGTACAGATTCCATTTCTTTTATCATCCCATTTTTTCCGTATGCATCCATCACACCATTGTATGTATAGATATCAGGAGCAAGGATGCTCTCATCAAGTTCTTTGAACAAAGCATTGACTTGATCTACATTTCGAGCTTGGGCGCAAGCTCTCAAAAGAATGTTGTATGTCACAATGCTTGGTTTGCACCGTTCCATTCCCTTCATCTTCTCAAAATAACCAAGCGCTTTGGCCAATGCCTTTGCTTTATCCAGGGTGTGGAGATGTGCTGTGATGAGAGCATTATAAACAGAAGCGTCGGGCCGGCACCCACTATTACGCATCTCAGAGAAGAGCCACATGGCCATCCTAGTTTGGCCCTTCTTCCCCATAACCGATATTAACTTTGAATAAATACCTGTATCAGCAATGTACCAACGTTGTTTCTGCATCCATCTGAACACCTGAAAGTGCAATATTTAAGCCAGGCAAACTGTTTATTTGAAAAAATTCACTAATGGTAATGCCAACTTCCACATTGACACACCTTAGCTCTAAACGGATTTTCCCTTTGCACAAAATAAGTCAAATTGCATTCAATTCAATGCCATCATAGATTAATACTCATTATGTTGCATTTCTATGAGCTAATCTTAAGATGATCACGATGTTTACATCCTGTTTTTTAACTGCATAAGATGACAATGCTCATGTATGGCCCGATTAAACATATCTCTAAAGGACTAGAAATGAGATATGGAAATGCAAACAGAAGGTATTGACATTGCTAAAAAGCATTCCACTTAAAAGCACAGGAAAGTGCTTTCTGAAACATCACATACTAAGTGCTTCCCTAAAAGAACAATTCAAGAATTTCTTTTCTTATCTATAAAGTACTGCTCCACAAAACAGTCCCATTGTTTTTTAATGAAAAAAGGACACGTGCCTATTTCTAGAAAGCACTACAAACAGACATTACACTTTTGATACTTGAAAGCGCTTATGGCGGTGTCAAAAGCACTTCAAAACACGCCAAAAGAAAACTCAAGCACACAATTCAGAGTCATAATTATAGCAAAGCACAAGAAACACAACAAACTCCAACTACCCAGAAGCCAAAATTGCAACAAAAAGTCCACAAAAAATTTGAAATTGAAAGAGGAAGAAGATCAATCAAAACCTCAAGGCACTGAAGCCATTTATCAGTCTTGCCAAGCTCTTCAAAGAGAAGAAAGCAGTGCTCACTCCTCACCACCTTCACGTACTTATTAAGTGTCCTCACAAGCGGCTCTTTGTCAGTAAAACTTCTCATTAAAACCCGTACAAGCTCCTTGGACTCCAGTTCTTCGCTCTTTCGACCCCCTTTCCTTCTGGGTCGGTTCCAAACGCAACATATTCCGGTCCTGGGTCGGGTTATGAGGCTGGGAGGAATGTGTCGAGGGGTAAAATTGTAATTTTGAGATGGGATTTGGTTGAATGATGAAGAAGAAGAAGAAGATAGGAGTGTGGATAGTTGCAGGGAGTGAGGTGATAAGTTTGTCAATTCCATGATTGGCAAGTGCAGTTTATCTTTCCTCGGGAGCGGGATATGCTTTTAGTGAATTTCGAGACTATGAGGGGGCTCGTGTGAGAAACATGGTCAAGATTGGGCCTCATTCTGGATTTAGAGATTATTGAGGGGGATTTGGATAATTTAATTGAAATGACAAAAATGCCCATATTGGGAAGTGAAAATGAAAAACGGGGATTGAGCAGACGTGAATCGAACACCCAATCTTCTAATCGACTGCTCCGGAGTCAGAAGCAATTCATTTGCGCCACGAATGCAACAGCAGTTAATAATATTTATTAAAATTTAATTGGATGACATTGGAACATTTTTTCAATCAGAATTTGCGATTTTTTCCTTTTTAGTAAATATATGAAAATATTGAGTGATTTTCTTTAGTTGAAATTTATATCTTTTTGGGTTAGAAAGACATTCAATTGTTCTTCAAAATTCTCATAGTAGAATTCTTGTCATAAAGGACTCTTATAGAAATTTAATATTTTCTTAACCTTTAATTTTCTTTTTCTTTTATAATTATTCTTAACTACAACAGAAGAAACATTAGGGTTGCTTTGAAAATATTAAAAAAAAAGGGCAGAATAGTTTAAAAGCCATGAAAAAGAATTGAATCCTAAACATAGAGTGAGTGTGGAATGGGATTTGGTTAATAATGGTTGAAAATATTATAAGGAAAAAAAAATTAAAATCCATGGGACAAGTGAAGAAATTGGTAATTAGCAATGAAGATGATATTGAGAATGTACGATCCAATAAAAATTCAAAGAGCTGTTTAAAAAATAAGTAAAACAAATTCAGATATGATTAAGAAACAAATTCAGATATGATTAAGAAACAACTAATTTTATAACTACTAAACATAGTTGTGTTGATGACTACTTGTAACAGAAGTGTATGACATCAAATAATTTTGATTTTACAACATGTTGATATATTTTCATGTATTAAAATTCTTAAGTTTTTCAATATGATATCTTCATTTATTGTAGGGATTTTTTTAAGTTACAGTAACTTAGCAGCTCCCTTATTGTAAATATAAGGAGGGCGGTCAGTGTCTCTTGTGTGTATTAGCGGGAAGATTTGTTAATCTCCTAATACTTGAAATTAGATGCATGGTGTTTATAGGGAACTCACAATATTTAATGAGTAATAATATAGTTACAAATTCTTGTATAAATTTTTTTTGTACAAACTGATGTGGCATGATTGAATTAGTTGGATTAAATATCTCTTGGTTCACATGATTTGTTTTTATTATTTTATATTTTTGTTCAATCAATGAGTTAATGCAGAAGCAGTTTATATAAAATAAGTTTGTACAAGAGTTTGTGGTTGTATCATTACTCATATTTAATTAGTCGTGGTGTAAAAGAATAAAATTCTGCAAGGTTTCAATAAATTTTTTAATTTGCAAGTATTAATAGATTAAAACGATATTAACAATAATGTTATTCACAACTTGCAATGTTTTTAATTTACTGGTGGTCAAAATCAATCTGTCTTCACATGACTCTTTCTGTTCTTCCGGCAGCACTTTAGAACCTTTTCACATAGTTATCATCTAATTTTATTAATTAGTGTTCGGATTATCCTGGTGACCATATTTAAGTATCGATTTCGAATAAGTTAATTTACATGAACTTGGGACTCATAGGAAGAGCTGAAGAGAGGAGCTATTTTCTTCATGTCTTCTATTTATCTTCAATTTCATTGTCAATTTGGCTTGAAGTATTTTATTTTTATTATCTATTAAAAGCAACCTTATTCCCTCTCTATCTACACGGTTTAGAGCTCTAGACCATTTATTTTCACACAAGAAATTTTATTAAATAGCACCCACAGGCTTGATCTTGAAACACATAAAAACAAATAAGTTTTCATTCTTTTCTAGTTAGTTCAATATGCATTAGAATTGAAAACCCCTCTTTAACTCAATGGTTGACACCACTTTTTCTCATATTCTTGACCAATGATTCAAATTTCTGTTGAGTTAATACTACATATCTTAAAATATTTGAGTCCCAATTTGAATCATAACTAATATGAAATTCAACTCTTAGATGTTGAATCAATTAATAATTAATTTTAAAAATGATAAAATTCATCATTAAATAAATGAATATCAGTTCTTGGAGAAATTCTACAATACAACTGATGTTCCATGTCATCATATGATGTGGAACCACTAATCAATTATTTTATTACATGTGTCAATAAATTTTAATACTTAAAAGTCAAACAATTTCCTCCCTTTCTCTCTCTTTGCTCTAGTTTCAAAAATTCTGCTTCCCACCTTCCAAATTCCAAGAAACATTAATTTATTAGAAACTAATACTTTTAAGTATTAAAATTTATTAAAATCATGCAATAAATTATCTAATTAAGCTAGTTGCATGATTTTCCAGGGGAATAGAGTTGTGAATGGGAAGCAAAAGGAGAATCAAAACAATATTAGTGAATTAAGGTTGAGGGTTATCATACTTCAATGAATTAGAACCATTCACTAAATTTTAATTATGCCCACCACCTATTTGTTTAATGTACTGTGAAACAAGTTAAGATAATAATGCTGGATAGTTTTTTGTAATCGTTCGATTCATTGTTTCTTGATGGACAAACATGTGTCACGATTATATAGATTACTTGTAAATTCTGAAATTATTGCAAGTAAAATATGTATGCTTTCCTTTGGTAAACATGCCCTCATGAATGGAACTTTGATTTGAAATTTCAATACTATTGTAGGGAAGCCATTTGAAAGAGAATCATTTATAATCAACTTTAGTGAAAAAATAACCAAATGTTCAATAATTTAAAAGGCCATAAAATAATTTTTCATTATTGCTCAAAGTTAATCCACACGTATCAAAATATCATTTTTTTTCATTAAATAACAAAATGTCGGCAATAGTGCTAAAAATAAACTATAAATTGAAAATTCATAATCTTCTCAGTTATATAGAATTTAAAAAATAATATTTTTTTGAATAAATTTGAGAATTTGGATAAAAGAAAGTATCTAACAATAAACATTATTCTTAAGTGAACAAAGATTCTTGTACCAATAGCAACATTATAAATTTAACCACACTAATATGTAAATCCGCATATTGCCAAATTCGGTAAATGCCTTGGCAACCTGCAAAGAGGAAAAAAAATGTAGTGCAATGTTAAAAAAATAGAAATATTAACTAGTGAATATAAACAATGATGTTATGCTAACAGGAGACGCACATACCATTGTGCTTGGAAAAAAAGATGTTATATGACATTTAATTTTCTTGGCGTTCAAATTGATCCACAATGCAGTTATTGGAATCCTACATTGTATGTTTATTTATTAGAGAACATATAGATAGTTATTTAAATAATCAATTCAAAAGGCTTAAAAAAAAGAAATAAAACCTGACTCAAGTGAGGCCACTGTCCAAATGCAACTATTGGCAAAGATGAAGATGGACCATGCTATATAAATAAATATGCTCTATTAGTTAAAACAACTTAGAGATTTAAGCGTGTATAATGATTTTCAAGCATTACCTGGTTCAAATAAGGCATTCGATCAATTCCTTGAAGGATGCCAGTAAAACTTAAGTCATGAATGGATGGATTGAATGTTGAAAATTGTTGCATAGCTATTGGATGTGAAGGACCATTAGTAGTTGCATTTTTCTTTTGCCCTGCAGAAGAGATATACTTATTAAAACAAATGAAGTCTATATAAAAAACAATTAGTCATAGACCACTTTATGCCAAAAAAACAAAAAACAAAAAAAAAATTGTACCTTTCGTAGTCTTCCTTTTTCGCTTCTCCAAATTACTTTTTATTCTAGCATTTGTCAATCCTTTAGTCCTTATTTTTGCTGGATTCAAAACCAATTTTTCATTAACAAGAACATCATGATTGGAACAGTCATCCATTTTCTTTGAATTCTCGAATATACTCATTGTTTCCATATCATCCTCCAAAAGCTTCATTGTATGTGCTAACTGTTCTTTAACAATCCTTGTTCCAGAAACACTCAATGATCCTATACTATAAATTTCGGTTCCTGCATGCATCAGTTCACTAAGACGCAATAATTGCCCAGACTTGGTATTGTTGCCTGATAACTCAGCAGTACCATTTCCCACTATAAGTCCCTTCTTTGCTTCTTTAGTCCACCTCTTTAATAGGTAATGCTCTGGTAAATTCGTGAAATTATGTAAATCAAAAACTTTTAGAGCATGACGACACAATATCCCCATCGACTGAAATAACTTACATGAGCATGAAATTTCCACTGTGGCCGAATTATAATCAATAGCAAACACTCTTTGTTTCCCTTCTTCGGTTGCTTTATATACATAAACCCCATCGTTCTTAGAAATTTCTTCCATCCTTATAGCCAAGCAGCCCAGATACTCTTTTTCAAATACATTAAACATCTTATTCGTGTAAGTTTGTACTGCATGGCTTAAAATTCCACTTTTTACTATGAGACGACGAATGCCATGCTTACAACTATAATCATCTTGCAACTCCTCTAACCGCATCTCGTTTACTTTATTGTCATAATGCTGAACAACTGTAATAAGCTCCATTGTTTTTGCCGAAATTTGATGGAAAACATTATTTGTACTCTCGCTTCTTTGGGTTGACTTCATATTTGCAGAAAATGTATCCAAACTAAAAGCTGGACACCACTTTTTTTTAAGTGAATACAACTTTCTAAGCCATGAGTGATCTTCTAGTTTGAATTTTTTGATCATCTCAACCCAAGAAACTTCAAACTCTGTTGCATTGCTACACCCATAAAAGCACTTGTTGTAATATTGCTTGAACTCAGGTCTTGTGTAATAAGTAGCAAGCTGTTGTGCAGCATTTTTAGCAATATGCCAAGTACACAACCGATGACGTGTCTCTGAAAATACTATTTCAATTGCATTTGACATTGCTTTATCCTCATCTGTAAAAATGCATTTTGGTTGTTTGTTTCCCATTGCCTCCAGAAATGTCTCAAACAGCCAAACAAATGACTCTGTGGTCTCATCATACAAAAAGGCACAACCAAACAATACATTCTTCCAATGGTGATTAACACCCACAAATGGAGCACATATTAAATTATATTTATTAGTGCGAAATGTAGTATCAAAACAAACAACATCACCAAAGCAGTCATAATCTAACTTTGATCTACTGTCTCTCCAAAAAAAATTTGTCATGCGATTATATTGATCAACTTGTACTGAATAAAAAAAGCTCGGATCCTCACCTTGTCTCCGCTTTAAATAGTTCAGCAAAGCTTGAACATCCCCTGCTTCAATCATCTCATTCTTGTCTTTCTGCAAGAAATTTCTCATATCTTTCTTTAAGAAGTTGAGATTCTCAGCACCACCAACTTCATTTGCTAAATAGGAGTATGACTTTGATGCTCCTATCCCAGCATTAACCATAGACCTTATTACAGCCCCATGAGCACTAGGTATTTTTCGGCCAGATTTTAGAAATTGCCTTTCTTCAGGTTTTGCAAGTTCATGATTATGATCCGAGTATATATGAGAAATTACCCACTCTCCATCATTGACAGTAAATCGAACCATAGCTTTACAACCTGTTCTTGTTTCTAAGTTATTCACTTTCTTCACCTCACATAAGTCTTCATCCAATTGAAATCCTTGTTTCCAACAAACAAATTCACGTTGCCGAATTTTATTTGATATATCTCTTCGAATGTTCCATTTGCGAATGCTAAAACCTTTTCTCAGAGCATAGTTATTGTATAAATCATAAGCTTCTTTGTCAGAGTTAACTTTCATCCCTACTTTGATGAGTTCTTCTTTGTCACTTGAATGATCCATTAGTATTATCAACCTGGTCATTAAAAAATAATATACCTATATTATTATTATTACAAATAATGTAATTAATTTGAATAACAAGATAAGAGAACCGTCACAGAATAGAATTAATTTTACATTAAGAGAAAGAAAAAAAAATAAATTAACAATTACCTGGTGAATGGCAAAATAAATTGAGGGTTAGAGAGAGAATAATGAAGAAGTTTGCAGGGAAGTTGAGAAGCCTTTCAAATCGGATGTTGTGACATTTCTAATTAAGCTAGTGGTAATGTTTTGCAAGAGAATGGAGATGCCAATGGGAATCAGGAGGGGCATCAAAGCAAGATTACCAAAGGCACGTGTTTGTAGGGTAATGATGTTGTGAATGGAAAGGAAGAGGATGAAATCAGTCATCTGTAGGCACTTTATTCAATTTGTTATTTTTTAAATTTTTAATAAATTAATGTTTCTTGGAATTTGGAAGGTGGGAAGCAGAATTTTTGAAACTAGAGCAAAGAGAGAGAAAGGAAGGAAATTGTTTGACTTTTAAGTATTAAAATTTATTGACATATGTAATAAAATGATTGATTAGTGGTTCCACATAATATGATGACATGGAACATCAGTTGTATTGTAGAATTTCTCCAGTTCTTGACATACTCTTATTGTAATATTAAAAGAAAATAATATTCTTGGATTTAGTTGAATTCAATCCGTGATTCATTCAGTGACTCATCAGTAACTAAAAATAATAAAGTAAAATAAAACTTTAGAAAATTCTAACAGTTGTAACAATGCAACTGCTTAACCTTAATGTACATTGCGCCAAAAACAAAGCAACTACTAGGAAATCAGACACCCATTATTCAGATATTGAACTTGTCACCATGTTTGTTTTTTCCTGTGTCTTCAATTATCCAACAAAAGAATAAATATCCTAGTTGCATCATTTCTGCCTCTTCATCACTTTAACCTTGGAGTCTTAGTTTTCCTAGATTTGATATATCATTATGTCGTGGTTATGGACTTTACTGGCTCTAGCTGCAATTTTCTTTTTCCTCCAAGCATTTTCATGGAAAACAAACACAAAGACCAATAAGAAATTGCCTCCAGGCCCAAAAGGATTTCCAATTTTCGGATGCCTTCATTTGTTGGGCCAATTTCCTCATAGAGCTTTGCATAAACTAGCCGAAAGATATGGCCCCATCATGCACTTACGCTTAGGCTTAGTGCCTACAATTGTCGTCTCCTCACCTCAAGCAGCTGAGCTTTTTCTAAAAACACACGACCTTATCTTTGCAAGCAGGCCTCCCCTTCAAGCAGCGAAGCATATTTCTTATGGGCAAAAGGGCTTAGCGCTTTCTCCATACGGGTCTTATTGGCGAACACTCCGAAAAATATGCACTCTAGAGCTGTTGAGTAGCTTCAAGATCAATTCTTTTCAAGCCATGAGAAAAGAAGAGCTTGATCTTTTGATTGCATCCATCAAAGAGGCGGCGTGTGCCCGTAGTGTTATAGATTTAAGTACCAAGGTTTCTGCTATGAGTGCTGACATGACTTGTAGAATGGTGTTTGGGAAGAAATATTCGGATGATGAATTCGATGAGAGAGGGTTTAAGACTGTTATTCAAGAGGGAATGGAATTGACTGCAAAGCCAAATTTGGGTGATTACATTCCGCAAATTGCAGGACTTGATCTTCAGGGCCTGACAAAGCGTATGAAGGCTGTTGCCAAGGTGTTTGATGGGTTTCTAGAGAAGATTGTTGATGAACATGTTCAGTCCAAGGATGAAAATAGAACCAAGGATTTTGTTGATGTGATGTTGAGCTTTGAGGGATCGGAAGAAACCGAGCACAAGATAGAACGAGAGCATATTAAAGCCATAATCTTGGTAAGCAATATCAAATTGGCATCATTAATTTATCTTTGTCAATTAGAATGCTTCATACTATGGGTCGAGATGATTAACAGTGGAAAACCGATGAACTGGACCTCCCGGTTTGGATTGCTTTTTTTTTTCTCTTTTCACTGATTTCCTGTCCTTGATTCGGTCCTTAAATAATTGAATTTGCTTGGACGGTTTTTATAATTGAAAAATTGCGAACACATAAAAGGGCACCGAAGTTTTTTTACTTGCTAGTTTAACTTATCTTGTTTTGAAATTGTAACTATTATTTGCATTTTGTTTATTCTATTTTTGTCTCCATTTTAACTTGTTTATTGAGTGACGAATCCTATTAATTTTACACGTTAAAAGGCATGAACGTTTAAATAATTCTTTAAAACTATATATCATAACTTAAAACTTTTAGGCAAACCAATGATCCTCCTTTTATGATGAGGTTATGTATTACTAAGGACCTAAATCCTCTCTTGGTGTGAGCTTCCACATGAATAAATATAGATATTTGATTGATAGTAAATAACGGAATAGTTCTTGACAGCACATGACTAACAAAAGCATGCGACAAAAGGGTCGATACTTAAAAGATTATGTGAACACAAATAAGAGGATTATCCTGATTCATTAATAGCTCTAAACATTAATTCTTGTGATGTATGTTTTCTTTATTTTCAGGACATGCTCTCAGCTGCAGTGGACACTTCAGCAACGGTAGTCGAGTGGGCACTTTCGGAACTCATCAAGCATCCTAAAGTAATGAAGAAACTACAAAAAGAGCTAGAAAAAATTACGGGCTTAAACAGAATTATTGAAGAATCAGATTTAGAAAGCCTGGAATACCTAGACATGGTTGTCAAGGAAACTCTGAGGCTTCATCCTGTAGCACCATTTTTAATTCCACATGAATCTATCGAAGATTGCACAATTAACGGATTCCACATACCCAAAAAATCAAGAGTAATTATAAACGTCTGGGCAATTGGAAGAGATCCTGAAGCGTGGAATGATCCTGAAATATTTTTTCCGGAAAGATTTGTTGGGAATAGTATTGATCTACGTGGACACGACTTTCAGCTTTTGCCATTTGGTTCTGGCCGGAGAGGGTGCCCTGGAATGCAATTGGGACTCACCATCGTTAAGCAAGTGATTGCACAGCTTGTGCATTGCTTTGATTGGGAGCTTCCTGGGGGAATGTTGCCAACTGAGTTGGACATGACCGAAGAGTTTAGTCTTGTCACTCCTAGGGCCAAACATCTTTTGGCTATTCCAAGTTATCGCCTTAACATTTAACTACGATATCGTTTGTTTGATGCTGGATTAACATAAAGCAGTTGTTGAGAAAACAAAAACAAAATAAACAAATAAAATCATTTGTTACTCAACAATTATTTGAAAGAAGATTGTTCCTAATATTTGAAAGACTGTACCTAGCTATTTGAGTTTGAGTTGTGAAATGAGTGGCTTCATAATTATTCTGGTAACAGATTAAAATAAAATGGCGGCTTAACGTTATTATTCATTCAATACGCTTAAGCTTATGAAATAGTTAATATGATTGTTACTCAACAATTTTCAGTGTTAGAGCCCGTTCATGATTTGTGGTTGGAAATTCAAGAGTAATTTTGGAAAGTTAAAAGTTAATTATAGTATTTGGTAATTTTTTTTCAAATCACTTTTGAAAAAAATACTTCATGCATCCTACAATAAATTTTGAAAAACAATGAATAAGTAGATTTTAAAATTTAATTTTAAAAATTAGCTTCATTCTTTAATATAATTCCACATGTATCCTAACATTTGTTACATAAAGACAAAGTAATCCTCATTCAAATAGAAAATAAATAAGTAATTTAAGGAGAATCAATTAATATTTTATTATCAATTATTTTGAGATAACAAAACAAAAGAAATTTAATTGATAAAATGCAAATTTTATTTACCAAATATTATATATGTATGTTAATTTAAATATATGTGTGTGAGTAAATTTATATTATGTCTATTTTAAACATTTGCAATCTTACATAGTAAGATTTACCAAAAATATGTAACTACATTTAAAACTCATAGTACTTCTAAAAATAAATTTTATTTAACATATAATTGATAATTTTCACATCTAATTATTTTTATGACACAATTACAATCAATTATAAAAGCCATTATCAAACTCACCCTTATTTCATATATATATTTACAGGTGAGCGAAAATCAATCTGTCTTTACATGACTCTTTCCATTTCTCTGGTAGCATTTAGAATCTTTTACATAATTATCATCTAATTAATGTTATTTTGATGTAAATTTTTGCTCAATGTACAGTGATTGATTTGTGCTCCGGACATTCTTCTAAATCAAGTTTTGTGGCTTATTTTCTCCTTGAGGCAAATCACAAGTCTCCTTGTGGTTAATTGTACAACAAAAAGAAATAATTGTCAAAGGGGTCTGAGTGCAATGGGTAGAGTTTTTGTGCTCATTTTTATGCTCTTTTTTCTCTTATCTTTAAATAGGGGATCTTGACCTTTATATAGCATCTTGAGTCAATTGGAGGAGTTATGTGGCATTTTTCTTGTGATAAGTGTCAGTAAAAACCAATGCATGGAGACACTTAGTCACACATAGTAATAATTGTTCATGACAAGTACTCTGTGGACAATTGTAATGTTTTTTACGCTCTTGACATTAAATGGGCTTGGGCTTGGGCTTGACTTTGGCTCTTGTGTTGGCTCCTCATAAAGAGGATTGAGTTTGCAGCATTTTGTCCATAGGCGTATTTTGTAAAATATTTATTGGCCAATAGGCTCATTTAATAAAATGTATATTTGCTTGTAGGCACATTTCGTAGAATATATACTTACTCATAGGCGCATTCCAATAGAATGTTAATTTTGCTTCTAGGCACATTCCATAGAACATATATTTGCCCATAAACAAATAAGCATAGGCAAATTTCGTAGAATACTTATTTGCCTATAGGCTCATTATGTAGAATGTATATTTATCCGTAAGAGCATCATGTAGAATAAATATTTGCCCATAGCGCATTCCGTAGAATATATATTTGCCCATAAATGCATTCCGTCAAATGCTTATTAGCACGTGGGCTCATTGTATAAAATGTTGTTCACCCATAAGCACATTTCGTAGAATATGTATTTACCTATAGGCATATCCCGTAGAATATATGTTTGCCCATAGGTACATTCCATAGAATGTATATTTGCCTTTAGGTGCATTCTGTACAATATATTTTTGTAGAATGTATATTTGCTTGTAAGCACATTTTATAGAATGCTTATTGGCCCAAAGGCTCATACGTAAAATATTTTCTAAGTGTCTAGGCCATTTTTTTTGTAAAGAATGGACCTAGTTTGTTATTTGTAAAAGTAGATTTAGGTCATTCTTTATAAAATCATGCCTTTGGCACTTTGTCAAAGACTCTCCCTTTAGGCATTCTACTTAAAAATATTTTCTAAGTGTCTAAGTTATTTTTTGTAAAGAATGAACCTAGGCCTTTCTTTGTAGAATCACGCTTTTGGCATTTTGTAAAAGACTCACCCTTTGGGCGTTTGACTTAGGAATATTTTCTAAGTGGTAGGTCATTCTATATAAAGAGTGAACCTAAGTTGTTATTAGTAAAAAGTATACTTAGGTCATTCTTTATAACGAATGGATCTATGTCTTTTTTTTATATAATTATGCTTTTGGCACTTTATCGAAGACTCGCCCTTTGGGCATTGGCCTTAGGAATATTTTCTAAATGCCTATGTTGTTCTTCGTAAGGAACGAACTTAGGTCATTTTCTATAAAAAAAAATGGATCCAGGTAATAAAGAGTAAACTTAGATCTTTCTTTGTAGAATCGCGCCTTGGGCGCTTTATCGTATCTTATATTTAGATACTTTACTTAGAATTCTAAGTACTTAGGCCATTCTTGTAGAGAATGGGCCTAGGTTATTTTATGCAAAAAATTTTTATTAGACCTATATTTTTTTGGTGGGTTTTGGGTCTTTCATAATTTGGTCTAACAGTTATTAATTAGTATTTTGAATTTTCCTAGTGACCAAATTCAAGTACAGATTTAAAATAAATTAATTTACATGAAATGGGACTAGTAGGAAGAGGAGTCATTTTCTTTATGTCTTCTATTTATCTTCAATTTCATTATCAAATAATTTGGGTTGAAATATATAAAGCTAAATAAGTTTAAAAATGGCTTCAAATTGTCTACACCTCTACTCCTCATCATTGAGATTGATAAGTTCGAATTACTAGGTCAATGGTTTCACTAACATATTTTGGAGTCAATTTTTAAATCGAGTTTCCAATGAACTATAGTCAATTTTTAAATTGAGTTTCCAATGAACTATATCAAGAACTATATCAAGATAGGTTTTAACAGACTTCTTATTGTTCTTGGATAAGAAGTCTAAAGGTTTTCTTATTGATGATATCAATGATAATAATGACGGTATTGATGTTAGTGACGATATCGACAGTGACCTTGATGTGGAGCTGGAACTTCTAATTATTATAAATGCGTTAACTATCAATATAACATTAACTATGATAAATGCGTTAATTATCGATATAACATTGGAAATAGGCCCATTTTATATCCTTCAATTTGAATTAGTAATTTTAACAAGAATATGCTTGCAATTAGTTTAATTGGAATTGTGATTATCTCAATGACTCAGTTAACAAGACAGAATAAAATAAATTTAATTTCAGAAAATTGAACAGTAGTAACAATGCAGCCGCTGCACCTTAATAAATATTAATATATATATACACATTGTGCCAAAAGGCAGCATTATTCACTCATTAAATTAACCCTATCTCTATTTTTGTTTTTCTCCGATAAAAGAATAAATATCCCAATTTCATCATTTCTGCATCTCCATCACTGAAACCTGGAGTCTCAATTTTCGTAGATTTGATATATCATTATGTCGTGATTATTGACTTCACTTGCTGTAGCTGCAATTTTCTTTTTCCTCCAAGCATAATCTTGGAAAACAAACACAAAGATCAATAAGAAATTGCCTCAGGCCCAAAAGGGTTTCCAATTTTCGGATGCCTTCATTTGTTGGGCCAATTTCCTCATAGAGCTTTGCATAAACTAGCCGAAAGATATGGCTCCATCATGCACAGACGCTTAGGCTTAATGCCTAGCTGAGCTTTTTCTCAAAACACATGACCTTATCTTTGCGAGGAAGCCTCCTCTTCAAGCTACTAAGCATATTTCTTATGAGCAAAAGGGTTTAGCACTTTCCCACTATGGGTCTTATTGGCGAACACTCCGAAAACTATGCACTCTAGAGTTGTTACGTAGCTTCAAGATCAATTATTGTCGGGCCAAGAGGAAAGAAGAACTTTATCTTTAGATTGCATCCATAAAAGAGGCGGCGTGTGCTCGTTGTGTGGTTGATGTAAGTGCCAAGGTTTCAGCTGTGAGTGCTGACATGACTTGTAGAATGGCGTTCGGTGATGAATTAGATGAGAGAGGGTTTATAACTGTGATTGAAGAAGGCATGAAATGAACTGAAAAGCCTAATTTGGGTGATTACATTCCTCAAATTGCAGCAGTTGATCTTCAGGTACTGACAAGGAGTATGAAGGCTGTTGCCAAGGTGTTTGATGGGTTTCTGGAGAAGATTGTTGATGAACATGTTCAATCTAAAGATGAAAACAGAACCAAGGATTTTGTTGATGTGATGTTGAGCTTTGAGGGTTCGGAAGAAACGGAGCACAAGATGAAACGAGGGCACATTAAAGCCACAATCGTGGTAAGCATATATCAAGATGGCATTGTGTTTGAATTTATTAATTAGCTATGCTTTGTTAATACTATTGTTCGGGCTGGATGAGCGGAAAACTGGTGAAGGGGCTCGAGCCTGTTGGTTCGGTTCAGTTTTCACTGGTTTTTGTTTGGTCCTTGATTCGGTCTTAAAGAGTCATATTACTCAGTTCGGTTTCCAATTCGAACCGACCAAAGGGAGAACTGAACCGTGAACCAAATCTTTTTCGCAAGTTAAATAGAGGAGCACACAGAAAAAAGCTACTGTTTATTTATTTACTACTAGTTAAAGTGTTTTTTTTTTTTTCAATAAACAATAACTAATGCTTGCATTGTATTTATTTACCACTTTTGTCTCCATATAAACATGGACAGGTGAAAAGCCCTTTTAATTCAATATTGATTTTGCACGTAAAAGAACACATTTAAGTAATGTTTTGATTCCATGTCATAAAAAATCGCAAGTGTTGCATCCATTCTCCTAAACATTTTCGTTAGGTTCAAAAATCTAATACGATCGTAATTGAAATACTATTCTTCGACTTTGATTACAAGAAAGTGACACACATGTCATATCCTCAAAGTATTCCAACACGACATGGATTCAGAGAAATCTCCCTATAAAAGGTCATCCCGCTCACTAGGTAAGGTCATTAATCAATAATCAGGCATCCTAAAAAAAGCACGAACTCAGGGCTCTTTCTTTTCTTAAAGTTGTTACTTCGACAACTCCCCATCTTTCACTTAAACATCGGAGGGTTTTCGGCGACAACACTGACATCCTTATGAGTCATTTATTTTGTAGATAGAGGACGTCGAACTTGAAAGCCGGAGTTTCTTAAGCCCATAGACTTCGTCAAAGCCCTCTCTTTGATAAGACTGAATCACTTTAACATGCAGAAATTTAGTGTCAACAGTTGGTGCCATCTGTGGAAACTCAGTACAAAAAGCTTTATTCTCTGAATATGCAATACCGATGGCTCCAACAATTCCTCCAGACCAATCACCTCAAGATTTGAATGACACTGCACCATTGGATCCTCCAAAAAACGTTGGCACCAATGACCCTAAGAACGGTGGATATCAGGTTGAAGATAAAAGAGTTCCTCAACCTGAGGACATGTATCAATGGCCAGAACAACGCAAATGAGCCCTAAACGATAAACGATGGCTCGTACGATAACTCATAGATGAGCTTCGCTCAGCCAAATGCCACTCCAAGCATGGGCACGCTGGGATCTATGAGGAGCATGATCTTATAAAGGACAGACATCGAACTAAAGAGCTTAAAATTGATAGACCTAATTAGAAACAACGGAACATTGACATCGTCGACAAGATCAATGCTATGAACCCTACGGCGTTCTGATCATCAATGATATACCGCAATTGGAAAAGAAAAAGGCCAAGGTCTACTGTGATTTGCCACACACTCAGCATTCTAGCGGATATCATGATCATGCACATACCAGCGTACAATGATGCACTTATTCTGCTCTTCCATATTCTCGACCTATAAGCATTCATTTTACCGCCTCGCATGATACTGTCAATAGCCATTCCCGATGAAGTCCTGAAAAGTAATGAGCAAAGGCAAACTTGGAGAAAGATTATGAGGACCAGCATAAGAAAGTTCAAGACCTTTAGAGTGCAATCGAAGAAATCAAACGACAAGATTGCGATCAAACCAATGTCATGATGTTTGATGAATCACTTTTTGCATCCGAGATCCGAAGTCTCGATCTCCCATCTAATTTTGTCACGCCTACACTGGAAACATACACAGGAATGACTGATCTAGGAATCCATATTGAGAAATATCAACAAGAAGTCCGCAAAGAAGCAATATACAAACCCTTTTTGCTCACCTTAGGAGGATCAGTCGGTACAGGGTTCCTTACTTCATCCCATAATTGTATCCGCTCCTTTTGCCAGCTAGCACATGCTTTCGACCAGTTCTTTTAGGACACAACTGTACTGTAAAAAGATGTTGGCACCCTATCGACTATGACTCGAGGGCAAATTGAAACTCTTTGCAGCTATACAGAAAGATACCATGATATCGTTCTTAAAGTTGGGCCTGCCAATCCCTTGAAGCCCTTGAAGGTCTTAGGAATGTGTTGAGTGCTGGAAAATACATATTTCTATAAGATAGAATTATCATTTTGTACTCAAAGTCTCACTAACATTTCTAATTTTATGTTCTTTAAACTTTAATTATTTGTCTTATTATAATTTAAGTGTTTTATGTATTTTAGGGGTATTTTGTATATTTCATGATGAACGAGAGATCGGACAACAAAACGGATGACATTTTTGGGCTCAGAATAGTTGAAAACCTTATGGAATGACATCAAGGTCAGAACCGTATATGTGAACAGTACCGTATACATGAAAAGTATCATATATGTGAACAGTACTGGTGTAGTAATTATAGAATCTTGGTGGGGCCCACTTGACGCGGCTTTGACCGGCTTATGCGGCATTGAGTGATGACATGGCATCATCCTATTCGACCGAAAAATGCTGACATGGCTTTGATTGGATGATGTGGCATTGACTGATGACGTGGCGTTTCATTATTAAACCAAAAAGTTGACTTTGTGTTGACTGGTGATGTGGCAGCATATTAGTGGACCGAAAAGCGTGTGTACGATACATGCATATACACGGAATGACAGCCCTGATAATGTGTTCAATCCAATTAAATCTTGCCACGTGGCGCAATCCTGAGCGTCCAAATTGCTTTTATCCGATGGTCATAATTTACTTAGTGTATCTATAAATAGAGGGGCTACCCCCTCTAATTTGACATCCCTGAATTAATTTTTGAGCTCTAATTTCTGTAATTCTCTCTCTATACTGTATTTTCTATGTATTTTAATAAAATTCCTATTTTACCCCTAGTTCAAAAATGAGTAGCTAATTTATTTTCAAGCTTGGGTCGAAGATGAAGCCTTAACATGATCTATGGGCTTAATTTGGTAAGTTTACTTTATCTTTCTCTGATTTATTTAGGTCGTTTTGACTTGTTGTTGACAAATAATAATAATCTTGTCTAGATTTAGCTCTGGTATACCGGCTCCCTAATACAAGATTATTGTTGTTTGGCACAATGAGCACTTTACACTTTATTAATTAGAGAAAAACCTCCAATCTAGTATTAGTGGTCCATCTTGACTCAGTGTTGACAGAGAATAAGTCAGAGTTATTTAGTGAATAGTCTTGCCACATTGTCGACTATAGAATTATTTTCACTTGGCACAGTGTGTACTTGATACACAGTTAACATAAGATTATTTCACCTGGCACAATGAGCACTTGATACCCTATTTATTAGAGATAGACCTATGAGGAGTGGAAATACCCCCTTATAGATTAATTGGAATTTAAAAAGGAATATTAAGCCCTTGGTGAAATGTTGAGTGTGAATCCAAAGACTCAAGTACTTATTTTATATTGTGTCATCGTTAATTTGTTCAAGCTATCTTTTTAATTTAAATCCTGCCAAAAAAATCACATCCTACCAATCCACATACAAACTCAGAAAATTAACCCCTACACATGATTAAATCTACCTCCTTGTGGGATCGACACTCGTCACCATAAATCTATACTGCAATAGATTCGTGCGCTTGCGAGTACAACAAAATTTGCACAACAGAATGGCCTCCAACCCAATCGACTATGGTATTACTTAAGGGAGCACAATATAGATAATTAGCCAATGGTATATGAACATGCCAGACAACATATTGTTTTAGAATAGAAAAAAAAGACTCAAAACGCACTAGTAAGAGTGGACAATGATCAATTGTGCATCCAAACTCAACACCATCCTTAAACAAATAGGGATAAAATGATCGTCGTTTTAATGATCAATTTATAAAATGATCATCATTTCAATGATCAGTCTAACGATCATAAAAATCAATTTCAACCAAAAGACTAGGAAAACAAAAGGGCGTCTGCTCCATTAATGAAACAACCTAATCGTCAAGATGAACTTAAAACAATACCAACCAAAAGCCTTATTTCAAAAAAGGTCAGACGTGTGGCTCAAATATCTCTAGCGGTAAAAATTATACCCTTTAAGTCCCAGTAGAACTGCTCTTTATAGCTATCAAAGACAAAGGTCTGCTCGCGCTGCCAAGGAAAATGAGGTCGTCCCTAAGTAACTGAGGAGACACTAATAAACATTGCATCTTTCATCCGGCTGTTGGCCATCACATAAACACATGCTTCAATTTTTGTGAATAGCTCCTTTGGCTACTAAAAAATAATTACTTGAATGAGTATATCGAGGAGGAGCAAACGGAAGAAAAGCATGAAAACCACAACCATACTATGATCATATTTGGCAGACCGTCCTTAGCTGGAAACTCCAACCGTCCAAGAAAACAATGTGCCAAATATTCTTTAGTCCTTGGCATCATGATCGTTTCCCCGACCAAAAGGCCCAAATATAATCCATTTCAATCATGTTCATGGAAGAAGATTCCAAAGGGGTTTCATATCCTCACGATGATGCCCTGGTAGTAACAAATGGTCATAACTTATACAACCCTTAGCAAAGTTCTTATTAACCCTAGAAGCTCCGTTGATATCTTGTTTAAGGACACATTTGACATATTAAAGATCGATCATGCCTGGCTTAATGCATACCAATCTATACAGGTCTAGAAAAAGTTGCCTATATCCACTAGGCAAAATCTTCTTACCAGTAACCATAAGAGACCTGTCTTGAACTAAAGACTTGATGTTAGACTTCATCATGGTTGACACTCCTATGGCTTATCAAAGCTTATTATAAAGACCCTTCATGGAATCATCTTGTGCAACCATGCCTGTACACTACCTCAAGCTCCAATTTCCAACTGAAGATGGCATCGAAGTTATGATCGAAAACCAAAAAATCGCTCGAAGCTATTATGTAAGTTCCTCAAAATGAATATATTGTATTACTTTTGAGTCCATCACGGAAACTCCTTTTGCAATTCGACCTTATGACTTATGTTGATTCTTTTTATTCATGACCTGCTGACAAGCTCAAATGTGTAGAACTGGCCATAGACGTTAACTACATTTATCCAATTAAACATGATGACCAAAAAGATCAAAATCAGACTTTACTAGCTCTAAACCTTATTGAATAGCTGACAAAGTTGTTAGTTGACTGCATAGATATCTTTGCTTGGGACCATGCTGGTATGCCCAATATTAATTCAAATATAACATGCCATATATTATCCACAGACCCGAGCTTTAAACTAGTAGTCCAAATTGTCTTTCCTTTAATTAAAGATTGATATCAAGTTATTCAAGAAGAGGTCAATAACCTCTTAGCCATCGGTTTCATTTGTGAAGTTCATTACCCTCAATGGATTGCAAATGTGGCTATGGTGAAAAAGGTTAATGGCAAGTGGAGTATATATGTGGATTTCTAAACAACTTGAATCGAGTTTGTCATGAGGATAGTTACCCACTCCCCAAAATTGACCAGCTTATAAATGCAACATGTCATGTTATATTGAATTTTATGGATGCATTCTCTGGATGTAACCAAATCAAGATGAATAAAAATAATCAAGAATGGACAACTTTCATCACCAACCAAGGCTTGTATTGCCATAAGGTCATGCCTTTTGACCTCAAGAACATATCGAAGGCTCATCAATCACATGTTCAAACCATAGATCGAGAAAAAATAGAAATATATGTAGATGAGACGATCACTAAATCCCTTAGAGTTGAGGATCACTTTAGTAATTTACATGATACTTTCAACATCCTTCGGACGTATCAAATGCGGCTCAACTTTGAGAAGTGCACCGTTGACATTTCTTCAAAAACATTCCTAGGATTTGTGGTAACTCAAAGGGGCATTGAAGCTAATCCCACCAAGATCAGAGCCGTACTTGATCTAAAGTCTCCTTAAACAAATTAAAGAAGTACAACGCCATATAGGAAAGATCATGGCATTAAATAAGTTTATCCCTCGATCAACCAACAAGTGTTGTCCATTCTTTGATGTCATTAAAACGAGTTGTAACTTTTGATGGGATGATAATATGGAAATGCCCTCCAACAAATAAAAGGACACTTGGGAAATTCCCTGATATTGGCAGAACTGACGTCTAAAGAAACTTTATTGTTGTACTTAGCTGTCTTCGAACATGCAACCAGTGGTCTCTTATTTAGCTAATGTGAAAAATTTCTCAAAGATCCGTTTATTATGTCAGTAAAGCATTTAATGAACCCGAGACTCATTATTCTCTAACCGAGAAGCTCGCACTCACTTTAGTAGTAGCAGCACGAAAACTCCAACCACACTTTCAACCACATGCAATCCCTCTCCTTACAAACACCCCTCTCAGACAAATCCTCCACAAACTCAATCAAGCTAGTCATCTTATTAGATGGTCAATTGAGCTCAGTGAATTCGATATCGAGTACCAACCATGACCATCAATCAAATGACAAGTTGTGATAGATTTTATTGCGAAATTTGCTCCCCATGGCGTGTCGATTATAAAAGAAGCATCTATAAACTCATCAATTGTTTCAATCTTAGAACTTCTGTGAACAACCTCTTCTTGGAGATTATTTTCGTTGAGGGGGTTAATATTAAAGGTCGAGTACAAAAATTGTCTTATATTTACTTTAGATTGATAAAATCACTTCACTTATATTATTTGGTTTCAATGTAACAGATAATGAGGCCAGATACGAAGTAATTTTGAACTTCGTCTTTGTCTGAATATAAAAATAAAGCATTTAGAAATCCGAAGTGATTCTCCATGATTGTCAACCATGTTTCTGTAAATTATCAAACGAAAGAAAGGCATATGGAAGCTTGCTTGCAAAAAGTAAGGGATATAATCAAGTGTTTCAAATCCATCAAATTCATATTAATTCAGCAGTTAGAAAACTATAAAGCTGACGTATGTTGTGCAAATTTTATTGTACTCACCAACGCACGAATCTATTATAATATAGATTAATGGTAACGAGTGCCAATCTTATAAGGAGCTAGATTTAATTATGTGTAGGGTCAATTTTTCAAATTTGTATGTGAATTAGTTAGAGATGATTTCTGAGCAGTACTAAGATTTGAAATAAATGTTGAGAATAAATTAAAGTTTGAACAATTCAAATGAAACGCTTGAGTCTCTGGATTCACACTCAACACTTTACCATAGACTTAATATTTCTTTTTAGTTCCAATTTATTTATGCAGGTGTATTTCCACTCCTCATAGTCGTAATGTTGGTAAATATGGTATCACACACTCATTATGCTAGGGCGAAATAATCTTCTATTAAATGTGGTGTTAAGTACATGTTGGCCAGGTGATAATAATCCTATTGTCAACAAATGTGGCAAGACCGTCAACTATACAACTTATATGTATTCTCTGTCAACATTGAGTCAAGATAAACTACTAATATTAGATGGGATTTTTTCATTAATAAATATAGTGTATAATGCTCATCATGCCCAACGGTGATGATCTTGCATTAGGGAGCATGTATACCGTGCAAAATCTAGACAAGATTATTATTGTCTGTCAATGATGAGTTAAAACAATCCACATAAATCATAGAAAAAGTTGATAAACTTATCAAATTAAGCCTATGGATCATGTTAAGGCTTCACCTTCAACTCAACCTTGAAACTAAATTAGTCACTCATATTGAACTATGGGTAAAATGATAATTTTATACTAAAATATGTAGAAAATACAAGATGGAGAGGTAATTGCATAAAATAGAGCTCAAGTTTAGATTTAGAGCTGTCGTATTAGAAGAGGAGCCCCCTATTTATAGACACAATAGTTAAATAATGGCCATTGGATGAAAATAACTCAAATGCTCAAGATTGCACCATGGCGCAAGCTCTGCTTGAATGGAACACGTCACTGATGACTCTATAAAATGAGAGTTATCATGACATTTTTAGACTTAAATCAATATTACTTAGAAAGTAAATAATGTGTTTTTCTTTCATTTTTAGTTACATTTTACATGAGCATCTATTTGAGTTTAATTTTAATAAATTGACTGTGTTTTAGATTACTCTGTGCTCTGATCATGTACATGATTGTAGGTGACCAAAAAGCTCAAGTTTTATGGATGGAATGTTACAGCAGCAGACTTACAGAAATGATTAAGGACTTGTCTACAGAGGAACTAAAACAAATCTGAATCAGAAAAGATGTTGTAGCACTTTCTACAGCAATCCAAGAGCAAATACAGACAAGACTACTCATGTGTTAACTAACAGAGCATGCTACAGTCGTTACTGCACTGCCACAGTTACATGCATACAAAACAGTAACAGAGGCACAAAAAGATATACGATCATAGGTTGCTAAAAAGATACACATGACCACATGCTTTTAATTGTCCTAATTTTAAAATATAAAAAGAGCACACATGAAAAGAAGGAGAAGGCCGTCACCTGAAAAAAATTAAGAGAGAAAACAAAAGAAAACAGAGAATAAGAGAGATTTGAGGGCTACAACAAGGGATTCGAGAAGAAAAATAAGGAAAGATCGCAAAGACTTAGTATAACTCAATTCCTCATCTTTATTTTCTTGTTTTTATTTCTTTTTGGTAATGTATTTGATGGCAAAAACAAGTATTCTTACTGTTTTAGTACATATCATGAACTAAACATTGATGTAGTTGGGTGTTAAACAAGCTTAATGGTTATTTGACTTATATACGTGTGTTGGTCAGAATCTGCTATAGCATTTTGTCTTGATTTTACTTATTATAATTTTCTATTTTAGTTGACCACTAATTTAGTAGATACTAGCTATGAAGAAGCCTAAAAAAGGTCTAATTTAGTGGAATAAATCAAGATAATACATGATTTTAGATTGAGTTTCCCAAGTTGAGTTAATTTCGATTTGGATAAGACCATATTTAATATAATATTATTGAAGAACTAGACAAAGGGATTCATCTTGTAGGGTAATTGGAATCTAAAATGCATAATATTATATCTAATGTTTGCATAACAATTGGTCACTATTAGGTTGCATGTAGATATAAGATATCCAACATGCGATAGCTGAGAATGCACGAGAGATTTTATCTAGTGCTATAGTAGATGTTGTAACCATAGTATTATAATTAAAAAAGCAGTCAATACCAATAAATGAGTTTAAGCACTCAACTATTCATTTGCTATTGAGTATATCTTTGTGTTTAGTTTTAGATCTTCTTTATTGCATTCTGTTTATTACATTGTTAATTTCATTATATCATTATTTTTGTCATTTAGTATTCTTTATTTAGTTTACTGAAATTGCACTGTTTAGATTGCTGTAACAATTTTAATAATCGCTATGGAGATAATCTTGAATACTCATCATTATATTACTTGTTGTATACGCTTGGGCATTAACACCTATAGCAATATGCATATCAACAGTCACCAAAGCTGTGATTAAGTGAATTGCATGTAGCATACGCGTGTTTTTTGGTTAAATAACATGCTGCCAGGTCATTAGTCAACGTAAAAGTCAACATCATTAATTCAATGTATTGCATGTATCGTAAGCTCATTTTTTGGTCCAATAAGATGTTGTCACATCATCGGTCAATAGTAAATGCATACATAGGTCAAATAAGATGCTACCACATCATCGATTAATACCATATCAGCTGGACCCCACCAAAATGTTAAAATTATGATTTTATTCTCTTCAGCATTCTTAAGGTTTTTAACTATTTTGAGCTAAAAAAAGTTATTTGTTTTGCTATCCAATTTCTTGTTAATTGTGAAATGCCCAACATACTCCTAAAATACATAAAACAATCAAATTATGAAAAAAAACACATGCAATCAAAGTTTAAAGAACTTAAATACATAAAAGTAGAAATATTAGTGAAACTTGGAGTGCAAAATGATAATTTTTCCCTTTATAAATATACATTATCTAGCATTCAAAACGCACTAACTTGTTTAGTTGCCACGCATGTGGCTCGAATTCCAAGATTGTCCACATTGAATTACTTTAAAAAAAAGTTATCGATAGGCGAGAACCTATGGTTAGAACAATTTACCATGACTCTAATTGTATGACCCTAATCAAAGAGTTCATTGATAAAGGTGTCCTTTCCAATGATAAGCTCATGGCTTGTAAGTTATGTTATCAATCTGCTCAATATTGTTTGATGGATGACATTTTATATCGGCAAGGGTATACTTTACCCTATCTTTGAAGTGTCACACTAGAAGAGGGGGATTTACATCCTTAGGGAAATTCATGAGGGCATTGTGAAAATCACTCAGGCACAAAAGCATTGACTTTCAAAGCATTATGCCAAGGATATTATTGGAAAACATTGCGCAAAGATGCTAATCACGTTGCTCGCACCTGTCATAATTGTGAGATAAATGCTAATATTCCATGAACAGCCCCGAATGGGGACATGATCTAATCGGACCTTTGCCAACTAGAAGAGGACAAGCAAAGTATGCGATGGTGGCAATGAATTACTTTACCAAGTGGGTTAAGGTTGAGGCCCTAGCCACAATCTTAAAAAAAAAAAAAAAACAATTTTGTCAAATGCAACATCTTTTGCAAATATGGCATACCACGAGTCATTATTAACAATAATAGTAATCAATTTGGTAACTCTCAATTCATGAATCTCTGTGTCGAACTTAACTTTGAACTTCGCTTTGCATCACCAACACGGCTTGGAAGCCGCTAACAATGTTACAAAGAAAGACTTAAAAAATGGTTTGGAGCACATAAGGAGTATACGTTAATGAAACTCATGAAGTACTCTGGACATATCAAACGACTAGTACAACAGCTATAGAAGACACTCCCTTTTTCTTAGCTTTTGGCCATAAAACAGTAGTGTTGGTGGAAATCAAGCTACTGACTCATTGTGTGCAGAACTACTCCAAGTATGAAAATCAACAAATTTTGTTCACAAATCTTGATCTTTTGGAGGAAAGGCGGGAATTGTCTCAAATTCAGTGTCAGCTTACCATGAGCAGGCTATTTGTTATTATAATCAGATTGTTTGAGCTCATGACTTTTTTTGAAGATGGTCTTGTGCTCAAGAAAATCATAGTTAATATGACGCATCCTAAGGATGGAACTCTTGGCGCCAAGTGGGAAGGCCCATACAAGAATGTCAGGATGGTGCGTCCAGGGATTTACCAACTCAAAGGGGTGGATGGGCACAAGGTCAAGAAGAATTGAAATGTAGAGATGCTTCTTAGATATTATGCTTAAACCGACCTAATTTTTTGTTTTACATAACAAGTATTGTCATTTACTCATATTTAGTGTTTAGATTTATCTCATTTTGTTTTATTTCTATTTTCCCTAAAACTCTTGCTGCAACCTACTTTGTAAGACTTATAGCCTCTTTTTACGATCCGAATTCAATAAATTATAGCGCTTGTTGTGGCCCAAATTCAGTGATTATGGCCTTTGTCGTAGTCCGAGTCTAATGATTACGGCCTTTGCTGTGGCCCGAATATAAGATATTTGAGCCTTTTTCCCAGCTCGTTTTTTAACTATTATAATTTTTGTTCGATCTTTATTACATCCCATTGTTCACACTATTTTTTAAATCAACTGGAAATTTTGCTTGTAGCATTCTAACACTTAAGTCTTACATTAGGATCCTTAGTCTTTGCAAAACATAAATAATTTAGTCCTAAACTAAACATAGATTTACTCTAATTTGGTCTATATTCATCCGAGCCAGTCCTTCCCTGTTCACTAGGCCTTGATTAATCTCACGTGATCTGATCCCTTTCTTTATCCATGTTCTGATCTTCTTTTGGACCAACCTTCTCTATTATCTCGGCTTTGGATTCCTCTATTTGTTCCCTTATGCTCGAAACATCTAGTTGAGGATATTTCTCTAACACTACTTCTAGGGTAGATTCAAAACCAAGGAGACTCCCTTCGTCGATTTAAGCTGGTGTTCATCACTTAACTGCTCAATCGTGCTCTTTTGCTCGGCCATTATCTTATCTTTCTCCATGAGCATTTTCTCGGAGTGGAAACTCCAGTTTTCCAGCTTTTCAAGTTTTTGCAAATTCGTTTCCAACTCCTCAAGCCTTTCCTACAAACTCTCTTCTCGGCTAAATCAACTTCTGCCCTTTCCTCAAATTGAGCCCTTAAGGTCTCCATTTCTTTCTGAAACTTGTTTTACATGGCTGGAACTTTTGCTCTTTGCTTAGTTAGCGGGTCGAGTTGCTTTTTAAATTTGTAATGCAGATACTTGGCCTAACAAAATGCATAGGTGAAATGTTTTAATCTGAGTAATATTTTAGATAGGTAACATGGTGCCTCACGTCTTGGTCATGCACCATCGATCATTCCCAAGCCTCTGTGGCAGATGACTCGTTCAATTCCTTGGCCTTCTCAGTGTTCACATAAGCCTTGGCAAAATGCACCACATGCCGAGCATGTTCAAACCTTTCTCTTTTTTCTCTTCTTTCTGCTTCTGTAAGGTTCTAAACTGGCCTTGTTGACGCAACACTGGGGATCGAAAAGAGTTGGGGAACTGTTGCTGCTGTAGTCTAACAAGTAATGCTTGGAGATTCCTTTGTTGATGTCCTCGAGATTGGTGGAAATTGTTAGGATTGTAGCTGTAATTGGAGTTAATCTTGTATTTAGCTGGCATAATATTCTTGTAATATTCTCTCATCTATTGTTGGTACGTAAATCAATTAGTTTAGGAAGGTTGATTGACTGGAGGAGGTCAAGCTTGATTTACGGATGTAATCTTGTATATATGTGTATAGGATGGAATGGCAGAGCAGCGATTTTCACCACACCAAAATCTGTTTGTTCAGAAATACATTCTGATCTCTTTCTTCTAATTCCTTTTTAGTTTGTTCCTCTCTTTCCTTTTGCTTTTCAATCTTTCTAGAATTCCTAACGACAGCTTGCCTGCCTCCTGGAAATAGTATTAGTCATACAAAAATCAACGATTAAAATTTACTTTTAAGAAAATTTTACCTTTTCTTTTTCTTTGAAAAACTTGTTTCACTCTAGCCTCGTGCAAAGGGACCAGTCTGCATGACTGGAAGCTTTCTAGAAATACACGGTAGCCCATACTTCATATCCCCTAGAAATCAACCCTATTATCCATAAACCCAAAACCATTGATCTTTGAAGTCTCTGTTGGTAGTCCATAAATCTAGGATGAACTTTTTGGCTATAGGCCATGCTGATAAGTAAAACCAGCCATCGTGCTTTTTTGGGTTACTTTTCAGATTAGAGCATCTTTTTAACTCCTGAAAGGTGGGTTCGGGTAGACCAGCTCTTACCCATGATAGATACATCCCACCTAAAACTCTCCATTTGTTTAAAGCTAACTGATAGCGAGCTAAACCTAACGAACTCAACATCTTCACGAAATCGGGTTTCATAGGTAATATCAACCCGCAGTCAACGAATTTTGTGCAAATAGCTACTGTGTCATTTGAAGGGCTACCTGGTTTCCCTCATCTCCTTGGTAATCTCACTTCTACCTCACTAGGGATGTGGTATTTCTCCCTTAGGACCTCAAGGTCACCCTCCTGAAGGATAGACTCTATCTTATCCATATCATACACTTTGGGTTCAGTTCTAACAATGGGCTCTAGATTTGGTTTCTCACTTGTCCTTTCTTTCTTCTCCTCTTCTTGTTATCCTCACTAGACTCCTCATCCTCGTTTGTTGTGGTATCGCCAATTTCGTGTATATATCAATTTCCCTAAAGATAGGGTCATCCGTGCTTCCTTTAGAATCTAACTCCGTCCTACTTTCTATGGTTTCTTCACTAAAACCTCTCTCGTCATTGTCTCCGAAAACCTGACCCGAGGACTATCCCGATATTTTCTAGGAATCACTGCTAATAGAATCTCTATTACTAGTCATCCTATGAGCAAAAACTGGCCGTTTTTCCCAAAAGGAACTTAAATCAACACACTCTTGGTATCTAATATTGCATTATATTTTTCTCTATGATTTGAAATTCAGAACGAAAAGGAGAGTAATTTGCACAGGCTGAAATATTAATTCAAAAAAAGAGAAAACATACTAGTGACACGATTGATCCTTTCTATCTAAGTTGTTGAGCACTTCTAATTTTCTCTGTTGTTCTTCCTTGTCTTTGAGTTGCATTTGAAATTCGAACTAATTTGGGTCACTAATAAAAATGGAAGCAAATCGAACCCTCTCGTTTTGAACATGTTCACCTCTTATGACCCGTTGAATTTTTAAATTAAACTGGGGTCTCCCGGTTACTTCCCCCCATTTTACCCCAACCGTTTGATTATAAGTTATCTTTTAAGATCTTTCCACGTGGCACAAATAATGGGATGTGACTTGTTGAAAGATGAGTTCATGTCATTTCATATTAATGCGCACACGTGCCCAAATTCATGCCTCCTGATTTGTCACACGTGGCTTCTTCTCTCCCAAGTTTATTCCTAGGTGATTAAGATCTCTCTGGATTCTTCGTTTTGGTAATCGATTTCCGACTTATCTTACCCGCCTATTGCATCAGGATTTTAGTTTACTTTTCCTTTCACTCCTGGCATAGAATAGGTAAAACTAAGGGACTAACTATTGCATCTATTCTCCCAAACACTTTTGTCGGGTTCAAAAACCTAATACGATCATAATTGAAAAACTGTTCTTCGATTTTGATTACAAGAAAGTGACACACTTATCAAATCCTCAAAGTATTCCAACAGGACATAGGATTTAGAGAAATCTCCCTATGAAAGGTGATCCCGCTCACAAGTAAGGTCACTAATCAATAATCAAGCATCCTAAAAGGAGCACGAATTCAGAGATTTTTTTTTTATAAAATTGTTACTTTGGTAATTGCTGATCTCTGACTTAAGCATCAAAGCGGTTTCGCCGGTATGAGTTGTTTGTTTTGTAAATAAAGGACGTCGAACCTGAAACTCGAAGGCATCATCTAAGATCTCACTTTTGTAAGACTTGATCGCTTTAAGTGCAGAATTTAGTGTCAACAATGAGTAATAATAAACTTTTGGGCGATTGGAATAGATCCTGAGACCTGGAATGATCCTCAGAATTTTTTTCCAAAAAGATATGTTGGAAGTAGTGTCGATCTTCAATGACATGACTTTCAGCTACTACCATTTGGTTCTGGCCGCAGACGGTGCCCTGGATTGCAGTTGGGACTCACCATATTTAAGCAAGTGACTACACAGCTTGTGCATTGCTTTGATTGGGAGCTTCCTAAGCGAACGTTGCCAACTGAATTGGACATGACAGAAGAGGTTAGGCTGATAACTCCTATGGCCAAACATCTTTCAGCTACTCCCAAGTTATCGCCTTAAAATTTAATAATGTTGTTTGTTTAATTAAGAGAACAAAAACAAACAAACAAACGAAAATTCGTTTTGGTAATAATAACTATTTTTGTTTTATTATTATCATTTTGCCAAAATATATTGTCCTAATTGGCTTATTGGTTCTATCCGGTGACTACTCCCAAATTATTCCCTCATGGCCTCATATATATTTCAAAATTTACTAAAAAGATCTTATAAAATTAAGTGACACTCATCGAAGGATCAGCAGCCCTTTCTATACATTAGTTTTTATATGGATAGCATGTAAGCCCTTAGATCCAAGAAAAATGAAGAGTTAAGATCAGATAGATACTCAATGGAAAATGGAACATTAATGCTAAATTTGATTTTTTTTTTTTTTGTCTTCTCTCTCATCTTTATTCAACATCCTATTTTTCTCTTCTCGTCTACTATTTTTTCGAATGGGTGGACATTTGGTTTAGTTCAAGATGAATTTAATCAAAGTAAACCAAACAACATTAAATCGAATTAAATTCAATTTATGTTCGGTTTAAAATTTTTCAAATGAGACGATTTTAGCATTTAGTTCAGTTCGATTTAATTATTGAGAAAAAACTAAATTAACCGAAAAAATAAAAGAAAATGAATAAACCAAATGGAATTGTATCAACCAAAACGAATCGAACTAAATTTTTTTTTTTATTTTTTTTTTTCCGTGTAATAGCCACCCCATTTTTCCTATTCTACCAAAGGGCTACACTGTACATTATAAGATCAAAATCTATTCAATCAATATATATATATATATAGTGATTTTTCAGTAATGGATAAGATAAAAGATAAAAAAAGTGCTTGTTTCAATATATAATTTATATCTAAATTGACGTGATATCCGATGTGTTACTGTAACACGCGTGCATGCAATGGATTTGTCAAACGTGGCTTATTGAATTGGAAGCAGCTAGCTACTTGTGTCATTAAGGCCATCTGCTTGCTTCACCTGTTTGCTTGCCGCATGTATGGTCCACCTGCTTCGTTGAAGCGGTGCTTATATTTACATATAAATTAAGAGCTGCTTGCTAATAGATTTAATTGCAACCAAGATCAAAGCAGAGACAGAGAGGAAAAACAAAAGAAAAGGAGAGAAAGAAAGAAAGAAAGAACGAAAGAAAGAAAAGGAAAAGAGAAGAGAAAAAGGAAAATAAGAAGAAAGAAAAGAGAGGCCTAGAGTGAGGGAAAAGAAAAATAAGTTACGGGAATTGAAATTGGATAGTTAGAATTATATCCATTGGATTTGTGGGTAATAAATTTATGAAATTTAAGCAGTTATGATTTGTTAACACTATATGCATAAGTTTTTATATCACTTCTATTAGTTAAATTTTGAATCTTGTATTTTAGGAGAAATCTAAGAATCCAGGAACCCACATGAGTCCCAACGAACCCCAGAGTGAAATAAGATCTATGAGTAGATACTATTATTACTATTATGTATTCTGTGAAGCATTTATGTTTGATAGTATGATTTAGTATTATGTTATAATTATATGTATGCACATTTTATGTTTGATTGAGTCATGAGATATGATTGCGAGTCATCATATGTGTGTCCTTCTTTATAGGCTCTGCGCTTGCGTATTGAGAGTTAGATTACTCTGCCTGTGCGATATAGTAAATTTTTTCGAGTATTAAGAGATTTTTCCCCTGTTTTGCTCGTTCGATGATAATCTCAACGAGTATGATAGTTATTCCCCTGGGTACTATTTGATACACTTTTGTCATGTATGTATGTATGATTTTCATGTTTGTTGATGTATTATATTCAACGCAGAGTTATGTCACAAGATTATGTATAAGCAATAGACACTACTTCATTTATATATATATAATTATATTCACTCACTGAGCTGCAAGCTCACTATTTTACTATTTACCTCATTTCTTCCAAGTTTCTGTAGGATTTTGTGCAGTTCATTTTCTAGCCAATAGAGGTTGGACCACAAGACGTATTACTTTTTTACTTGCATTTTGAGCATGTTTATATTGCTTATGTTTTTATGTTTATATTTGAAGTATAAGTATGTATCGTGAGACATAACTGCACAAGTTTTGAATATATTTCGGATGAGGCACAGCTGTTATTATATGATTATCGTAGAGGCCTAAGGCTAGTTTTATATATTTATGAATTCAGTTTATATCATGAGATTCTAGTATTAGATTGATCCCATGATTCGCCTCAGATCTGACAAATGGGTCGAGGCGGGTCGTGTCAGTCACTTACTAATAAAAGTTGTAAAATTATTTGTCTTAGCGATAGATCATGATTATGGTAAATTAACACCTTACAAATGGTAATTTTTTAAAAATTTTGACATATCCAGCTCCAAAATATTAGGGACCTCAGATGAAATTTTTTTTTTTATGATACCTCCTTACTTTTACTAACTTCAATACTCAAAGAAATATAAAAGAACTCAAAATTCAATTAATTTTTAACTGTATTTTAAATACCAACAATCAATATGATAGTAAGAAATTTCAAAAAAGAAAAGTAGTCAAGAAGATATCTCTTTTACCTCCTTCAGAATTATTATTTTAAGAGATTATTTTCTTCAGAAGGGAACCAATAAATATAATAATTTTCTTTATAGAGAAAAGCATAAGAAATTTATAATGTTAAATAATTAAGTTTTTTTAATAGATAAATAATTTAATATTTTTCTTGAAAAAACTTATGATGAATTAATGGTTACACAATATTATTAAGTGTAGCTCTTTAACTTTAGGATTATCAAATATAAAATTTGTATAAAACTTCTTAATTTTAACATAATTATTAATTAAAGAGAGCCCCACAAATAGGCATTCTTATTATAAATAACTTAAAAAAATCTATTAATTTTAGTATATTACGGAAATAAAAAAAAATATATTCCTAATATATTGGGCTTAGGTGACTACAACGAGGCCTTCCTAATATACGGTGTTTTAGGCGACGGGCTAGTTCTTTAAAACCACCCCTATGTATTACTTGAAATACTTAAAGCCACCACTATGTATTACTTGAAATATAAATTATGTATTACAACTATTTAAATGAAGTACTATTTTTATAAGGGTAGGGCAATTTGAAGCCACCATAATATTAAATAAACCCATCAAAATAATTTAAAAACCTATATTCTAAATGAACTCATTAGCGTAATTTAAAATTTTATCTTTTACTTTATAAACCCATCTATTTACCTAATATACCCTTTATGTCTCCTGGCTTTTTAAACGTCTATTTGAATTTTTGTTTGTCAATTGTTATGGTTTCATAATCAAATCGTCCATTGTTGTAGTAGCTTACTTTTTTTTACCTTATTTTTCTCTTAAACTGAAATCTTATAATAAAATATAAGATAGATTAGAGAAAAATACTTCACAAGTAATTAAACTAAATTTGAGTTATATTGGACAACAACTTCACATAGAAATATAAATTTTGTTTATTTAAAAAAATAAATAGAAATTAGTTTTGACCTGTGCGCCTTTTATTGCCAATACACTACATGACTAAAAGTAAATCTCTCATCTTTCGTTGTCCAAAGAAAACTTTTCTAAATTCAAATATTTGATGGAAAAATCTCTTAGAGAGCATATACAGGTAATAAAAACTTGGGAAGGGGAATGCCAAGCTTAAAATATATTTGACTCCAATAGGATCCTGCAAAATATAACAACCAATATGAACGAGACTGGAAAACGATTGCAGAGAGAGCAAAAGAGCGAAAGAATTGCGAAGAAAACACAATTTTAGATAGAGAAACGTGTTAAAAAGTTATAATGTTTGGCTAGAATAATGTTATAATGTTAGGGATATTTTTGTAATAAAAATTTATAATAAAAGTGGGTGTAAAGAATTAATTGGTGGGTTCAAATATACCCTTCCTTTCTGTAATAATGCAGCCACTTAATAAAATTGCTCGTATACTGCACCAAAGGACAAAGCAAACTAATACGCATCACACATCCATTATCCACACTCCATAGTCCCTTCCCTTCTGTAATAATGCAGCCACTTAATAAAATTGCTCGTATACTGCACCAAAGGACAAAGCAAACTAATACGCATCACACATCCATTATCCATACTCCATAGTCCCTTCCCTTCTGCAATAATGTAGCCACTTAATAAAATTGCTCGTATACTGCACCAAAGGACAAAGCAAACTAATACGCATCACACATCCATTATCCATAGTCTCTAGACATTGAATCTAACTCCATTTTTGCTTTTTCCTTGTGTCTTCAATTCTCCAAGAAAAGAATTGATATATCTTAGTTGCATCATTTCTTGCTTTTCATCACTGAAACCTGGAGTCTCAATTTTCTTGGCGTAGATATATCATAATGTCTTGCTTCTGGACTTCACTTGCTCTTGCTGCAATTTTTTTTTTCCTGCTCCATGCATTTTCTTGGAAAACAAGCACAAAAGACAAGAAGAAATTACCTCCAGGGCCAAGAGGGTTTCCAATTTTCGGATGCCTTCATTTGTTGGGCCAATTTCCTCATAGAGCTTTCCATAAACTAGCCAAAAAATATGGCCCCATCATGCACTTACGTTTAGGCTTAATGCCAACAATTGTTGTCTCCTCACCTCAAGCAGCTGAGCAATTTCTCAAAACACATGACCTTATATTTGCTAGCAGGCCCCCTCTTCAAGCTGCTAAGCATATTACTTATGGGCAAAAGGGTTTAGCATTTTCCCCGTACGGGTCTTATATGCGAACACTCCGAAAAATTGGCACTCTAGAGCTGTCGACTAGTGCCAAGATCAATTATTTTCAGGCCATGAGAAAAGAAGAGCTTGATCTTTTGATTGCATATATCAAAGAAGCGGTGCGTGCTCATTGTGTGGTTGATATTAGTGCGAAGGTTTCATCTATGAGCGCTGACATGACTTGTAGAATGGTGTTTGGGAAGAAATATTCGGATGATGAGTTTGATGAGAGAGGGTTTAAGACTGTGATTGAAGAGGTCCTGAAATTGGCTGCAAAGCCAAATTTGGCTGATTACATTCCTCAAATAGCAGGATTTGATCTTCAGGGCCTGACGAAGCGTATGAAGGCTGTTGCCAAGGTGTTTGATGCGTTTTTGGAGAAGATTATTGATGAGCATGTTCAGTCTAAAGATGAAAATAGAACCAAGGATTTTGTTGATGTGATGTTGAGCTTTGAGGGATCAGAAGAAACCGAGCACAAGATAAAACGAGAGCATACTAAAGCCGTAATCTTGGTAAGCAATATCATATTAGCATTATTAATTTTTCTTAATTTGTTAATTAGGACGCTTAATACTGTCGTTCGAGCTTATTACCGCGTGGGTGAGTTGAAAACTAATGAACTAGTCTGAACCTACCGGTTCGGTTCGTTTTTCAATGATTTCAGTCCGGTCCTTGTTCGGTCTTAAAGAATCGAATTCCTTGGTCGGTTTTTGTAATTGAAATATTGCCAACACATAAAAGACACTAAAGATTTATTACTTGCTAGTTTCTTTTTTTTTTTTTTTTCTGAAATAGTGATTATTATTTACATTTTGTTTATTTCATTTTTGTGTCTATATTAACTTGGTTGACTGACGAACCATTTTAGTTTGAAATCATTCAACTAATTCTATAAAACCATATATCAGAACTTAAACTTTTAGGTGAATCAATGATCCCTCTTTACATGAGCTTATGAATAATTAAAAGGACCAAATATTCTCTTGTTTTGAACTTTCACATTAGGGTGGACAAAAATATCCGAGCCGCCCAGGCCTAGGTCGATGGGCTTCAGCCCAACCCTTACACATGAGAGCCTGGACAATGGCTCAAGAAAAAAAGCCTGGACCAGGTCCAGGCTCACTATTTTTTTTAAAAAATAAATTTATAAATTAGAATAATATAATTAAAATTAAAAAAATAACATAAAAATTAAAAAGAAAAATTTAAATTCTTAATTTATAAATCAATGATGATTCAAAAAAGCTAAAATTATAATAATAAACTATCTCTTATCCATTAATTAATTGAAAAAGTGCTTGAATTAGATAATTCAATATTAAAAAAAATTAAATTTCTAAGCTTTTATTTGCTTTATTTATTATTTCACTTTGAAATATTTGTTTTCTTTAATTTATTTATAGTTATAACAACTTGTTGATTATTAATTCATTTTAAATTTAGAATAATTTAAAAAAATTAAAAAAAAGTCAATAAAAGCCCAAGTCCGGCCCGCCCCGGCCCTCATGCTTATCTTAAAGTAGGCTTGGGCCTGAGCTTCAAAAAGTCCGGCCCAAGCCTGCTTTTTGCCATCTCTATTTCACATCAATAAATGTAGATATGTTTGGCCCATCTCATTTGGGTGGCCCAAGCCCAAATTTTTATAAGTTTGGGTGATTAAATAATTAAAGAAAGCTTGAGGGAGTAAATAAAATTTTTCAATAAAAGTAGGTCTGAAAAGTGCATTATATAAAGAAGAATAAGTGGACGTAGCGGCAACATTAATAATCGCAAAAAGACGAGAGAGAAAGAGAGAGACAATGACGTGCTTTTAGAATTAGTGGCAAGGGTTTTAATCTTTGATTGGACGACAGAAGGCGATTTTAACTCTGTTTTCTCTTAAATTTGGAGGGTAAGTTCCTGGCATCGCCTTTTATAATCCTATTGGTCTCAATTTTTATTTTATCCTTTTTTTGACTATTATTTAATATACATATTTATTAGAGAGACATATATTATGTTGTAACTGTAAGCTAAGATTATTGAGAATCTTAATGTTGTTAGCCTCTAGTGTTATCTAAAGAATAATTTGTGCTGTAATCCCATCAATATAGTGGATGGTTATCTCGAAGTCTAGTCCTGTGGTTTTTTCTGCTTTAGGTTTTTTACATAAAAATTTGTCTATTGTTGTTGGTTTATTACTTCGAATTGTGTTAGATTACTTTCTATCTATTTATTTATGGTATACAACTTGTTTTAATCACACAAAGAGGAAAAGATTTTTGTTTCAATTTAATTTGCAGTTGCTTGTATGGGTTCCTTTTCCAACTAAGTGGTATCAGAGTGTTAGGTTATGTGTTCTTTTTATTACTTATGTGGTTGAGATGGAGAAGCTTTCAGTATGCATGATTAAATTAAAGTCATGGAATTATGGTATTTGGAAGTCTAGGATAGAAGATTTGCTATACATGAAAGACTTAAATGAACCCATTGAAGGCGAAGAAGCTAGATCCACCAATTTAGATGATAAGAACTGGGCTTAATTGAACCAGAAGGCCGTGGATACTATTAGGTCATGGATTGATCAAAATGTCACGAAGGAATCCAAAGTTGATGTTTTTTTTAGAAAACTAGAGACAATTTATGAGTAGCCAACAGTACAGAACAAAGTCAACTTGATAAAAATGCTTGTTAACTTGAAATACAATGAGGGGCACAGTATAACTCAACACACTAGTGAATTTCAGGGCTTAGTTGATCAGTTGACTACTATAAAGATTATTTTAGATGATGAGTTACAAGCATTGTTGTTGCTAAGTTCTTTACCTGACAGTTGGGAAACATTATTAGTATCAATGAATAATTCATTACCAAATAGGAAATTAACCTTGGATATAGTTACAAATAAACTGTGGAATGAAGAATCTAGAAGAAAGAGCATTGAAGTGGTTCCTTTTGAGTAAGATGCACTTGTTTCAGAAAAGCAAGAAAGTCGGGGGACAACGCAAAGCAGAAATTCTCTCTAGCAGAACAATGATAACCCTAGAGGAATATCTAAGTCCTAAAGGAGAAACCTCAAGTGCTTTTATTGTCAAAAATATATCACGTTAAAAGGGACTGTAGATTGTGGAAAAAAGAACAAGCAAAAGAAAAAGATGATGCTTAGAAAAATGACAAAAAGAATATTGCAGCCATAGTTGATGGTGATATGGATATTGTTTATAATAAAAGCTCTGTAAATCTCACTTGTCATACTAGTGATTGGGTGATTGATTCGAGTGCTTCGTTTCATGTTGATGTACATCGTGATTATTTCACATCCTATGTTAATAGTGATATGGCCATGTTCAGATGAGAAATGAGTGGGCATCCAAGATTGTGGACATTGAGATATTTTATTAGAAATCAGCATTGGCTATAAGTTATCGCTTAAAGATATCATACAAGTACCTAATATTCACCTTAATTTGATCTTTATAGGCAAGTTTAATGATGATCATTATACTAACTAATTTGGTAAAAGAAAATGGAAGCTCACCAAAGGCTCCATAGTGTTAGTTAAGGGAAGGAAAGTGAACACTCTCTATGTGATAGAAGCTAAGATGAAGAAAGAAGATGTGAATATAACTGTAAAAGATTATAAAATTGAGACATGGCACAAAATGCTTGGTCATATTAGTAAGAAAAGATTGGAAACTCTTGCAAGAAAAGTATTTCTATGCAGCTTTGTAGGTATTTTCCTCAAAACTTGTGTTCATTGCTTAGCTAGAAAGACATATAGAATAGTTTTTAAAAGTTTTCTCCATTTAGAAAGTCGCAAATCCTTGATTCGATTCACACTGATGTTTGCATGATGCAAAGTATATCAATAGGAGGTGTACTTTATTTTGTAATTTTATTGATTGTAATTTTATTGATGACTGTTTTAGAAAAGACTGGGCATTTGCTTTAAAATTCAAAGACTAGATGCTTGATACATTTAAATTCTTCAATACTTATGTTGAAAGAGAGATAAGAAGAAAATTAAAATCTATCAGGGCAGATAATAATAGTGAGTACAAAGGACCATTTAAGCAGTATTACAGATCGCATGGAATTACACTTGAGAAGATTGTACCAAAAACCCCTCAACAGAATGGTGTTGCAGAAAGAAAGAATAGAACAATTAAAGAAAGGATCATGTGTATGCTTTCTGATGCCAAGCTTCTTAAATCTTTTGAGTAGTGGCTATGCGTACTACAGTTGATCTGATTAACCTTTCTCCTTCAACTCATTTAGATGGTGACATACCTGAGAGAGTTTGGACTGAAAAAGATTATAAACACTTAAGAGTGTTTGGTTGCAGAGCATATATTCACATCCCTAAAGATTAGAGATTGAAGCTTGATGATAAAGCCAATGAATGCATTTTCTTATGCTATGAACATGAAGAATTTGAATACAAATTATGAGCTCCAATGGCAAGAAAATTGATTAGAAGTAGAGATGTGTTTCTTGAAGATCACAAAGTTAGTGATAAGAGAAAAATGATGAGTCTCAATCATCTCCGGAGACTCCTATTATTCCACTTTTAGTTTCTCCATCTGCTATTCATGATGATCATAGAGGAGCTGGAGAAGATAATAATGATGGTTCAGCAAAACCAGTTGAGCAAGCATCTCTAAATCCACTTGAATCGCAAGTTGAGTCAGAATTGAAAAGATTTACTAGAGATTGATGACCTTCCACTAGATATCCTCCATATGAATATGTGATACTTACATATGGAGGGGAGTCAGAATGTTTTGAAGAAGCCATGTCTCACCAGCATAAAAGTGAATGGGTTAAAGCCATGTAAAAGAAGATGAAATCATTGAATGAGAACCACACTATGACTTAGTAAAGCTTCCTAAGAGAAAGAAAGCACTGAATAACAAATGAGTTTACAGGTTGAAGACTTAAAATAACTCACAACAACGGTACAAGGCTAGATTAGTTGTGAATGGTTTCAGTCAGAAGAAAGGTGTTGATTTTGAAAAAATATTTTCTCCTGTGGTAAACATGTCTTCTATTTGAGATTTTTTTGGATTAGCAGCTAGCTTGAATTTGGAGATTGAACAGACTAATCTAAATACAGCTTTCTTACACGACGACTTAGAGGAGGAAATATACATGGGGCAACTTGAAGTGTTCAGTGTTAAAGGCAAAGAAATATTTGTATACAAGTTAAACAAAAGTTTGTATGGGGCTGAAATAGGCACCAAGACAGCGGTACAAGAAGTTTGATTTTTTCATGGAAAATCATAGTTTCAGCAAGATTATGTGTGACCATTGTGTTTTTGTGAAGAAGTTTTGTGATGATGATTTTATCATTCTTTTGCTTTATATGGATGACATATTGATTGTTGGCTAGGATGCTAGTAAGATTGATAATCTAAAGAAAGAGCTTAGCAAGTCTTTTGCAGTGAAAGACTTGGGACTTGCAAAACAGATTTTTGGCATGAAGATTTCCCACAATAAAAAATTTAGAAAGTTATGGTTATCTTAAGAAACATACATTGAAAAGGTTTTTGAAAGATTTAATATGGGCAAGGCAAAATCTATTTATTCACCAACTTGTAGGTCATTTTAAGCTTAGTTTTGAGTTTTGTCCTACAAGTAAGAAATAGAAGCAAGAGATAAAAGAAGTTCCTTATGGTTCAATAGTTGGTAATTTGATGTATGCCATAATTTGTATAAAACCAGATATTGCTCATGCAGTTTGTGTAGCCAGTTGGTTTCTCTCTAATCTGGGAAAAGAACACTAGACAGTAGTGATATAGATTTTTAAATATCTCAGAGGCACTTTCAAGACATGTTCATATTTTGGTAGTGACAAACTTATGTTACAAGTGTACACAGATGTAGATATAGTAGGAGATGTTGATTTTAAAAAATCTCTATCAGGATATGTGCTCATCTTTGCAGGGGGCAGTCTCATGGAAGTTCAGACTTTAGCAGTGTGTTGCTTTGTCTCCCATTGAAGCAGAGTATATTGCAATCACTGAAGGTTGCAAACAAACCTTGTGAATGAAGAATTTCCTATAATTGTTGCGTGTGAAGCAAGACAACTTTATTGTGTACTGCAACAGCCAGAGTGCCATACACTTGGTAAAGAATTCAACATATCATTCAAAATCTAAGTATATTGATGTGATGTATCATTGGATAAGAGATGTGCTTGAAAAGAAACAAAGCATATTAATGAGATGTATCATTGGATAAGAGACATGCTTAAGCAGAACAGTTGCAGCTTAAGAAGATTCATACAACAAATAATGGATCAGATATGATGATAAAGTTATTGCCAAGGAGAAACTGAAAAGTTGTATGTAGAGAGCGGGTTTGATGGTGCTCCCATATGATCTGCAGGGGGAGATTTGTTAGGTCTATCTCATTTTGGGTGGGCCAAACCCAAATCTTTATAAGTTTGGGGGATTAAATAATTAAAGAAAAATTGGGGGCTAAATGAAACTTTTCAAGAAAAGTGCATTATATAAAGAAGAATAAGTGGAGGTGGCATCAACATTAAATATTAAAAAAACGAGAGAGAAAGAGAGAGAGACACTGGCCTGCTTTTAGAATTGGAGATAAGGGTTTTAATCTTTGATCAGACGATCAGAATGTGATTTCAACTCTATTTTCTCCCAAATATGGATGGTAAGTTTCTGGTATCGTCCTCTACAATTCTACTGTCTTGATGTTTATTTTATTCTCTCATTGGCTATTATTTGAAATACCCACTTATTAGAGAAACAAATATTAGGTTGTCACAGTAAGCCAAGATTATTGAGATTCTTAATGTTTTTAGTCTCTAGTGTTATCTAGAGAAGAATTTGTGCTATAATCCCATTAATATATTGGAAGATTATATCGAAATCCGGTCCATTGGTTTTTCCCGTTTTGAGTTTTCCACATAAAAATCTGTATTTCTTGTAGTTGGTTTATTGTTTTGGATTATGTTAGATTATTTTCTACCTATTTATTTGTGGTAACATCTTATTTTAATCACATAAAGAGGGAATAAATTTTGTTTCCACTTAATTTGCAGCTACTTGTATGGATTCCTTTCCCAACAAGATATGTGATTGATAGTAAATAACAGAATAGGTCTTGAGCACACAAGATCAATTAAAAATATGTGACAAAAAGCATACTCTTAAAAGATTTTGTTAACACAGATAAGGAGATAATCCTAATTCATTAACAACACTAAACATTAGTTTTTGTGTTTTCTTAATTTTCAGGACACGCTTGCAGCGGCAATGGACACTTCAGCAACAGCAGTTGAATGGGCACTTTCAGAACTCATCAAGCATCCTAAAGTAATGAAGAAACTACAAAAGGAGCTGGAAAGAGTTGTGGGCTTAAGCAGAATAGTTGAAGAATCAGATTTAGAAAACCTCGAATACCTTGACATGGTTGTTAAGGAAACCTTGAGGCTTCATCCTGTAGCGCCATTGCTAATTCCACACGAATCTACCGAAGACTGCACAGTTAACGGATTCCACATTCCCAAAAAATCAAGAGTATTTATAAATGTTTGGGCAATTGGAAGAGATCCTGAAGCCTGGAATGATCCTGAAATTTTTTTTCCGGAAAGATTTGTTGGGAGTAGCATTGATCTCCGTGGACGCCACTTTCAGCTTTTGCCATTTGGTTCTGGCCGCAGAGGGTGCCCTGGAATGCAGTTGGGACTCACCATCGTTAAGCAAGTGATTGCACAGCTTGTGCACTGCTTTGATTGGGAGCTTCCTGGGGGAATGTTGCCAAATGAGTTGGACATGACAGAAGAGTTTAGTCTTGTCACTACTAGGGCCAAACATCTTTTGGCTATTCCAAGTTATCGCCTTAAGATTTAATAATAATTTTGTTTGTTTGATTTCTGGATTAATGCAAAGTAGTTTTAAGAAAACAAAAACAAATTAAATTTACATCTAAAATCATTTGTTACTCAACAATTATTTGAAGGAAGATTGTTTCGTAATATTTGAAAGTAGATTTTGTACCTGGATATTTGAATTTTGCAGCATCATAATTATTCTAGAAGATTTTCATCAATTTTTAGTTCTAAGTAACAGCATATTAAAAAAATATTAAAAATAATAGGCGGCTTAGAGTTTTAATACTTTTCTTTTTTTAATTTAAAAAGGTAGGGGAATGGACAAAGACCAAATTAATTTCTTGGCCCCTATCTCCCCCAATTCGTAAATTTGGATGGCCGGTCAAATAAAACAACTTGATCACTCATAGCTTCAATGTTAAACTCAGTGAATTAATGAGGATCAATTAATTTTTTATTATCAATTCTTTTAAGATAAAAATAAAGAAATGTAATTAACAAAATACAAGAATTATTTTTCATTTATCAAATGTTATATAAAAATAATCAGAAGTATTAGATACATACATGTTTACATTTTCTTTTAATTTTTTTAAAAGGTGGAGGGGTTGGTATAGCATAAATCTATTGTTAACCATCTGTCTACCCCAGATTTGATTTGAAAAAGATGGCCAGCTAAACAATATTTCCTGAAATCCACTTGGCCAGCCCCCGGGAACAAATACATATTTATATAAATATGTAAATAAATTTTATTCGACATTATATACATTTAAATTTTTACAATCTTATAACAGTTTAGTAGTAAGATTTATTAAATATGTTTAATTATTTTTAAAGTTTACAGTATTTTTAAAAATAAAATTTATTTTTAAAACAACTAATATTTTTCATATCTAATTATTTCTATAGCACTAGTGAAATCAATTATTTTCAAAGCCATTATCAAACACACACTTATTTCATATTTACAGTTGAGCTAAAAATCAATCTGTTTTCACATGACTACTTCCGTTTTCTCCGGCAGCACTTAGAATCCTTTCACATAATTATCATCTAATGTTATTAAATAGCGTTTTGGATTTTCCTAGTGGCCAAATTCAAGTATCATTTTCGATTAAATTAATTTACACGAAATGGGACCAACAAGAAGAGAAGAGTCATCTCAATTTCATTGTCAATTAATTTGATTTGAAAGATACAAAAGTAAATAAGTTTAAAATATACAAAAGTAAATAAGTTTAAAATATGGCTTGGAAGTTCAAGACAGGTTTCAACCGACTTCTTATTGTAATATTAACAAAAATATGCTTAGAATTGTGACTAATTCAATGACTTAGGTTATGAGACAAAATAAAATAAAATAAAATAAAACTTGAGAAAATTAAATAGTTGCAACAATGCAGCCACTTTACCTTAGTAAATATTGATACAGTGCCATATAAACATTGCTTTAAGGATTTTGCTACCTTGCAGGTGCTGTAACTTACAACAGCTGCAAAATAGCGTGAACAGTACCACATGTGGGTACTGTTCACCGTATTTTTGCAGCTGCTGTAAAAGGTAGGGGGGCTCCTTGCTTCAAAAGACACCATTTTTCACATGTTGAACTTATTGTCATTTTTGTTTCTTTTTTTCTTGTATCTTCAATTCGGTTAGGAAATTAAAATTGATGGGTGATTTAAGCGAAGAGAAATTAAGGAAAATTTGGAAATGTAATGCCATACAAAGGGACCCAAAAATTTATCTATGTCCACAGGTAAAGATAAAAGGATTCGCTACTTAATTAAGGTTTACAATACTTCTCCTAAATACAAGAAGAAAACAATTACATTATTTCTTGTACTAGGAGAAAACAACTCTGTTATTTAAAACTAGAAGAATAAACTTTACTAAGTAGAAACTGATTTTTCTCTCATAGCCCCTATATTTTAGTTTAAATACTTATTTAATTCTTATATTTTAAAAAATATCTCAAGACACCGTTGCTAGTAAATATGTTACACTCCGGCTCTTATTTTTTCTTATCTTTTACAATAATACTCTTACTACAATTTGAGGACATTAATTAATTAATCAATGAAAAATTTTAATTAACATGTTAATCCATAATTATTTATTAGAAAATTAACCAACAATCGTTCGTCTAAATGAATGGGTATTTTTCATACCCACCCTTAGGGGTGGGCATCGGTTCGGTTTCGGAATAAATTTTCGGTTTCGGTTCGGTTCGGTTTCGAAAATTAAAAAACCGTTCGGTTTTTTAAAAAAAAAAATCGAACCGAAACCGATAAGTCGGTTTCGGTTCGGTTTCGGTACTCTTAACGGTTTTATTTAAGCAATCGGTTTCAAATCGGTTTCGGTTCATCTTAACAATTCGGTTTCTGTTCTAATTCCGCTTCAGCTCCTAATTCGATTTTTCGGATCTTTTTTTATTTCAAACTTGTACAATTATTTTCTCATTTTTAGTACTTGTATAATATATTCAGAGCATGTACAATTTACGATTTCATCAATTAATTCACAATTCGTCAATTACTACTACTACATCAAAATATACTATAGTCTATTACTACAATTACCAAATCATTTATCATCATCACCACATTAACTTAACATAATCCATTAGTCCATGACAACATAAAAAAAAAATACAAATTCCAACGATGACACAAAATAAAATAAAAGAGCATCAAATACCCAACAAGGCAACAACATCCATGCAACATCCAAGACAACATCCATAGCCATAAGAAACGGCATTGACTTTCGGTCAAGGACCATTTTAAAAACTTTACAAACATATGAGGCCACAATAGAATTCTTATATGCAAATATTTTCTAAATAATGGGTTCTAATAAAATTTTAAAAACTAGAGGGATTTCAATGATAATATCCCTTCATCATCTTCAACATTTCGTCTCTCTCTCTCTTCGCACAGTGAACACCGAGCAGCAGCACAAACACAGTTACAACTTACAAAAATCAAAAAATAAAAAATCCAAAAAATTTACAATAACATACGCACATAAATCTAAATATATCTTATGTAATAATAATAAAAAAATAAAATAACAAAAGTGAAGAGCAAAACTTTTAGATCTATTTTCAAAAAAAAAAAAGGAAAAAGCAAGAGTAAATTACTTGGTTGGGTGGCTGGCGATGGAGGAATGGAAGAAACGGCGGCGGCAAGTCGGCAGCAACGGTGGGTAGATTCGGCCACAGAGATTCAGAGAAGAAGTCAGCAGATTGGATTGGAGAATGGAGAGACGAGAGAGTTAGAGACGGGGAACTGAAGAAAGATAAAAAAAAAAAAATTGATTTCTGATTTTGTGTATATATATGTGCGGGTGAAATTACAAAAATGCCTAAGGTTCTGTTCGGTTCGGTTTTTATAATTTTTAATCCGAAAATCGAACCGAACCGAACCATTCGGTTCGGTATTTATAAATACGGTTTTTTTACTTGAAAAAACCGAACCGAAACCGAAAAAAACCGAATCGAACCGATTTTTTTCGGTTCCGGTTGGGTTTGTGCCCACCCCTACCCACCCTCACAACAATCTTCTAATTATTTAAAGTAAATTAATACTAGCTAACTTAAAGCAATGTTTAATACCCTTGCAATTATAATCTTGCTAACAATTATTTATAAAAAATAATTTATCAAATTAATCCTAAAAGTAAAACAATAAAAAAAATTTACATTTATATTTACTTTAATTTGTTAATTTTTTTTTATAGATAAATTAATTAATATCTCCAAGAATATTGTTGTAAGGGTATTACTGTAAAAGAAAAGAAAAAGTAAGGGCATGAGTATAATATATTTAACAGCAGGGGACTCTAAGATATTTTTCAAAGCTTAGGAACTAAACTAGTTAAATGAGTATTTACCTTTTTTTCCTCTTTGGAAGCTCACAACCCCCTCTGCTTTCTTCTCTCTTTGTCGAATATATATAAAAAATTGGGATGCGAAGCTCCGAGGAGAGCCTTCCTTTTATAGCGAAAATACAACCTTCAATTTCTTCAGCTTCGTAATTCAAAGAATGCGGCGCCTAGAGCGGAACGAAGATTTTGATTTGATGTTTGTCCAAATGTATATTGCAAGTTTAGATTTTTGGTTATTACAAAATTTGAAGTCCATGTTAAAATTTATGAATATATAAAAAAAATATTGCAATAAAAATTAAATAAATGCTATTCAAATGTTAAATATATGAAAATAAAAAATAATTGTATCTTATGCCATCTAATTCAATTATATATAATGAAGAATTTAAAAAATAAGTACAAATAATAGCATGTCAATTATAAAAATAAAGGAGAAGACAAGGAAACCAAACCTTGAATCTGAAGGACAGCAGTTGGTGGCCTTGTAGGACAGAATCAAAGAGGAAATAGAATGGTTCATTAGTTTATGTGAAGTAAACTTGAAATAAGAAATAGAGATGAAGATGAAGACGACAAATCTTGAGTCTTGAGTTACGGTAAGGATCTTTGATTGGAGAGAAAAATGTTGGATCGTTTACTTTTTGAGTAAAATAATAAAGACGATTATAAATTATAGGATTTTTCTGAGTTACAGCTGCTGTAAGTTACAGCCGCAACTTTTTTGAGTGAACAGAACAGTAACTATGTGGTGTTACTGTTCACTCGAAAAAGTTACAACTGTAACTTACAGCAGCTGTAATTTAGCAGCTCCTTAAATTATAAGGTAAAATTTTCAAATTGAAGGAGATGCCGGTCATTAATGTGTATCTCACTTTGTATTATTTTATCTAATATTTTAAAATTTTCCAAAATTTTGGGCTGAAGAGTAGTTTATACCTCTGGTGGCAACTCTCTTTCTTTAAAATTAACAAATGTGGCTCCCCTTTCTCTTTAAATTCAGCAAAAACGGCAACAAATGATAAGAGTGGAAGCAAAAGAAGGAGACCACAAAAGCTTACCACGTTCACCAACTCTTCTTGACTACCAACAAATTATCCAAACATAAAAAGAAATGTCCCAATTGTTTTTTCTTCACCACAAGTAGCTGAGCAATTTCTTAAAACACATGACCTTATCTTAGCTAGCAGGCCTCCTCTTCGAACTTCTAAGCATATTTCTTACGACCAAAAGAATTTTGCACTTTCCCCATGTGGATCTTATTGGAGAATAATCCGAAAAATATGCACTCTAGAGCTGTTAAGTAGTGTCAAGTTCAATTTTTTCCAGCTTATGGGAAAAGAAGAGCTTGATCTTTGTACAACAAAGAGGCGACGTCTGCCCAATGTGTGGTTGACATAAGCGGCAAGATTTCCGCCATGAGTGCTGACATGACTAGTAGAATGGTCCTTGGGAAAAGATATTTGGATGATGAATTCTATGAGATAGGGTTTAAGACTGTGATTCAAGAGAGCATGGAATTGACTGCAAAGCCTAATTTGGGTGATTACATTCCTCAAACTGCAGGACTTGATCTTCAGGGCATAACAAAGCGTAAGAAGGCTGTTGCCATGGTGTTTGATGCGTTTTTGAAGAAGTTATTGATGAACGTGTTCAATCTAATGATGAAAATAGAACCAAGGATTTTGTTGATGTTATGTTGAGCTTTGAGGGATCAGAAGAAACCGAGCACATGATCGAACGAGAGCAAACTAAAGTCACAATCTTAGTAATTACACATCAAATCACATTCTTTAAGTAAATTAAATTTGCCCCCGCTAGTCTGGCTACGCCACTGGGTTTTGGCACATTTAAGTAACTCTTTAAGCCATAATCCACATCAAAATTTAAACTTTCAAGAGAACTGATAATTTCTAAACATCTGCTTCTGTTATTTATGGTTTCCTCAATTTCAGGACATGCTGTCGGGAGCAATAGACACTTCTCCAATGGTAATCGAGTGGACACTTTCAGAACTCACCAAGCATCCTACAGTCTGCAAAGAGAGGTAGAAAATATTATGGACTTAAAAGAGAATGGTTGAAGAATCAGATTTAGAAAACCTCGAATATTTGGACGTGGTTGTCAAGGAAACCCTGCGGCTTCATTCTGCAGGCCATTGTTAGTTTCACAAGAATCTACTTAGACTACACAGTTAACGGATTCCACGTACCCAAAAAATAGCAAGTAATTATAAACGTTTGGGCAATTGGAAGAGATCCTGAAGCCTGGAATGATCCTGAGAAGTTTTTTCTGGAAAGATTTGTTGGGAGTAGTGTTGACCTTCGCGGACGTGACTTTCAGCTTTTGCCATTTGGTTCTGGCCGTAGCTGGGACTCGCCATCGTTAAGCAAGTGACTGCACAGCTTGTGCATTGCTTTGATTGGGAGCTTCCTGAAGGAATGTTGCCAACTGAATATGACATGACAGAAGAGTTTAGTCTCGTGACTCCTCGGGCCAAACGATAATGTTGTTTGTTCAATCTTTGGATTAGCATAAAGCAGGTGTTAAAGTATTGGAAAATGAATTCACACAACAAGCAGCTGTAAATTAAATGAAAATAATTTTTTTTTATTTTTATATGATTAAAATAAGGTATGTACCACAAATAAATAGATAAAAAATAAACCAACACAATCCAAAACAATAAACCAACCACAAAGGACATAGATTTTTATGTGAAAAACTTAAATTGAGAAAAACCACAAGACTGTAGTCTGATATAATCTTCCACTATATTAATAAGATTAATACACAAATTCTTCTCCAGAAAATATTAAAGGCTAATAACATCAAGAATCTCAATAATCTTGACTTACAGTAACAATTTAATATATGTCTCTCTAATAAATAAGTATATCAAATAATAGTTAACAGGAGGTAAAATAAAATCAAAAGTAATAAAATTGTAGAGGGTGATGCCAGAAACTTACCCTCAAAATTTAAAAAAAAACAGAGTTAAAATCACCTTTTGATTGTCTAATCAAAAATTGAAATCACAGTTCCCAAAACCAAAAATGCCGTCTCTGTCTTTCTCTCTCTCACCACTTCTTCAGGCCTTGCGTAATGGCTATAGCTCACGATTCTTCACTTATTTTTCTTTATATAATATATGGTTAATTTCATCCAAATCCAAAGCTTAGTAATAATTGTAAACTAAACAAACCTATTTGAACTTTGGACATTTTGATCTACCACAATGAGATCTACAAATCTCCCCTTCCAGCTCATTTGAGGGGCACCACCAAGCCCGCTTTCTGCTTATAGCTGTTCAGCTTCTCATTGGGTAATGACTCTGCATCATATCTAGCCCATTCTCTATTGTGTGAATCTTCTCAAGCTACAACTGTTTCTTCTCAAGTACGTGTCGTATCCAATGATACCTCACATTAATATGCTTGGATTTCGAATAGTATGTCGAATTCTTTATCAAGTGAATGGTACTCTGACTGTAGCAATACATAATATAGATGTCTTGTTTCACAACTAACTCTTGTAAGAAATTCTTCATTCACAAGGTTTCTTTGCAACTTTCAAAAATTGTAATATACTCTACTTCTGTGGTAGACAGAGCAACACACTATCGAAGTCTAGACAGCCATGAGACTGCTCCCGCTGCAAAGGTAAGCAAATATCCTAATATGGATTTTCTAGAATCAACATCTCTTGCCATATCTGCATCGATGTACACTTGTAACACAGGTTTGTCACCACCAAAATATAAACATACTCTGGAAGTGCCTCTGAGATATCTGAGAATCTATTTCACTATTGTCCAGTGCTCTATATCCAAATTAGAGAGAAACCAACTGACTACACCAATTGCATGAGCAATAATTAGCCTTGTACAAACCATGGCATATATCAAACTATCAACTACTGAAGCATAAGGAGCTCCTCTCATCTCTTGCTTCCCTTTCTCGTTTGTAAGAATATGCTCGAAACTACGCTTGAAATGGCCTGCAAGTGGAAAACAAACAGATTTTACCTCGTTCATATTAAATTTTTCAAGAATCCTTTCAACATATGCTTCTTAAGATAACTATAACTTCCTCAATTCTCTATCGCGGGAAATCTTCATACAAATAATCTGTTTTGTCAATCCCAAGTCCTTTATTACAAAAGACATGCTAAGCTCATTCTTCAGATTATCAATCTTACCGATGCCCTAGCAAAAAATAAACATGTTGTCTACATAAAGTAGACGAATAATAAAATCATCATCACCAAACTTTTTCATAAAAACACAATGGTCAAACGTAGTTTTGCTGAAATCATAATTCTCTATGAAAGAATCAAACTTCTTATACCACTATTTTGGTGCCTGTTTCAGCCCATATAAACTTTTCTCTTTAAGTTGCATACAAGTTCTTCTTTACCTTTGACATTGAACCCTTCAGGTTGCTCGACGTATGTTTCCTCCTCTAAGTCACCGTGCAAGAAAGTTATCTCTACATCAAACTATTCAATCTTTAAATTCAAGCTAACTCCTAATCCCAGAACAACTTGGATAGAAGACATCTTCACCATATGAGAAAATATTTCTTCAAAATCAACACCTGTCTTCTAATTGAAACCCTTCACAATCAATCTAGTCTTGTGCTGCTGTTGTGAGTTATTTTTAGTCTTCAACCTGTAAACCCATTTGTTCTTCAATGCCTTCTTTCCCTTAGGAAGTTTTACTAAGTCATAAGTGTAGTTCTCATTTAAGGATTTCATCTCCTCTTGCATGGCTTTAACCCACTCACCTTCATGCTGGTGAGACATGGTTTCTTTAAAATATTCTGACACCCCTCCATCTGTAACCATCACATACGCATGTAGAAGATATCTAATGGAAGGTCACCATTCTCTAGAAGATCTTCTCAATTCTGGCTCAACTGGTGGTGTTGGTGATTTTGAAAGTACTTGCTCAACTGGTTCTACTAGACTATTATTATTATCCTCTCTAGCTCCCCTATAATCATCATGAACTATAGGTGGAGAAATGACAGTTGGGATAATATGAATCTCTAGAGATGACTGAGACTCATCGTTCTTCTCTGTATCAATAATTATCTGATCTTCAAGAAACACATCTCTACTTCTGATCAATTTTCTTGTCACTGGATCCCATAATTTGTACTGAAATTCTTCAAGTCTATAGCCTAAGAAAATACATTCCTTTGCTTTATCATCAAACTTCGATCTCTTACCTTTAAGGATGTGAACATATGCTTTGTAACCAAACACTCTCAAGTGTTTATAAGAAACATCTTTTTCCGATCCAAACTCCCTCAGATATATCACCATCTAATAGAGCTGAGGAGAAAGATTAATTAAATCAACTGCAGTATATATACCCTCTATCCACAACTATTTAAGAAACTTGGTATCAGAAAGCATACACCTAATATTTTTTTCAATTGTTTTATTCATCTTTTTTGGTACAGTCATCTCAAGTCTGATTCCATGGGATTTGTAATACTGCTCAAATGGCCCTCTATACTCACCATCATCGTCTGCCCTGATACATTTTAGTTTTCTTATTGTCCCTCTCTGAACATAAGCATGGAAAAAAACTTAAACGTATCAAACACTTGGTCTTTTGATTTGAAAGCAAAAGTCCACACTTTTCTAGAACAGTTATTAGTAAAAGTCACAAAATAAAGTGCACCTCCTATTGATCTACTTTGCATCATGCAAATATCAGTGTGAATCAAATTAAGTATTTGTAAATTTTTAAATAGAGAAAAGCTTTTAAAAGCTACTTTGTGTGTCTTTCCAACTAAGAAATGAACACAAGTCTTGAGGGACATACTTACGAAACTGAGTAGAAATCTTTTTCTGATAAGAGTTTCTAACCCTTTTTCACCAATATGACCAAGCCTTTTGTATAATATCTCAATGTCAGAATCTTTTACAGTCACATTCACGTCTTCTTTCTTGATCTTGGTTTCTATCACATAGAGAATGTTAACTTTCCTCCCCTTAGCTAACACTAGAGAGCTTTGATGAGCTTCCATTTTCCTTAACCAAATTGGTTAGTATAACCATCATCATCAAGCTTACCTGTGGAGATCAAATTAGGGTGAATATCTAGTACATGTCTGATATCTTTAAGCAACAACTTACAACTAATGTTGGTTTCTAAGCCAATATCTCATATGCCCGCAATTCTGGATACTCCCTCATTTCCCATCCGAACATGGCCATAATCACCATTAATATAAGATGTGCAGTAACATGAAACGAAGCACTCGAATCAATCATCCAATCACTAGTATAGCAAGTGAGATTTACAGAGCTCTCATTATAAACAATACTCATATCACCATCAACTATGGCTGCAGTGTTCTCTTTGTTATTTTACTAACCATAACCATTTTCTTTCGCCTGTTCTCTTTTCCACAATTTACACTCCCTTTTAATGTAACCCATTTTTTAACAATAAAACCACTTCATGTTCCTGCTCTGGGACTTAGATCTTCCTCTGCGGTTACCATTGTTCTACTGGCAAGAATTTCTGCTTTGGCTTACCCCTCGTTTTGCTTGCTTTTCTAAAACAAGTGCATTTAACTCATAGGGAACTGCTTTAACACTATTTCTTTTAGATTCTTCATTCCAAGCCTATCTGTAACTATATCCAAAGTTAATTTTCTGTTGGGCACTGAATTATTTACTAAGACCATTAATGTCTCCCAACTGTCAGGCAAAGAGCTAAGCAACTACAATGCTTGTAACTCATTATCTAAAATAATTTTCATAGTAGTCAACTGATCAACCAAGTCCTGAAACTCACTAGTGTGTTCAGTTGTATTGCGTAGAGCTGGCAAAATTTAACACGACCGGATTACCCGACACAAACACGACATAAATAAATGAATATGGGTTGTCAAATTCAACACGATTATTAAATGGACTGAGTTCGGGTTGACACAATTTTTTTTTGTGTCGGGTTATGGTTAGAGTTCTTGACCAATTTACCCGAACATTGACACAATTATATTTTTTATTTTAAATTACGTTTTAGATTCTTGTCATTAAAACTCAAATATTAGACACGATTCTCTCTTTTTAATTTTTTTTTTGGAAGATGGGCATATATACAGTGTTTTATTTATAAAATTTTATATAAATTTAGAACTTTAATAGTGTAAGTGTGTAAAATATTGATACACATGTATATTTTCTGATATCAATATATAATATTACTGACATATATATAATTTAAACTTTAAATAATATAAATGTGTAATAGTTTGGGGGGTGTGTATGTGTAACATTTGTTAAATATATAAATATTACATTGATTATTGGGTAACTCTTTTATTTTTCGTGTCGGGTTTGAGTTTCAAGATTTTGACACGATTAATAAATGGGTCGTGTTTGGGTCGACCTAAATCTGACACGACACGACACGAACACGACCCCGTGACCCGTTTTGCCAGCTCTAATACTGCACCCCTCCTTGTATTTCAAGTTAACAAGCTTTTTCCTCAAATTGGCTTTGTTCTGTGTTGTCAACTACTCATAAATTGTCTCTTATTTTCTACAAAATACGTCAGCCCTGAATTCCTTCGCGACATGGTGGTATACACTCTGATCAATCCAGGATCTAATAGTGCCCACGGCCTTTTGGTTTAATTGAGCCTATTTCTTATCATCTAAATTGGTGGATCTAGCTTCTTCACCTTCAATGAGTTCATGTAAGTCTTTCATGTACAGTAAATTTTCCATCCTAGACTTTCAAATACCATAATTCTATAACTTTAATTTAATCATGCATACCGATGACTCTTCCATCTTAAGTACACAAGTAATAAAAACACAAAATCTGACGCTCTGATACTACTCTGTTGGGAAAGGGATTCACACAAGCAGCTGTGAAAATAAAACTCTTTCTCTCTCTTGTGTGATTAAAATAGGATGTGTACCACAAATAAATAGGTAGAAAATAAACAAACACAATCCAAAGTAATAAACCAACCACAAGAAATATAGATTTTTACGTAGAAAACCTAAATTAGAAAAAATTATGGGACTGCAGTCCGATATAATCTTCCTCTATAGTAATAGGATTACAGCACAAATTTTTCTCTAGATACCACTAGAGGATAATAACATCAAGAATTTCAATAATCTTAGCTTACAGTAACAGCCTAATATATGTCTATCCAACAAGTGAGTATCTCAAATAGTAGCCAACAAGATGATACAATAAAACTTAAGACTAATAGGATTGTTGAAGGCGATACCATGTACTTATTCTCAAAACTTGAGAAAAAATAAAGTTAAAATCACCTTCTAATTATCCAATCAAAGATTGAAATTACTGTTTACAAAACCAGAAACACAGCCTTTGTCTTTCTCTCTCTCGCCACTTCTTCACTCTTCGCGTAATGGCTACAGCTCCACGATTCTTCACTTATTTTTTTTTATATATATAATATATGGTTAATTTCATCTAACTCCAAAATTTAGTAATAATCGTAAACTAAGTAAACCTATTTGGACTTTGGGCATTTTAGTCCACTCAAATGAAATGAACCCTCCATTAAGAGAAACATAAACAAAACAAATTACTAAATAAAATAATTTGTTACTCAACAATTATTTTAAAGAAGATTGCTCACTAATATTTGAAAGTAGATAATCATAATTATTCTAGAAGGTTTTGGTAAACTTTTAATTTCATGTAGTTTTGTAACTCCCAAGATTCAAACTCAGGTGACCAGTCAAATAAAACTGCTTGAACTTAGAACTTTAACAATATAATTCATTAATAAGCTTAAGCTTATGAAATAATTTATATGATTGTTACTCAATAATTTTTAATATTAGGGGCCTATTTGTAATTGCTGTTGAGAAATTCAAAAATGATTTTGAGAAGTTAAATTTTGTTTTAAAAAAAAAATTACTCCGTTTTATAGTAGAATTTTCGCCCGGGGGGGGGGGGGGGTGGGTTTGGTGGGGGAGGGGTAGGCAAAGCCGAAATCAATTTTTAAATCACGTGACTAGCTAAATAAAGTTGCTTGGAAACCACCTAGCCAGGGACCTGGAGACTTATATATATCCATGTTTATTTACGTCTGTAAGTAAATTTCATTTAACATTATGTTCTTATTAGTCATTTGCAATCTTACAATAATAAAATAGTAAGATTTACTAAATGCACATGTAATTACTTTTAAAATTTACAGTGCTTTTAAAATAAAATTTATTTAACACATAACAAGTACTTTTCACATATAATATTGTTATAATACAGCTAATAACAATAATTTTAAAAAATATTATCAAACACTTGCCCTTGCTTCATATTTACAGGTGAGCTATCAGTCTGTCTTCGCACGACTCTTTCCCTTTCTGCGGCATCACTTCGAATCTTTTCACATAATTATCATCTAAGGTTATTAACTAGTGTTTTGGATTTTCCTAGTGACCAAGTGCAAGTACCGTTTTCGAATAAAATAATTTAAATGAAATGAGACCAACAGGAAGAGAAGAGCCAGTATCAAACTCATCACCCTTATAATTTGGCTTGAAACATGTAAAAATAATAAATTGAAAATATGGCTTGGAACCGTCGACCCTTCCTTATCCCTAATGGTTGATATCTCCGCTCCTTACTGTTAAGAGTGATAGTTCAAATCACTAGGCTGTCGTAGTAAAATTTCTCTAGGGTTTGAAACAGGCTTCTCCGTAATTTTTTGAAATTAATCTCTAAACTGAGTTTCAGACGAACCATATATCAAGATAGGTTTCCACAAACTTCTTACTGTAATATTAACAAGAATAGGCTTGGAATTAGTTTAATTGGAACTGTGATTAATTTAATGACTAGTAATAATAAAAAATAAAATAAAACTTGATAAAACTCAATTGTACGTCGTAACAATGCAGCCGCGCGCTTCACCTTAATAAATATTAATACAATGCCATATATACATTGCTTCATAGGACACCATATTTCCCGCTCTCTCACTTAAAACTGGGAATATAAAATATATAAAAGAGAAACTGATTTTTCCGTATTTGTCAGCTCACAACCCTCTCTGATTTTCTTGTCTCTCTGTGGAATATAAAGAATTGCGACGCGAAGCTCCGAAAAGAGCCGTCCTTTATAGCCAAAATGTTGGCCTCAATTTCAATAATTTTGGCTTCAATTTCAATAATTTCAGCTTCATAATTCAAAAGATGGAGCATCCTAGGGCAGAATTTTGGTTAGAGGGCTAATTCGATCATAGCACGAGATTTGAAGTTTATGTTAAAATTTTTTTAATACATAAACAAAAAAGAAAAAAAATATTGCATCATAAATAAAATAAATGCTATTCAAATCTTAAATGTAAGAAAATAAAAAATAATTATATCTCATACCATCTAATTCAATCGTAGATCAAAAACAATTTAAAGAAATAAGTACAAATAATATAAACTGTAAAAAAGATTAAGAGAGTAAGACAAGAATCAGAAAGGAAGTTGAATGATTTGTTAATTTATGTGAAATGAACTTGAAAAAAGAAATAGAAATGAAGATGAGGACGCCAAATCTAGAGTCTTTATTTACAGTAAAGCTTTGTGATTGGAGAGAAAAAAAAAAGGTTGGATAATTTTATATAAATAAAAAGTAAAATAATAAAGACGCGAGAATAAAGTATAAGGCAGAATTTTCCAAGGGATTGCCGGTCTTTAATGTGCACCTTGCTTTCTATTATTCAATCTATTATTTTTCCAAAATTTTGGGTGCACGTGCAGTTGTGCCTCTCGCAACAACTCTTTCTTTAAAATTGTCACTTTCTCTTTGAAGTCCAACAAAAACGGCAAGAAAATAACAAGAGTGGAAGCAAAAGAAGGATATCCCAAAAGCTAACTACCTTCAATAATTCTCTTCACTTTGAACAAATTCGCCAACTATAAAAATAAATGTCCCAGTTGCACCATTTCTGCATATTCATCACTGAAAGCAGGAGTCCCTTTTTCCTAGCATTGATAGATCATCATGTCGTGGTTATGGACTTTACTTGCTCTAGCTGCAATTTTCTTTTTCCTCCGAGCATTTTCTTGGAAAACAAACGCAAAGAACAGAGAGATGTTACCTCCAGGGCCAAAAGGGTTTCCAATTTTCGGATGCCTTCATTTGTTAGGCAAATTTCCTCCTAGAGCTTTGCATAAACTAGCCAAAATATACGGTCCCATCATGCACTTACGCTTGGGCTTAATGACTACAATTGTTGTCTCCTCACCACAAGCAGCAGAGCAATTTCTCAAAACACATGACGTTATCTTCGCCAGCAGGCCTCCACTTCAAGCTACTAAGTATATGTTTTATCACCAAAATAATTTTGCAATGGCCCCATATGGGTCTTATTGGCGAAAAATCCGAAAAATATGCGCTCAAAATCTGTTGAGTAGTGTCAAGATAAATTATTATCAGCCTACGAGAAAAGAAGAGCTTGATCTTTTGATTGAGTACTTCAAAGACGCAGCGCTCACCCGTTGTGTGGTTGACATAAGTGCCAAGCTTTTAGCTTGGAGTCTTGACATGACTTGTAGAATGGTACTTGGGAAGAAATATTCGGATGATAAATTCCACGGGAAAGGGTTTGAGACTGTGGTTCAAGAGGGCATGGAATTGATTGGAAAGCCTAATTTGGGTGATTACATTCCTCAGATTGCAGGACTTGATCTTCAGGGCCTGACAAACCGTTCGAAGGCTGTTGCCAAGATGTTTGATTCGTTTTTGGAGAAGATTATTGATGAGCATATTCAATCTAAGGATGAAAATAGAACCGAGGATTTTGTTGATGTGATGTTGAGCTTGGAGGGATCAGAAGATACCGAGCAGAAGATCGAACGAGAGCATATCAAAGCCATAATTTTGGTAAGCACATCAAATCACATTCTTTAAATAAATTAAATTTGCCCCCGCTATGTATAAAATCTGGCTACGCCACTGGGTTTTGGTACAATTAAGTAATTCTTTAAGACCATAATCCATATACGTTTCAAGAGAACTGATGATTTCTGTACTCTTGCTGCACATATTTTGAATAATTTGTCCCCTTGTTTGAGGGTACTTATTATAAGTTCTTAGATTAAGTGTAAAACGAAAAGGTATCAGAGACCGAATTTTGTATTTTAACGATAAAATTATCCGCTTCATGTTTCTCACGAAGGAGTATTAATTGTAAATTTTTGGGTCATCTATTTTTTCATCAGTTTCCGGATGTTCTACGTACTTTATTAATAAACCGGTATTTCTTCTATATGAGATTATACAACCAGAATCCATCTCTTGTGTTCGCTTTCACATGAGTAAATACAGACATGTGATTGATACTTAATATCAGAATCGATTTTGAGACCTGTAAACATAAATAGCAATGTACATATGTGACAGAAGATCATCTGCATGAGTCATTTTTAACTCTAAAACATCTGCTTCTGTCATTTACGGTTTCCTTAATTTCAGGACATGCTTGTGGGAGCAACAGACACTTCACCAACGGTTGTCGAGTGGGCACTTTCAGAACTCATCAAACATCCTACAGTGATGAAGAAACTACAAAGAGAGATAGAAAATATTGTGGGCTTAAAGAGAATGGTTGAAGAATCAGATTTAGAAAACCTAGATTACCTAGACATGGTTGTCAAGGAAACCCTGCGGCTTCATCCTGTAACGCCATTGTTAGTTCCACACGAATCTACTGAAGACTGCACAGTTAACGGATTCCACATACCCAAAAAATCGCGAGTAATTGTAAACGCTTGGGCAATTGGAAGAGATCCTGAAGCCTGGAATGATCCTGAGAAATTTTTTCCGGAAAGATTTTCTGGGAGTATGGTTGATGTTCGCGGACGTGACTTCCAGCTGTTGCCGTTTGGTTCTGGCCGAAGGAGTTGCCCTGGAATGCTATTGGCACTCACCGTCGTTAAGCAAGTGACTGCACAGCTTGTGCATTGCTTTGATTGGGAGCTTCCTGAGGGAATGTTGCCAACTGAATTGGACATGACAGAAGAGTTTAGTCTTGTGACTCCTCGGGCCAAACATCTTTTGGCTGTTCCAAGTTATCGCCTTAGCACTTAATGATAATGTTGTTTGATCGATCTCTGGAATACAATAAAGCAGTTGCTAATAATAAAATTAAAATAAAACGATCAAATAAAACATATGTGGTCATAAAATTTTTATTTTGTTTTTATTATTTTCGGCCACAGTGTGTTCAGAAGCTAAAGTAAGGGATCTATTCAGAGTCTACTCCGAAGCTATTTCCTCCAGCATTTTAGGGAAGAACAAAACCCTAGTAATTGAGATGACAACACCAAATGACTAGAGCACCCCATTTTGTATGTGTGTGGGGTTGGGGTCTGGTAACTAAATAATAATAATAATAAAAATTCATGCTGATATCATGATAGAATCACAAGTCAGAATTTTAATTTCTCTTTTTTATTAAAGGTTTGGATAGGATGAGAAATTTTAGCCACATAAAATCTTCTATTTTTACTAGAATTCAAGTAATCATGAGGGCAAAGCACCCCGGGGCTACCATCACGGTGTTTCCAAGTCAATGCTCACACACACAATGTAAATATTGTTTATTCTAGAATCGCAACAAAGGCCATGAAACAAACACTTCCTGTCAAGTAGATAGGTCATGAATTTAATGACTAATTCTAAAAACTTCTACAAAACAAGTAATATGTTATTGCATGGGGGAAAAAATCAGCGTTATATAAATTATTGCCGCAATTTAGGCAGTAGATTTTCGATATATGCTAAGCCAGATCATTTTCATAAATTTCTCGGATTTGCCTTCAGTCAGATCATTTTCATAAATTTCTCGGATTTGCCTTCCATTAGTAAATAAAATTTACCCAAAGCCAAAGCATGCACTCGCCCTTGTATATAAGGGAACTCTTGCTCTTAATTTCTTCCATTTTATCCTGAATAATTCAAATTCGTTTCAGTCAAAGATGAGGCCTCTTTCTGTAGCTTTAATCCTCTTCATCACTTTCATCTCCTTTCATCAAGGTAATTATTTTTACATAAAACTCACTTTATTAAACATTCTTTAGTGTAAAAGTTCACACGTTTTGCAACTCATATATCTGAGCTTTATACTGTAGACATTCGCAAATGATAATTGTCGACACTAGAAAGTTTATTTAAAAATTATCAAAACAATAAAACTTTCTTTAAATCCTATATATGACTAGTTTGAGGTGTTGTTACAGGTGAAAGCCACAGATGGTTGCATGTATGCAAAAATGAGAAGATACCAGGCTCACCTTCTCCATGCAAGCAACCAGATTGTCATCAATTTTGCACTCATTTGCATCCCAAAACGACTGCTTGGGGTGCTTGCCATCAACCACATTGCCATTGTTATTATCTTTGCAATGAAGATGCTCATCCTCCAAAATATACCAAGCCAGCTAACCAATTTCCTGTTAATCCTTAGGATTAATAATATGTTAAAAATAAACTTCCTTGCATAGGTGGGGAGAAGATTTATCATGCTACTACTAATTCAAAGAATGAGAAGAAAAATGAATGTGATTATTGTCTATTGATTCGTTACTGAATTTGGTTAGTGGTTTAATTTTTGTTCCTTATATAAGTTTAATGAGATGATCTATAATTCCCTTTGTTATATATATATATATATATATATATAATTAGCTGCAATATCATCATGTTTTTAATGGATGGGGCCATAGAAATGCCCCTTAGATGAGACTTTCTACACTTCAATCTCTACAAAGAAACCGAAAGTGTAATAATGCTATAAAGCATCTGAAATAATTCAATATACTTCTTCTATAATGGCACGTGCTATAAAATTTCTTTCAAAAATTCCTTTCACATCAGAATGTGAAATGAAAAATAGTTCATAACCAATTTTCTACATGTATCTCTCTCCAAAATCCAGATGCTAAGTTTCTAATGCCTAATCTATATGGGTCAAAATGATAAAAGTGTCATCCTGCTTCATCTTCCGGAATCCCCTTGAAATGTGTTGAATATGCTTCCTCCTTAGAGTGCAATGCTAAACAATCTAATACTGGGTATGTTAGTTCAGATTCAGCATGATATCTATCTTCAACTGTAAATTTACAACTCTTCCCATTAATATGAACAAGGCTTTCCCCTGGAAACTTCTTCACCTGGTTATGTTTCATCATCGTTCTTATATTTGCTACTCCATTCCATCTTCCTCCCAATGCATATATATTGGCCATTTCCACATACGGAGCTGCAGAGCAGGGCTCCAATTCGAATAAACGATAAGCCACGTATTCACCTATCTCTATGTTTCGGTGAATCTTGCAAGCACAAAGCAAGGTACCCCATATACCAGCATCAGGTTTGATAGGCATGCTTTGAACAAAATCCAATGCTTCCTTCAGCTTCCCATTTCTTCCAAGAAGGTCTGCCATGCAAGAGTAATGGTCTAATCCAGGATTTACATGACATACCTTTGTCATCATATTGAAATAGCCCCATCCTTTCTCAAGGAAGCCTGCGTGAGTGCAAGCTTGAAGCACAGCCAAAAATGTTACGCGATTTGGTCTCAAATCCAATTCCATCATCTGATGGAAAAGGTCTAAAGCTTCTACGAATTCTCCATTTAAAGCACAACCGGCAATCATTGTTGTCCAAGAGACAACAGTTTTCTCAGGTAAAGCATAGAAGAGCTCTCGAGCATCACCAATACTTCCACATTTAGAGTACATGTCTATCAACGCATTACAGACCATTACATTGTCATTTAATCCACCAGAACTGGCATAATTGTCAAACCACTTTCCAAGTTCAAGTGCACCGCTTTGCCCACAGCCTGAAATCATTGACAGCACAGTGACCAAATCAGGTATTTCACCTGCTGCTTCCATGGCAAAAAACAATCTCAATGCTTCATCCAGGTCTCCTTTCTGAGCATACCCACTAATCATCGCAGTCCAAGAAACACGAGTTCTGTCACACATGCCATCAAACAAAAATCTAGCGGAATCAATATCTCCACACTTGGAATACATAGAAATCAGTGTATTAACCACAGATACATCTAAATCAAAGCCACAATGAATCCCATGAGAGTGAACCAACCTACCTTGCACTAATGCCTCTGGGCACACACATGATGAAAGAAGGCTAACAACTGTACTTAAATCAGGCCTAAATCCATCATACATCATGTGCCTATAAAAATTAAGAGAATCATCGAACTTATCACCATACATGCATCCAGCAATCATAGAATTCCATGAAACTACAGTCCTTGAACCTTCTTCTATCCGACAAAACACCAACTCCGCCATCCTCAAATCATCACATTTAGCATAGGCAGAAATCCATGTATTACAAACTGACACATCAGTATCAATCCCAATAAGAATGCCAAACGAATGAATGCTTTTCAAAAGGGTCAAATGCTTTGCATGTATGGTCGCCTGTGTCAACCCCAGAACCGTGACAAAATCAGCTTGGATTCCAACAAGCCTCATATTATAAAAAAGACCCAATACTTTTCCAAGAAACCCCATCTGAGCAAACCCCACAAGCATCGCATTCCACGACGCGACATCTCTGTCAGGCATTTCGTCGAATATATTATACGCGCAACATAACCGATAACATTTCGCATACATATCTACCATTGTTGTTTGCACAAAGATATCGGAGCAAAAGGGTGATTTCACGATGTGGCTATGAATCATTTGGGAGTATATAAGGTTGGAGAGCTTAGCACAAGCTTTGGCTATGAAGGGAAATGTTAAGTCGTTTGGTTCGATGTCGTTTCGTTTCATTTGGCGAAAGAGAAGAAGGGCGTTGTAGGCTTGGTTTTTGTTCACAGCTTCTCTTATTTGTGAGTTCCAGTGATTAATCGTTGAACTTCTATAAATTTTGTTGAGACGTAGTGGAAGTGAAGATGCGGCCATCACTCATTGTGTTGGCGGTAAAATTAAGTCCGTATTAACCGCTTCTAACGACTTTAATTTTATTGATCTATATAGTTTTTCTGACTTTAATTTTTTCGCTTAAAAATTTTTGACACATAATTTTAGCCATTGATTGTATTAATGCTGCTTTTACTAAATTTGAATCGGAATCAGTTAGAATCAGAATTGGTAGGTATTGGAATAGGCTGTAATCAGAATTTAGAATGAAAATTAGAATAAGTTATTTATTTTAAATATAAGAATTAGAATTGGAATGAGTTGGATTGCTATTAATGTGTTTAATTTATCTTGGAATCGCAATCAAAATGAGTTAGATTGTAGCAAATTAGTAAAAAAATACTTATTGAACTAATGTCATAATTATTATTTTGTATTTTAATTATAGTGATTATTTATTCAAAAAATATTATTAATTATTGCTAATAATATATTAATATATTAATTATAATATATTAATTAATTGAAATAATTTTTTGAATTGAGGACAAAACGGACATTCTATTTGGGGGAGAATAGTCATTCTTGAGAATGGAGGACTCATTCGCACTCTCTTGGGAATTAATCTCTCATTCCTCATTTCTAAATTGGGATAGTCCCTACAATTCAAATTCAGATTCCTGATTCTATTTTGTAATGTAAATGTTATCAATAATTCATGTTTTGAATTCAAATTGTCCAATCCGAAAAGTAAATGCAAGATAAATCTAATAGTGATGATAGATTAGTTGATGTTGTGGCGACTTGTGTGTGGGATTAACAATGCTTATTAAATTAATGCAAATGAGATACAATGTCAATAATTTAAAAGTTTTGATCCAGTATGTTAACCATTATCCAAAAAAAAAATTGTGTCGAAATTAGAAAATTTCAATAGGACCATTTAGTCATTTACATGTCAAATGATTCTATCAATTTCTATGCCTTTTCAAATGCAAAATTGGGCTATGTAATCGAAACCCAACATTTCCCCTTAAGCACTTTCTCGAGCTCAAAGACTGAAAAATACGATTTTTAATCAACGTTTGTTTTTTTCTAATTTTTTTCATTTTGATCATTTTTTGTTAAACAACAATTGGTTCTAGGAACAAGAAAAAATACATTTCCAAGACACACAAGCAAAATTTCAAACAGATGTAGAACAGAGATCATCAAAGACTTGTCTGATATTACACTTTATCTCCAGAAGAGCTCTTTACAGGGTAGTTTACTTCTTGAGTGATGCTTTGATCTCTTCGAATATGCAGTACCTAGCCAAATATGACAGTAAACTAGCTATGAAAACTCTGCTGCTCAAACACATAGCATACCCGGTAATCATTGTAAGCATACCCATTAATCATTGCAGTCCAAGAACATGAGTTCTGTCGTACATTCCATCAAACAAAAATCTGGTGGAATATTAACCACAGATATATCTAAATCAAAGCAACAATGAAAACTATGCTGCTCAAACACGTAGCAGCAAGAACATTTGAAATGCCCAGAAACCACTTCATGAATGGTGAAACAAACCACTTGATGTTATCATTGCATACCATCAGCCACTCTCAGAAACTTCTGTTACAGGGCCAGAAAATACATCAGACCTAAAGGTTTATGTTAAGCAAAAGAACTGCCATCACTGCAATAGTTGTTCTCCAGAAGAAGAACCCAACTTGTGGCCCTTGTAAGCTCGCAACAACTCCTCTGCATCATCTCCAAAACTGAGCACAAACTTCTTCAAAAAATTCTCCTCGCTCGAAATCAGGAATGATGGAAAACTCCATGCCTTCTTCAACATCCCCCTTGACATGACAATTTGAAAAACCCTATACCGAGGAATCACTCGATTTTCTATACTTAGCGTTAAACAAACAGGAATATGAACCAACACGGCCTTTTCAAATTCAATCTTTTTCAGAAAGAACTCAAGTCCCAACTTTAACCTCTCCTCAGATGACCTAAGTATCCCAGGTGCCTTCCGAAACATTTCGAAGACTTCCTCTTTTGAGAACCCATAACTCCTAAATAATTCCAATTTCCTAGCAAATGTTTCTTCACTCAAGCAACTCAGTACAACCAATCCATAAACAAACATCCTCGAGTCAGTTGAAAATCCCATATCTAAAAGCCGCGAAACAAGGTGTCTAATTTTCAATTCCTTGAAACAAAATAGCCTAGGTTGCCTCACTAATAACATTGAGAGCTGACACCCAACAATGCCGCAACTTTTCAGGTATTCAATGTTTCTTAACAAACCCGATTTCTCTGTGTCCATTATAAGATTCCAACAGCATCTACGAAAAACACGAGTCAGATCTTCATTATTAGAGTCATCCACTAAAATTTTCTTAAGAACGTCGACACAAGGAATCAATTTCCTCTCTAAACTAGCAGCTAAAAGAGACGGATTTTTGGAAATAAACTTACCCAAATTAGAACCCACAAGACCCAGATGCTGGAAGAATTCAATCTTTGGTTTTAGCGTTATGTCAACATCAGAGAATAGAATTTTGGGTCTTGAAGTAACAGTCAGTTGAATGTGGGTATCAGAGAATCCAACATTGTGCAAAAATTGACGCACAGTTTCCGGTTTTTCAAGGGATTTAATGCTTGAGAATTTGTTCGAGATCGGAAGAGCTCGTGATTTTGGAATGTTTAGGGTTTTGATTAGGAAATTGAGGAAGATGAAGTTTGTAGAATTAGGGGTCTTCGAAAGAGAAGAGAAAAAGGAGAAAAGGGATTTGATCGCAACGTTTCGGGAATTTGGAAATGGATTGAGTCCCTGCATCTGCATTTTGGGATTGTGTCCACTGGGGAGCGGGATTAGGATGCTAGGGCTTTCATTGTTTTTTGTTTTTCTTTTCTTTTCATTTATTATTATTATTATTATTATTATTATTATTATTATTATTTGGGTTAAAAACAAGTGAGAAAAAAATACATATAATAGTTAATTGAAAATATTAGCAAACAATTTTAATTAATTAATTTTTAAAGAACTACAAAAACTCCTTAAAAATTTATGTAAAATGTATATTTTGATCTTATATACATTTTTGTACGTAAAAGTTTTCTAATCTGGTAAGTAAAATGGATGTTACCCACTTAATTCGGTGCCCAAAAATATACGACACACAAGATGGTTCGCTAATTCTATATTCCTGAACCCCAGCTTCATCATCTCGTAGATCTTGAATCAATATTTGATGGTATGTTAAATTTACCTTCATTGTATAAAAACTCAATTAATTGATTTATGAAAATTTTATTATCAGAAAATAGAAACCAAACTAACTAATTAAAATTGCAACTCAATCTCAAGTTTCAGGACACACTTACAAGGTCTAGAAATTATGAGAACTAGGGAAAGCATTTTAAAGTTTCGGCAACAATTTCAGGCACCGCAAAATTTCTTCATCACTGATGTTATATGGCCACATTAGACAGTATAGTGCTAGTTGTTCAACTAAAAAATAACTTCCTGTTACTCGTATGGTTTTCAAAATGGCCCAGATAGGAAAGTTGCATGAAGATTCTTCTTCTTTTGAAGAAGTAGCTGAATCAATAATGTGACATCTTTAAGCTACCATCAGTCCCTTATTATAACCATTGGCGTTTAGGAGCAATGCCTCTCTCATCATTAAGCATATTTGAGTGCACAGAAGAATTAGAATCATTTTCAATTGAAGATCAAACACAAACAACATCAAAATAATCAATTCAGGTGTTTACTTGCAAGAAAATTTTCAGTTGAAAAAAAAAATGATTTAACTCAAAATTGGAAGTTTTCAGTTGGGGGGGTGAAAAAAAGATTTAACACCCCAAATTGGAAGGCTCAAACAAGATGAATAAACAAGAATTGGGTCAAGGAACAAGAAAAAGTACAATTCCAAGACATACAAGCAAAATTTCAAGCAGCTATAAAACAGAGATCATTAAAGACTTGTCTGATATTGGCACCGAACATACGATTATCTCCAGCAGTGCTCTTTTACAGAGTAATTCACCATTCATTTGATGCCAGCAAACACAAAGCAGCAAGAACGTTGAAATGCCCAGGAGAAACCACTTTATGATGGTGAAACAAGCCACTTGATGTTGTCTCTGCATACTATAAGCTACTCTCGGATCCTCCTGTTACGGGACCTGAAAACACATCAGACCTGTAGGTTTGTGTTAGGCAGGAAAAGCGCCCTCACTGCAATAGTTGTTTTTAAGAAGAAGAACCCAAATTTTGGCCCTTGTAAGCCAGAAACAACTCCTCTGAATCATCTCCGAAACTCAGTACACACTTTTTCAAGAAATTCTCCTCACTCAAAAACAGTAGTGAGGGAAAACTCCATTCCTTCTTCAACATCCTTCTCGCCGTAACAATTTGAAAAACCCTGTATCGAGGAATCACTCGATTTTCAATGCTGTACATCATACAGCACGGCCTACGAACCAGTACCGCCTTTCCAAATTCAATCCTTTTCAAGAAGAAATCAAGTCCAGACTTTAACCTCTCCTCCGACGCACTAAGCAATTTAGGTGCTGTCCTAATCATTTCAATGCACTCTTCTTTTGAGAATCCATAGCTCCTAAATAAATCCAATTTTCTATCAAATGTTTTTTCACTCAAGCAACAAAGTGCATCCAATCCATAAACAAACATCCTAGAGTTAGTCAAAAATCCCATATCTATAACGCGCAAAACTAGATTTCTAAGTTTCAATTCATTAAAACAAAATAGCCTAGGTTGCCTGACTAATAACATTGACAGCTGAGACCCAATAATGCCGCAGCTTTTCAAGTGGTCAATGTTTCTTAACAACCCCGATTTCTCCGGGTCTATTACCATAAGAGTCCAACTCATTCTACGAATAACACGAATCAAATCTTCATTATTAGAGTCCTCCGCTAAAATTTTCTTAAGAATTTCAACGCATGGAATCAATTTTCTCTCTAAACTAGCACTTAAAACCGATGGATATTTGGAAATAAACTTACCCAAATCAGAACCCACGAGACCCAGCTGCTGGAAATATCCGATCTTTGGTTTAAGGGTTTTGTTAACATCAGAGAAGAGAATATTGGGTTTTCTACAAACTGCCAATTGAATGTGGGTATCAGAGAATCCAACATTGTGCAAAAATTGACATACAGCTTGCGGTTTTTCAAGGGTTTTAATGCGTGAGAATTTGTTTGAGATCACAATAGCTCGTGATTTGGGAACGTTTAAGGTTTCGATTAGGTAATTGAGGAAGACGGAGTTTGTGTTTGGGGTTTTCGAAAGAGAAGAGAAGAACGAGAAGAGGGATTTGATTGCAAAGGTGTGGGAATTTGAAAATGAATTAAGTCTCTGCATTTTGGGGCTACAGTCTTTTCAGTACCGACTATCGAAAGATGGCGGTTTTTGGGTTTAAATTAACAAGAAATAGATTAAGGATTTCGGTAGGGCAACAAAATTTGGCCGAACTTACAAGGCCAACATATGAATGTGACGTTCGGTAGAACGTGAACTGCAAAAGATGCGGCACGTAGCAAGGCAGATTTCGATGATCGATATACAAGTTTAACAGTAGATTTTACAAGTACTTATTGTTCAAGTATACCAAGCCTTCTCATAGATTTCGAGCATATTTAGCTATTCGGTTTGGCTGTTTCATGTATGGCTGGATGACTAGACTCATGCTATTCATCCATATTTGTAATTGAACTTCTTTGTTTATCGAATGCATTGCTCGAAAAGTGAATGTTCTAGGGTGCAAATAGCTCCCCCATTTGCACTAGGAACTATGCATGCCTCTCTCGGCGTTAAACATGTTTGCGAGCACCAAAAAAAAAAAGGGAATTATTTTCATTTGAAGATCAAACTCAAACGCTGTCAAAATAATCAATGGAGGTGTTTCCTTGCAAGAAAATTTTCAGTGAGGGAGAGAAAAAAAGGAAAAGAGATACAGAACAGAGATCATCTAAGACTTGTCTGATATTGGTACACGGCTTATCTCCAGCTGAGCTCTTTTACAGGGTAATCTTAATTCACTTCTCGTTTAATGCGTTGATCTCTTCTCCTACACACCACCTAACCAGAAGTAAACTGTCTATGTAAACTCTGCTGCTCAAACACATAGCAGAAAGAACATTAAAATGCCCAGAAACCACTTCATGATGATGAAACAAACCACTTTATGTTTTCATTGCATACTGCCAGCTACCCTCAGATCCTTCCGTCACAGGGCCTGAAAATACATCAGACTTAAAGGTTTATGTTAAGCAAAAGAACTGCCCTCATTGCAATGATTGTTCTCCAGAAGAAGAACCCAACTTGTGGCCCTTGTAAGCTCGCAACAACTCCTCTGCATCTTCTCCAAAACTAAACACAAACTTCTCCAAGAAATTCTCCTCACTCAAAAGCAGCATTGAACGAAAATTAAATTCCTTCTTTAACATTCCCCTTGACATAACAATCTGAAAAACCCTATATCGAGGAATCACTCGATTTTCTATACTTAGCGTTAAACAAACTGGATTACGAACCAACACCAACTTTTTAAATTCAATCTTTTTCAGAAAGAACGCAAGTCTTGACTTTAAACTCTCCTCAGACAACCTAAGCATTCCAGGTGCCCTCCGAAACATTTCCATGAACTCTTCTGTGGAAAATCCATAACTCCTAAATAAATCCAATTTTCTATCAAATGTTTTTTCACTGAAGCAACAAAGAACATCCAATCCATAAGCAAACATCCTCGAGTTAGTTGAAAATCCCATATGTAAAACCCGCAAAACAAGGTGTCTAAGTTTCAATTCCTCAAAACAAAATAGCCTAGTTTGCCTCACTAATAGAGTAGACAACTGAGAACCAACAATGCCACAACTTTTCAAGTATTCAATGTTTCTTAATAACCCTGATTTCTCCGGGTCTCTTGTAAGAATCCAATAGCATCTACTAACAACACGAATCAAATTTTCATTAGTTGTACGACCAGCTAAAATTTTCTTAATAATTTCAACACATGGAATCAATTTTTTCTCTAAACTAGCAGCTAAAAGGAATGGATTTTTGGAAACAAACTTACCCAAATCAGAACCCACAAGACCCAAACGTTGAAAAAACTCAATCTTTGGTTTAAGGGTCTTGTTAATATCGGAGAATAGAATTTTGGGTGTTGCATTAACTGCCAACTGAATGTGGGTATCCGATAATCCAACATTGAGGAAAAATTGACGCACGCTTTGCCGTTTTTCAAGGGATTCAATGTGAGAGTATTTACTTGAGATTACAAGGGCTCGTGATTCGGGGATATTTAGGGTTTCGATTAGGTAATTAAGGAGAATGGAGTTTGTATTTTGGGTCTTCGAAAGTGAAGAGAAAAATGAGAAAAGGGATTTGATTGCTAAGTTTTGGGAATTTGGAAATGAATTGAGTCTCTGCATTTTGGGCCTAGTGTTTTCAGTTTTGACTTTCAAGAGAATGGTGGTTTTTAGGGTTTAAATGAACAAGGAAGAGAACAAAAGTGAAGGGTTTTATCTGAAGGTTCTCAACGGCGGCGAATTTCACCAAATTTGACCAAATGTTCATCATATAGCCAAAAACTGTTCTACGGACCAAAATGTCCCTCAACACGGGTAGTTTTACAGGGCTGATACCGGCGCGAAGAGTTCAAACAGCTCTACTCAAAATTTTTGAAAGAAAGCAGCATGGAAACTTTCTTGGGCATGTACAAATTTTGAAGCAGATAAAGAACAGAGATCATCAAATTAGACTTGCCTGATGTTAGCAACATAACATACACTTCTCAACATCTCTTTTGCTTGTTCGTTGGGTAATTCACTTTTGGTTTGATGCTTTGATGTCTTCTTCTACATGCTGCCACACCAAACGATCAGTGAACTATCTACGAAAACTCTCATCCTAACTCACCAAGGCAAGACCACCGAAGGGCATCGTTGAATGTATAAAAATTTTCCATTTTCATCAACATTGAGCTACACTCGGATGCTTCTCTGTCAGATCTCAGAATACAGCAGCATTGAGATTTCGTGTGTGGGCAAAACAACAACTATCATTGCAATAGCTAATGCCAAGGACTCAAGAGGCCCAATAGACCATAGCTGACATATTGAAACTCGTATGGTTGCATCAAGATTCCTCTTTAGAAGAAGCCAAACTGTGGCCCTTGTGCGGTAGCAACAACTCCCCTGCGTGATATCCAAACCTCAACACAAACTTCTTCAAGAAATTCTCACTCACTAAAAGTCAGGGCTTTAGAAAAACTCGGTTTTTTCTTCAACAACCTCCTCGACACAACCATTTGAAAAATCACTCGATTTTCAACACTAGACGCTAAAACTGGGAGAAATTCTACAATACAACTGATGTTCCATGTCATCATATGATGTGGAACCACTAATCAATTATTTTATTACATGTGTCAATAAATTTTAATACTTAAAAGTCAAACAATTTCCTCCCTTTCTCTCTCTTTGCTCTAGTTTCAAAAATTCTGCTTCCCACCTTCCAAATTCCAAGAAACATTAATTTATTAGAAACTAATACTTTTAAGTATTAAAATTTATTAAAATCATGCAATAAATTATCTAATTAAGCTAGTTGCATGATTTTCCAGGGGAATAGAGTTGTGAATGGGAAGCAAAAGGAGAATCAAAACAATATTAGTGAATTAAGGTTGAGGGTTATCATACTTCAATGAATTAGAACCATTCACTAAATTTTAATTATGCCCACCACCTATTTGTTTAATGTACTGTGAAACAAGTTAAGATAATAATGCTGGATAGTTTTTTGTAATCGTTCGATTCATTGTTTCTTGATGGACAAACATGTGTCACGATTATATAGATTACTTGTAAATTCTGAAATTATTGCAAGTAAAATATGTATGCTTTCCTTTGGTAAACATGCCCTCATGAATGGAACTTTGATTTGAAATTTCAATACTATTGTAGGGAAGCCATTTGAAAGAGAATCATTTATAATCAACTTTAGTGAAAAAATAACCAAATGTTCAATAATTTAAAAGGCCATAAAATAATTTTTCATTATTGCTCAAAGTTAATCCACACGTATCAAAATATCATTTTTTTTCATTAAATAACAAAATGTCGGCAATAGTGCTAAAAATAAACTATAAATTGAAAATTCATAATCTTCTCAGTTATATAGAATTTAAAAAATAATATTTTTTTGAATAAATTTGAGAATTTGGATAAAAGAAAGTATCTAACAATAAACATTATTCTTAAGTGAACAAAGATTCTTGTACCAATAGCAACATTATAAATTTAACCACACTAATATGTAAATCCGCATATTGCCAAATTCGGTAAATGCCTTGGCAACCTGCAAAGAGGAAAAAAAATGTAGTGCAATGTTAAAAAAATAGAAATATTAACTAGTGAATATAAACAATGATGTTATGCTAACAGGAGACGCACATACCATTGTGCTTGGAAAAAAAGATGTTATATGACATTTAATTTTCTTGGCGTTCAAATTGATCCACAATGCAGTTATTGGAATCCTACATTGTATGTTTATTTATTAGAGAACATATAGATAGTTATTTAAATAATCAATTCAAAAGGCTTAAAAAAAAGAAATAAAACCTGACTCAAGTGAGGCCACTGTCCAAATGCAACTATTGGCAAAGATGAAGATGGACCATGCTATATAAATAAATATGCTCTATTAGTTAAAACAACTTAGAGATTTAAGCGTGTATAATGATTTTCAAGCATTACCTGGTTCAAATAAGGCATTCGATCAATTCCTTGAAGGATGCCAGTAAAACTTAAGTCATGAATGGATGGATTGAATGTTGAAAATTGTTGCATAGCTATTGGATGTGAAGGACCATTAGTAGTTGCATTTTTCTTTTGCCCTGCAGAAGAGATATACTTATTAAAACAAATGAAGTCTATATAAAAAACAATTAGTCATAGACCACTTTATGCCAAAAAAACAAAAAACAAAAAAAAAATTGTACCTTTCGTAGTCTTCCTTTTTCGCTTCTCCAAATTACTTTTTATTCTAGCATTTGTCAATCCTTTAGTCCTTATTTTTGCTGGATTCAAAACCAATTTTTCATTAACAAGAACATCATGATTGGAACAGTCATCCATTTTCTTTGAATTCTCGAATATACTCATTGTTTCCATATCATCCTCCAAAAGCTTCATTGTATGTGCTAACTGTTCTTTAACAATCCTTGTTCCAGAAACACTCAATGATCCTATACTATAAATTTCGGTTCCTGCATGCATCAGTTCACTAAGACGCAATAATTGCCCAGACTTGGTATTGTTGCCTGATAACTCAGCAGTACCATTTCCCACTATAAGTCCCTTCTTTGCTTCTTTAGTCCACCTCTTTAATAGGTAATGCTCTGGTAAATTCGTGAAATTATGTAAATCAAAAACTTTTAGAGCATGACGACACAATATCCCCATCGACTGAAATAACTTACATGAGCATGAAATTTCCACTGTGGCCGAATTATAATCAATAGCAAACACTCTTTGTTTCCCTTCTTCGGTTGCTTTATATACATAAACCCCATCGTTCTTAGAAATTTCTTCCATCCTTATAGCCAAGCAGCCCAGATACTCTTTTTCAAATACATTAAACATCTTATTCGTGTAAGTTTGTACTGCATGGCTTAAAATTCCACTTTTTACTATGAGACGACGAATGCCATGCTTACAACTATAATCATCTTGCAACTCCTCTAACCGCATCTCGTTTACTTTATTGTCATAATGCTGAACAACTGTAATAAGCTCCATTGTTTTTGCCGAAATTTGATGGAAAACATTATTTGTACTCTCGCTTCTTTGGGTTGACTTCATATTTGCAGAAAATGTATCCAAACTAAAAGCTGGACACCACTTTTTTTTAAGTGAATACAACTTTCTAAGCCATGAGTGATCTTCTAGTTTGAATTTTTTGATCATCTCAACCCAAGAAACTTCAAACTCTGTTGCATTGCTACACCCATAAAAGCACTTGTTGTAATATTGCTTGAACTCAGGTCTTGTGTAATAAGTAGCAAGCTGTTGTGCAGCATTTTTAGCAATATGCCAAGTACACAACCGATGACGTGTCTCTGAAAATACTATTTCAATTGCATTTGACATTGCTTTATCCTCATCTGTAAAAATGCATTTTGGTTGTTTGTTTCCCATTGCCTCCAGAAATGTCTCAAACAGCCAAACAAATGACTCTGTGGTCTCATCATACAAAAAGGCACAACCAAACAATACATTCTTCCAATGGTGATTAACACCCACAAATGGAGCACATATTAAATTATATTTATTAGTGCGAAATGTAGTATCAAAACAAACAACATCACCAAAGCAGTCATAATCTAACTTTGATCTACTGTCTCTCCAAAAAAAATTTGTCATGCGATTATATTGATCAACTTGTACTGAATAAAAAAAGCTCGGATCCTCACCTTGTCTCCGCTTTAAATAGTTCAGCAAAGCTTGAACATCCCCTGCTTCAATCATCTCATTCTTGTCTTTCTGCAAGAAATTTCTCATATCTTTCTTTAAGAAGTTGAGATTCTCAGCACCACCAACTTCATTTGCTAAATAGGAGTATGACTTTGATGCTCCTATCCCAGCATTAACCATAGACCTTATTACAGCCCCATGAGCACTAGGTATTTTTCGGCCAGATTTTAGAAATTGCCTTTCTTCAGGTTTTGCAAGTTCATGATTATGATCCGAGTATATATGAGAAATTACCCACTCTCCATCATTGACAGTAAATCGAACCATAGCTTTACAACCTGTTCTTGTTTCTAAGTTATTCACTTTCTTCACCTCACATAAGTCTTCATCCAATTGAAATCCTTGTTTCCAACAAACAAATTCACGTTGCCGAATTTTATTTGATATATCTCTTCGAATGTTCCATTTGCGAATGCTAAAACCTTTTCTCAGAGCATAGTTATTGTATAAATCATAAGCTTCTTTGTCAGAGTTAACTTTCATCCCTACTTTGATGAGTTCTTCTTTGTCACTTGAATGATCCATTAGTATTATCAACCTGGTCATTAAAAAATAATATACCTATATTATTATTATTACAAATAATGTAATTAATTTGAATAACAAGATAAGAGAACCGTCACAGAATAGAATTAATTTTACATTAAGAGAAAGAAAAAAAAATAAATTAACAATTACCTGGTGAATGGCAAAATAAATTGAGGGTTAGAGAGAGAATAATGAAGAAGTTTGCAGGGAAGTTGAGAAGCCTTTCAAATCGGATGTTGTGACATTTCTAATTAAGCTAGTGGTAATGTTTTGCAAGAGAATGGAGATGCCAATGGGAATCAGGAGGGGCATCAAAGCAAGATTACCAAAGGCACGTGTTTGTAGGGTAATGATGTTGTGAATGGAAAGGAAGAGGATGAAATCAGTCATCTGTAGGCACTTTATTCAATTTGTTATTTTTTAAATTTTTAATAAATTAATGTTTCTTGGAATTTGGAAGGTGGGAAGCAGAATTTTTGAAACTAGAGCAAAGAGAGAGAAAGGAAGGAAATTGTTTGACTTTTAAGTATTAAAATTTATTGACATATGTAATAAAATGATTGATTAGTGGTTCCACATAATATGATGACATGGAACATCAGTTGTATTGTAGAATTTCTCTAAATAAATCCAATTTTCTATCAAATGTTTCTTCACTCAAGCAACTAAACATCCTCGATTTAGTGGAAAATCCCCATCGAAAACCCGCGAAATAAGGTGTCTGAGTTTAAATTCTTCCAAGCAAAATAGCCTTGGTTGTCTCAGCAATAAATTTGACAGCTGAGACCCAACAATGCCACAACTTTTCAAGTATTCAATGTTTCTTAACAACCCCAATTTCTCAGGGTCCCTTCTAATAATAATAATAAATCATTAAGTACTTTTTAGTAATTTATTACAATCTAACTCATTTCGATTCTGATTCCAAGACAAAATAAATACATTAATGGCAATATAACTCATTCCAATTCCTACTCTTACGGTTTAAGTAAATAACTTATTCTGATTTTTGTTCTTCATTCTCGTTCCAATCAATTCTTATTCTTCTCCATTCCAATTCCACCCAATTCAAATTTTAGTTTGGTAAATGCACCATATGTGTTTTGTCAACATTAGATAATAGTATTTTGGGTGTTGCACTAACTGCGAATTGAATGTGGCTGTCAGAGAATCCAACATTGTGCAAAAACTGACGTACATTTTATGGTTGTTCAAGGGATTTGATGCTAGAGAATTTGTTTGAGATCACAAAAGCTCCGGATTTGGGAATATTTAGGGTTTCGATTAACTGACGAGGGTGGAGTTTGTATTTTGAGTCTTCAAAAGAGAAGAGAAAAACAAGAAAAGGGATTTAATTGCAAAGCTTTTCGAATTTGGGAAATTCGAAAATGAATTTGAGTCTCTGCACTTTGGAGGACTAGTGTCTTCAATTTTGAGAGATCGAGGTTTTTTGGGTTTAAAATGAACAAAAGAAATCGATAGAATTAAGTGGGCTCCCATTAAATTTATTATTATACTAATTTTAAAAAATAACTTTACTATTAAAAACTTAAAATTTAAAATGACAAAATTACCCTTAACACTTTTTTTTCTCTACCTCGCGATTGCATAATCATTCTCTAATTGTACATCCTGTAACCTAAACTCTTAATTTTACTCTTTTTTAGATTTTTCTTTTTTTAGTAAATCGTAATATCTATTTTATGTTTTCTATATATAAGATTTTTTTTCTTAATATTCACTAGCTTTTGTGATCAGTAAAAAAATTTCTTGATATTCATTAATTTTTATGACTGCTAAAGATTTAGTGATGTTTATTTTTAAATGATGTGTTTTGATCATCTTAGTTTATGATAACCGATAATGAAACCAATTTTTACAGTTAAAAGAAAAAAAAAATATGAAGGAAGAGAATTGAAAATTTGAGAATAAAAAGAAAATAAAAGGTTAATTAAATAATTTTATCAAAAATTAATTTATTAATAGAAAATTTTTGTTAAAAAAAAAAGATGTATCGAAGAATTTGATGGATTCAAATTATCCCTTCCTTATTGTATTGCCAAAACTCCTGCACGGACACAAATGTCCCTAATTCTTATATTTTCAAAGAACAGAGGAATACCTGTACCATGCTAATCTTACTAGTTTTCCCTTTTATGCTAAAATCTCTTATCATCCCAACAACTTATTACATCCCTATAGTGTTTTTTTCTTTTTTGAAAAAATATTTTATAATTTTTTTATTTTAATAGTACGTGCATACCATTGGCTTTTAAGTTATTTAGTTAGAGCATGATGTAAATTATTCATTTGATTTCAACTCACTTCTCTCAATTTTGATAATAGTAACATGAAGTTGAAGATATAGTCCAAAAAGCGTGCTCCACCGGACTCTAAATAGATTAATTTTTGTCAAGCACATTTAGGTTTCATTGGTATCATTAGAGGCCACAACTATATAATATTTAGTAAATAATTATAATCATACTTACAAGCAAAAATAATTTATTCACATTTGTATAATAAAAAACTTATAATACTTTTACTATTTTTGTTACAATTATTACTTAAAAATCATATCTTACCAAATAGGGTCCAACTATGGTACCACTGTAGTAACATATCATTTTTTTTTGTCATTTTGCGTTAATTTCACTGCACTCTCTGTTTTATTCAAAAATTAAAAAAAAATCAGATAATTTTAAATTTTGACTCATTAGTCCTACTTTTTTTATTTTTTAAACTTAAATCAAAAGGTGAGGGTATTTTTTAATTATTAATTCACACCTCCATCATCAAAGCTTTAAAAAGAAAATTTACTCCATACACTTACCGAAATGTCAAATATATCCTTGATAAAGTTAATTTTTTATTTGTACTAAATAAATTAATTAAAATGATATAAAAAAATAATTGAATTCTTTACTTGCCTACTAATTTCAGTTCCATGTCTCTAGCAATTAGCAACTAAATTCTATCACTAACTCAAAATTATGGACCATAAAATGTGAAAAAGGTTTTCAAATCAGTGTGGAGCATAAAAAGATAAATTAATATTATTAAACAAAAAAATTAATTTATTCATCAACCTCGTAGATGTAAGAATAAATAATGAGCAAGTTGCCACCCCCTCACTTTTTGATACCTTCTTATTAAACAAAAAAAATATTAATTGGTAAATTAATATATTTTTATTGCATATTGAAATTATTTACTGTATATTGAATAAGTATTATAAAAAAAATACTAATTACAAATTAAGAACAAGAAATCAAATTCATACTCATATTTATCATAAAATATGGTTTGTAATTGATACATGGTTTTACTATATATTAAATTAATTAATTAATAGGAAACAATATTAATTTAAATATAGTAATTTAAATATATTAATTCAAATATAAGAATAAATCAATTTATCATTTAAATTAACTACATCATTTGACACAATATATTGTATTGCATTAGCTGCATTGTATTATGGCGTGTGTCATTGGATGTATTAAATTGTAATACAATATCATGTTTAATGCAACATGAACTGTAGTATATGTAATAATATTTTATATTATTATTTAGATTACTATTAATTTTAAATTAATACTATTCAAATTTATTAATATTTAAGTATTTATTATTTTTAGATATTAAATATTTAAAAAAAATTAATTTTTATATACTAATTATTATAATATAATTAAATAACATAATATTATATTATATTTTTATTTTTATATATTATTTAAGTATTTATTATTAGTTATATTAGCTTATTAAATAATAATCAATTTTTACTTATTAAATGTTATAATATAATAAGTAATACATTATTTAATTATATTTTTCATATAATTAAATTTTTTTAGTATTATTGAATAATAAATTATAAATTTATGGACTTATGTGTGAATAGTTTAAACTTTGTTCCTTTTGGAATCTGTAGGCAATATTAGGGAGCATAATGTTAATAACCCAACAGAAGCATCTTAGCCACTGCACTTATTTCGAGTTAAATCTAACGGTGGATTAAGAAAAGACAAAAGAATGTGGTATGTTACCACAGTGGTACCATAGTTGGACCCTACCAAATAATGCAAACTTTTATTTCTAGAGCTTACGGCTATGACTGAAGGGTATGTTTAGCATGCAACATTCCGTAGCACTACCGGCATTAGTTGAAATAAACCCATATTTGGGAATTAAAGTGAAATGCATTGAGCAGCATTAACTGAAGCCCTTAAGTTTCAGCATCACCCCTCTTTCATCACAGTTCACACCCCATTAATCCTAATCTGTGCCGAAGTCAAGCAAAAATCAAGATTCAAGACTCGTCCACGGAATACACTGCTTCAAATATATGTGTGCCGCGAACCTCACGTTTCAATATGAAGTGCAGTGCATCTTTTGAAGAACTATAAAAGCTTAAAGACTATAAAAGCTCACTTGTGGCTGTCAAAAGGGAACAGAGCAACAAAAACAGAAGACAAACAGAGCAAGAGAAGAAGCCTTAAAAGAAGAAGACAGCAGCTTATTTGTTTGCAACAACAAAAATAATTAATTTGAAAAAAAGGGCCTATAGCAGAACAAAATAAGTAGAATAACATGAATTTGCTTACTTTTCAAACACTTGCGAAAATTCCGTAACACCACTCTTTCTTAATTTCTTCTGTCAGCTGCTGGCATGTACAAAATTGGTTATCGCTAAAAAATTATGTAGTCAGGGTGCAGGTTTCATCCTTATCATTGACGAGCTATTCAGTTGATTCCGCCCCATCTTTCTACTGCAAGTGGGATTGGGATAATTTGGGAAATTAAAATAATTTAAGAGATTTAAATGATGTGTATATAGAAACATCGCACAGGACAAAAAATATAGGTTTTGAATAGCTCTACTAAAAAATTTTGAAAGAAAATATCCAGAACCCACTGCTGTCAGAGAAACTTTCTTGGGCATGTACAAATATTCAAGCAGGTAAAGAACAAAGATCATAAAATTAGAACTGCCTGATGTCAGTAACAAACTTACACTCGTCAATATCTCTTTTGCTTATTTATGATCTATACTTCATACCACACCAAACGGCCAGTGAACCATCTCCAAAACTCTCATGCTACCTCATCAAGTGAAACCACTGGAAATTTCCCATTTTTCCTCAACTTTCGGCTACGCTCTCATTGCAATAGTTAATGCTAATGACTCAAAGGCGCAATAGGCCATAGTTAACATATTGAAACTTGTATAGTTGTATCAAGATTCCTCTTTCAAAGAAGAACCCAAACCGTGACCCCTGTACGCTGGCAACAACTCCTCTGCATCATCTCCAAACCTCAACACAAACTTCATCAAGAAATTCTCCTCACTCAAAGTCAGCACTCGAGAAAAACTAGGTTTTTTCTTCAACAACCTCCTCGACATAACCATTTGAAAAACCCTATATCGAGGAATCACTCGATTTTCAACACTATATGACAAACAAACTGGAGCGCGGAACAACTCCGCCTTTTCCAATTCAATCTTTTTCAAAAAGAACTCCAGTCCTGACTTTAACCTCTCCTCAGAGAACCTAATTATTCCAGGTGCCTTTCTAAACATTTCAAGGAACTCTTCCCTGGAAAATCCATAACTCCTAAATAATTCCGATTTTCTATCAAATGTTTCTTCACTCAAGCAACTAAGTGCATGCAATCCGTAAACAAACATCCTCGATTTAGTTGATAATCCCATATCTAAAACCCGTGAAACAAGGTGTCTAAGTTTGAATTCTTCACCAAAAAATAGACTAGGTTGCCTCACTAATAAATTTGACAGCTGAGACCCAACAATGCCACAACTTTTCAAGCATTCAGTGTTTCTTAACAACCCCGATTTCTCAGGGTCTCTAATAATCTTCCATTTGCATCTACTAACAACACGAATAATATCTTCATTATTAGTATCATTCACTAATATTCCCTTAAGCACTTCAACACATGGAATCGTTTTTCTCTCTAAACTAGAAATTAAAAGATATGGATTTTTGGAAACAAACTTACCCAAATCAGAACCCATGAAACCCAGATGCTGGAAGAATTCAATCTTTGGTTTAAGGGTTTTGTCAACATCAGCGAATAGAATTTGGGGTGTTGCATTAATTGTCCATCGAATGTGTACATCAGAGAATCCAACATTTTGCAAAAACTGACATACAATTGGTGGTTTTCCAAGGGATTTAATGCGAGGGTATCTTTTTGAAATTACAAGGGCTCGTGGTTTGGGAATGTCCAGGGTTTCGATTAGGTAATTGAGGAGGAATGTGTTAGAATTTTGGGTTTCCGAAAGAGAAGAGAAAAATGAGAAAACGGGTTTGATTGCAAAAACTTTGGAATTTGGAAATGAATTGAGTCTCTGCATATTGGGGGACAAGTGCGTTTCAGTTTTGATAGATTTGACGGCTTAAAATGAACAAAAAGTAAGTAGGATTACGGTAAGGGCGGCATCTTTGTCCAAATTTTTATTTTTTCATAGCCGAAACTCTCAATTACAACAAAATATGCCTGATTTCCATTTTTTCAATGAGCAACAAGGCGAGAGAATACATGCAATTTGCGAATCTTTTACGTTTTTCTCCTTTATAGTAAAATCTCCCATCATCCCTATAATTTGATCCAACAACTTACTACACCCCGACAGTTTTATTTTTTTTTTCTTTTTAAAAAAATAAAAAATAAAAATCCAGCACATCCGTACCTTTTGATTTTTGCACAAATAGACAATTGAACAATACCTTGACATAATTGAAAAACAGTTTACAGTTTTTTCTTTAATGGTAAATGTGAATACCGTTGACATTGGTTTGAGCATATTGCAACTTATTCATTGATTTCAAATTAGATCTCTCAAATTTGATAACACCGACGTGAAGTTAAAGATCTAGTGCAAAAAATGTACTCCGCCGGGCTCAAATCATAACCTTTATGAAGCACATTTAGATTTCGTTCGGTACCATTTAGAAGCCACGGTTCCAAGTGAAGGTAATTTTGTCCCACATTTATTTGATAAAAAGTCTACAGTACCTTTACTATTTTTGTCACAATTATTACTTAAAAATCATATTTTAACAAACACTATAAATTTTTATTTCTAGAGCTAGCAGGCAGCAGCTATGACTTTTCACTGCAATACTAAACTGAACCTTTGTTTAAAAGGAAAAAGAACAATAAAAAAAGAAAAATTGGAAAATTGGGGGGAAAAAAAAAGGCCTATAGCAGGACATAATGAGTAAAGCAACATAAATTTGCTTAATTTTCAATCACTTGCGAAAAATCTGTGACTCCACTCTTTTAATTTCTTCCATCTCGATCGCTCGCACGAGCAAAATTGGTTATTGCCTAAAAATTATGTAGTCAGGGTGCAAGTTTCATCCTTATCATTCACGGGCTATTCAGTTGGTTCAGCCTCATCTTTCTACTTCAACTAGGATGGGGATAATTTGGGAAATTAAGATAATCTAAGAGATTTAAATGCTGTGCATAGAGAAAACGTCCCATGAGGCAAAATCAAGGGTTCGAATAACCCTAACAAATTTTGAAGGAAAATATCCATAATCCGTTACTGCAGCAGGGTAAAACTTTCTTATGCTTGTACAAATTCTCAAGCAAATAGATAACAGATATCATAAAATCTGACTTGTCTGATTTTAGTAACAGAACTTACACTTCTCAGTGTTTCTTTTGCTTGTTTATGGGGTAATTCGCTATTGGTTCAGTGCTTTGATTTCTTCTTCTACATGCTGCCACACCAAACGGCCCGTGAACCGTCTCCAAAACTCTCATGCTACCTCATCAAGTGAAACCACTGGAGATTTCCCATTTTTCATCAACTTTCAACTACACTCTCAGATCCTTCTCTGTCCAATCTCGGAATAGAACAGCAACTCCCATTGCAATAGTTAATGCTAACGATCAAAGATTGCAATAGGCCATAGTTAACATATTGAAACTTGCATGGTTGTATCAAGAGAAGAGCCCAACCTGTGGCCCTTGTAAGCTAGCAACAACTCCTCTGCATTGTCTCCAAACCTCAACACAAACTTCTTCAAGAAGTTCTCCTCACTCAAAAGCAACGTTGACGGAAAACTACATTCCTTCTTCAGCATCCCCCTTGACATAATAATTTGAAAAACCCTATATCGAGGAATCACCCGGTTTTCAATGCTACACGCTAAACAAATCGGAAGGCGAACCAACACTGACTTTTCACATTCAATCTCTTTCAGAAAGAACTCAAGTCCCGACTTTAATCTCTCCTCTGACGCCGCAAGTATACCAGGTGCCTTCCGAAACATTTCAATGAACTCTTCTTTGGAAAATCCGTAGCTCCTAAATATTTCCAATTTTCTGTCAAATGTTTCTTCACTAAGGTAACTAAGTGCTTGCAATCCATAAACAAACATCCTCGAGTTAGTTGAAAATCCCATATCTAAAACCCGTGAAACAAGGTGTCTAAGTTTCAATTCCTCATAACAAAATAGCCTAGGTTGCCTCACCAATAGCGCTGACAGTTGAGACCCAACAATGCCACAACTTCTGAGGTATTCAATGTTTCTTAACAACCCTGATTTCTCAGGGTGACTTGTAAGAATCCAGTTCCATCTACTAACAACACGAATGATATCTTCATTATTAGTATCATTCACTAATATTTTCTTAAGAATTTCAACACATGGAATCAATATTTTCTCTAAACTAACAGCTAAAAGCACTGGAGTTTTGGAAATGATCTTACCCAAATCAGAACCCTCAAGACCAAGATGCTGGAAAAATTCAATCTTTGGTTTCAGGGTTTTGTCAACATCAGAAACGAGAAGTTGGGGCGATGTACTAACTGCCAACTGAATGTCGGTATCTGAGAATCCAACATTATGGAAGTATTGACGCACAGTTTCTGGTTTTTCGGGTGACTTAATGTGAGAGTATTTGGTTGAGATCACAAGGGCTCGTGATTTGGGAATGTTTAGGGTTTCTGTTAGGTAATTGAGGAGGAATGCGTTTGAATTTTGGGTTTCCGAAAGCGAAGAGAAAAATGAGAAAAGGGATTTGATTGCAAAGTTTTGGGAATTTGGAAACGAATTGATCCTCTGCATCTTGGAGTGGACACAAGGATTAGGATTTAGACCATCAAAGCAACGCTGGGGATTTCATTTTCTGATTCTCTCCATTACAACCACAAAGCAATTTTTTTTTTTAATAGAAGAGGAGAGAAAATACATAAATTTTTTTTTAAGAATTTATGTCTGTTTATAAAAAAAAAAAAAAATCATCCAAACACTATTAAAAGAGCTACAAAAACTTCTTAAAATAAAGAGGCTCACATTTTCTTTTATTTATAATAGAAAATACAGTTTTATTATTTTATGATTTTTTCAAAAAAATTTAGATGTAATAAGAAATCTCATCCAATAAACACAAACATTTCTTTATGTTATTAGTCGAACTCGAGTAACCGATATTTTTCACTCTTTACTTATTTTCAAGTAATTTTTATAATTATTTTTATAAATTTCATTTCTTATTATTGTTTTCATAAAATGTTTTTCTGGTGAAGCGTTCGAGTTTCCGGTTGGTTGTGAGAATTTATTTTACCATAATTTCCTCTGTTGGCCTGTTGGGCCGGCATTGAGCTTTAATTATTAAAATCAAACGAACGTGCCTTAAAATCTTTAAAATGCTAAATTTGATTTGCTAATGAACAGTGTTCAGATCAACAATTAGAAGAGTAACAAGAAAACAGAATTAATATTGCAAAATTGTGCAAATAATTTTGCCCATTTATTTGGCACAACGAACTATGATGCCTCTCCTGTCATTGAACAAAGTGAGCACACTGAGACTAGGAACCATTTTCAATTGAAGACCAAACTCAAAACACTGTTATAATAATCAATGGGGATGTTTCTTTACAAGAAAATTTTCGGGTGAGACCCCAAAAAAAAGAAAAAAAAAAAGGAGATGATTAGCCTGAAATCGAAAGGCCAGAAACCAATTAATGGGAGAAAAAATAAGGGATAAAAAAAAAAACAAGGATTGGTCAAGGAACAAGGTAAAAAAAATAATTCCAAGACACATGTACAAAATTTCATGCAGATATAGAACAAAGATCATCAAAGACTTGTTTGATGTTAGGCCTTTCATTTACAGGGAGAATGCACCTCATAGATATGGCTAGCAAATCATCCATTGCTTTTGATGGTTCTTCCCCGCCAGCAATGTCTCTGTCGATACAGTCCAATCCGCGCCCTTCTTGATCACAGAGCCGAACCCAGTCGGTGAGATCCACAGCTCCCGACTGGCCGGATATTATGTCACCAGCACTTCTTCTTGTTAGCAATTCCATTAGGATTACACCGAGTGCATACACATCAGCCTTAAACGAGGGAGCTGGTTTTGATGCAGTAGCAAGTTCTGGTGCACGGTACCCAAGTGCTCCCAGATTCAGTATCTGCTCCGCAATGCCAGCTGGGGTCATAAGGCGGTGTAGACAGTAATCCGTTAGGCAAACATCATAATCAGGACCTGCCAAGAGTATGTTTGTAGGCTTGAGGTTTCCATGTGGCAGGCCTCTATCATGTAGGTATAAAAGACATCGAGCAACATCCACAGCCACTTTTAGTCTTTGAATGAATGACAATGGGGAGTACCTCCGTGGAGTAGTCTCTGCATTGCCACATATGCGGATCATATAATAAAAATTGTTAGAGAAAAGTTCATGTACATTATGAAGCACATGTATATAAATCAGCTAGGAAACACGATTACTCCCCATAAAGGAATAAAATGAAAGTTAAACCAATATGGTATAACTATCCAACTTCATTACAGCTTGCAATGTGTCCCATTAGAGAAATAGAGACTTTCTATGTAAAGACCGTATTCAAGAAGCTTGTACAGGACATTCACCCTGGGGATTGGGACTGTGGAAGGTTCAACAGAACAAAGAACAAATAACTCAATGAAAACCTAATATGCCAAACTCTGACTCAAGCAGTCAAGCCTTCTTTAACTAGATTTGCCAAGGTAATGAAATCCAAAATTTATTTAAACCACTTTTGACATGAATGTAAGACTTCAAAGTAAAAGAAAAATGATATGCCATGCAACATCAACAAGCACTTAGAGCAGAGCATCTTCATTCAGAGCTCAAACAATGCTTACAGCACAGAAAGTTGGCTGGAATATGACAAAAGAACTCCGGAAAGTTGGTAGGAAATGATGATTAAAAGACAAGATAAAAGTGCCCTTAGAATTCTTACCGTAAAGATGTAGGGCCAAGCTATCTCCCCGGATATAATCTGCAAGAAGAAGCCGCTCCTGTTCTCTGGGCCCCCAATAATATGCTCGCATCGGAACAATAGTTGGATGCCTCATAGATCCTATCTTTTTAACTTCCTTAGCAAATTCTTTCTTATGTTTGACCAGTCCCACCCGCAACCATTTCACAGTCAACATATGCCCACTATCTAGAGTAGCTTTATATAGAGTTCCATGGCTGCTTCTCCCAAGCACTTCTGCTGGGGCTCGAGATAATTCTTCAGCAGTGAATGCTAATGAAGCATCCAGGAAGAACAGTTCCCCAGCCAACCGATCTGGTGAATACACATCCAACATCACAGGCTGTTCACAGGCCTCAATGAAACGGGGTGAGGAAGACAATGGGGAACCTGGAGAGGACTTTCTACCAGAAGTTGCAGGATGATTATCAAGAAAATTAGGATTCATGGATGCCGAACTGGCAGCCCCTCCCTCAGTTTGCTCAATAATTTCTGTTATAAACTCTGCCTGCCCAGATAACGATCTTGAATTTGAAGTAAGCAAGTGATCATTTGAAAAGCTCAAGGAAGTTGGTGGGCGTTGAACACTTGAGTTGAAATTGAAAAGGGAAGGCCGTTGAAATCCTCCTTCCTTAACATCTCTCACTGTGGTTTGGCCGCTAAATTCAGTTCTTCCGTCAAATTCTTTGAGTTGAGCCCTATGGTAAGCTAGCAGAACAAAAACAATCATCACAGCAGCTCCAACTGAGGCAACTATGATTGCTACTCTAATACTGCTTTTTGAACTATGATGTTTCCCTCCAGCAGAACTCTGACCTTCAGAATTAGTTGCTGATGATGGCACGCCATCTGGGAAGATCAACAAAGCATTTCCAGGACGAAATGAAGACTTGGGAAAGTTTCTCAAATTTTCTGGAATAGGGCCTGATAGATCATTATATGACACATTAAATTCATTAAGTTTCAATGAAAGCTTATTGGGAATTTCACCCTTGAACTGGTTTCTAGATAAATCAAGGTACTCCAAGGCACCAAGTTTGTTCAATTCACTCGGCATCTTTCCCGATAAGTGATTGTTTGCAAGATTCAGCAATTTCAGTCTCCCCATGTTACCAATGTCTGAGGGCAAGACACCTGTTAAGGCATTACCATAGAGATCAAGAGACTCCATGGGTGGATAAGAAGGGAGAACTAATAATTCACTTGCGTGTGAGCTTCGGAGAGGAATAGCACCACTAAAACCATTTCCTGAAAGGTTTAGATTTGTCAAGGTCATTGAGGAGAAAAAACTATCAGGAATGGGCCCCTTTAGTTGATTCCAACTGACATCAAGAGTGACCAATCTCGAAGAGATCTCCAGTAGAGAAGGCAAGGTGCCTGTTACAGAATTATTCCTGATATTGAATGTACTTAATCGATCAAACTGAGAAGTCAAGTTTGGTAAACTCCCAGACAAATTGTTTGAACTTAAATCAAGAATCTCCAAATTGGCTTCCCAATTCTGCATAACGGAGATGTCACCAGAGATCATATTTCTGCTCAAATCCAATATTACACAGCTTTTCAAAGAAGTGGGCAAAGTGCCTGACAAGCTATTTGATGACAGATTCAAAACACTCAACGTCGTAGAATTAATTCCATGAATTGAACCTGTACAAAAGACTTGAGAATGTTAGATACTTAGATCAAACAAAAATTCAGTGTTATCATAGAATAACAGAACTACAAACAGACAATTGCTTAAATTTTGTTATTGCAAATACCATAGTCTTCAGCCAATATAAATAGGACACAACTAACGACATAACAAACAATATTTTTAATCCTTACCAGTATGAGCAAAACATGAAAAATGAGAATACTCAACTAAACTATGTATTTGCAATGAGAAGAACCAAAACAAGTATAAGCCCCTTGTATGTGCAATACGTTATTTTTATGCATTAAAAAAATAATTATAAAGATATTTTAATACTTGACACAGAATCTACAGTAAACTTAGCATTCTTCTCCAGAAGAAACTATAGCCATTCACACGTCCCAAAAACTATAGAAATACTCAGGATCAATCAAAATATAGACCAACATAAATCTACTTATAAACTACACGAAATATGGCTACATATTAAAAATTATGCTGGTAAAGGGAAAAATGAAAAGACAGAGGGGTGAGCGAGAAAGCAATGTAAATTGCAAACCTTTCTTCTGTTCATGGTCAATGAGTTTATCAGGCAATTAAATCTTCTGTTCAAAGACACTCAAGTAAAATTGTTTGTGGAGGACCATACAAACACTAAAATTTAGGTCCCAGTTCTTCACTTCAAAATGTAATAAGCAGTCTAATGTTTCTAACAAATCTACATTGCTAGTTCATGGTCATCCTACGGACACAAGGAAATATATAACATTTAGAGAAGAGAATTTAGAGGCCTCCCAAAATAACAAATGAAGTTAAACATCAATGATCCACCTTTTCAAGGACCACACTGACGGGATTCTGAGATCTTCTCCAGGAAATTTGGGATCCATAGTATTTTGATTTCTCTACATAGCCAAGTGGTTCACAGGCATCCAGAGGGAGATTTTTGCCTTACACAGCATACAGGGAATAAGAACGGGGGCATAGTTCTTGATGTTCAAAGGTCGCAGCTATATCTATTCAATATAATGGAGAATCTGCCAGGATACCAGGACAATTTTAGCTACTCAATCTTGATTGATCACAGATACCGAATCAACTCCAAGAACAACACACTCTAGCTTGGCAGGCCTGTAAAGGATTTTTACTTTTTTGATAAATACATATGGTTTTGTTTCATTTTGCCTCGTTATATACTTCAAATTTATCAACTATTCTATCATTGCCACAACTTTTCCCCTTCATGGAAAATTTCCACTGCACCATTTTGAATTAATTTGACCATTGCTAGTGAGACAGATTCCCACGCAAGATATATGTCAGCATTCAGAAAGTTGACGAGCGATTCATGGTAACCAATCTCCAAGTCAAAAACTGTCCACCTAATGCTGCCCATTAAAAATCTCACTACATAAACCAAAAATAACATGGAGGCCTTATGCGTCCTCAAAACAGCATAGAATCTATTTCCTCTTATTTCTAATATATAAATTCATATTGAACTTTAACACATCAGAAGTTTCAAATAAGCCTCTTTCGTCTACACAAATTGCACTTCCAGTCACATAAATGATGCAATCCACAAAACTACAAGGCTATTTTTCTCAAACTTGTACAACATATTTTCACTCCAAAATTCTATTATAGCATAAGCATCTACATAACTAATAACGTGTTTCTAATCTATGGTTAACTACATAAAGCCAGACATTTTCATCAAAATTGGATATCATAACACAACTTTCGTAAGAAAAAACTATACTAAATGAGATTCTAGATCCCTATCCTTGACGACATCAGTAATATGACCATTTATAAATAAATGAGAACATTCATTGACTAAATATTCCACCAATAAATACAGTGCCCTACGAAGTAATTGCTCTAGACAAAATATATATCATTATAAACAAATGCCAAAAAAAAAAGTCAAAATTTCATTTCATTACCTGTAAATCCATTGCCACTGAGATCCAACTCCTGAATTGGAATCACAATCTCCAATAACTCCTCTGGTATCATTCCAAACAACTGATTATTCCCCAACCTCAAGACCTTCAAATTTGGCAACATCCCAAACGATGGCAACTCACCAGTAATCCCACTATCACCCAAGTCCAAAACCTCCAAATTCCTAAACAACCCAATAACATCGCCCTTGAAAAATCCTCCATTCAGCACATTATGACTCAAGTTCATAAAACGCAATGTGTTAGCAATACTCGAAACATTGTCTACACCAACTCCTAAATCTCCATAAAAGCTGTTAAAACTCAAGTCAACGAATTCAACATTCTTAAGCTCACTCATTATTCCACCAATATCGCCCCACAATTTATTTTTACGCAAATCCAACACTTTCAGCTGCTGCAAATTCCTCAAATTACCTGGAAACCCGCCTTTGAAACCATTCATCGACAAATTAAGATAATTCAGTCCCCATAAATCAGTGATCCGGCCCGGGATCGGGCCAATAAACTTGTTGTTAGACAGATCCAAGTACTGCAACGAACTCATGGATCCCAATGCGGGTACTATCCGACCCGTAAAGTAATTACCCGACAAAGAAAGATTCTGCAAAGACTTCAAGTTAATCAAAGTGTTGAATTTCAGCTCTCCACTTAAACCCAATCCGTTCAAGTTGATAGAGACCACCGAACTGGATTCCGGGTCGCAGCTGACGCCGGTCCACGAAACGGGGCATGATTTCGTGTCGGGTAACGACGTAATGTTCCATGTAGAGTGGATTTTATCAAGTGGGTCGTCTTGGATTCCCTTCTTAAACTCGATTAAAGATCCGAGTTCAGACTCGGAGCCCAAAACGATGACGAACAGAAGAGGAAGTGAGCAGAAAAAGAGAGCTAACGAAAACAGATGCAGAGTCATTTAGTTAACGGAAACTGAAATTTTTTTGAAAAAATAAGCAAGACCCAGTTAAGAATGAGGCATTGGGTAGGTGGGAAACCGGAGAAATTGGGAACTAGTGAAGGTATCAGAGATTGGAAAAACTAGGGTTCCATTGAAAATGGAAGAAGAAGAAGAAGAAGAAGAAGAGAGTAAGAGAGAGAGGAGTGTTTTGTGTTTGTGTTGGTGATTGGGTATGAGTAACTACACGCTGTAAAGGACAAGCTTTGATATGGCTGCTTAATGCTTGTTATTATATGTTTGTGTTTTTTAATTTTTGATTGCTACTGCTGCTGCTGTTTGCTTGGTGTTGGTGTTTCTACTGTCTTTTTCTCTTTCTTTTTCACTGCAAGCGAGAGAGGGGGTCCTCACCGTTTGTTGACGGCGTTAAGTGGCTTCATCTTGGCTTGGTTTTTTTTTTTTTTTTTTGACGTTTCGGTCCCCAAATTCCTACTTAAATATACAAATACAATACAAGTTTCCGAAAAAGAACATTGAAATCTATTTTCTATTTTCCAAAAAAAAATGTCAAAAATAAATTTATCTGGATATTTTAGGAAATGATCTCAATAAAAGTAGTATCTTTAATTTTCATGAACAAAAGTTAAAAATATCAACGTATTCTCTTTGCAAATTTTCAAGTTTTGTCCCATTTCTCTCTCACTTCAAATATTTTACTAAATACATTTTCTCTATTATCGACTTATTGTTTTCATTTTATAATTTTAGAAACACACATATTTTGAAGTTTCAAAACGGGCATCATAGTTCACTTTTAAAACAAATTTAAAAAATGATTTAAAAAATAATATCATATAACTATTTTAAAAACGTAATAGATATTTAATAACACTGTCATCTTTATTATGAATTTTAAAAAATAGTGTGAAATTGATCATTAGGCTATGTTTGACTATTGGATAAAATGCAGGATTGGCAAGCCAATGTCTCGGGGTCTCGGAGACTCATTCTGAAACAAGAGGTGGGTCTTTACCAACTTAAAATTATTCGATTTTAGATTGAAAAACGAATGCGCGCTTGTAAGAACTAATAAATTAGTCCAAAATTCATCGGATTAATAGTCTCTATTTTCACATAACTTAGGTAGAATTAGATATCTTATTATAATCCAAATTTTCTACTAATATCAAAATTTTATTCAATAAATTATTTTTAACTTGTTTCTAATTTAAGATTAATATCAAAATTTTAATTCAATAATATATTTTTTTCCTAGTAGAGTATAATCAATAATCAAAGACCACTCTCGTGTTCCACGAAAACTTGGAGGTCCTTTAATGATATATTTTTTTAATAAGTTATTGTTTGTAAAATTAGAAGAAAACTAAGAAATTTCCGGTACTTGTTCTTTTTTTGGCATGCTATTAAATGTATTTCCATATGAAGATTGCTAGTACGATAAGTATGGGAAGTAAATCCGATACTTTTATATGGCAATAAGTTTGTATATGGTATACCACCAACTGGATTTATTGCTAATTGCAAATTCAGACAGAAGAGAACTACAAGACTCATTCTGTATTTTGTATTGGCCGAGAATTATATAACCCATAACATCCCCTATTTCTTTTAAGTAAAAAAATAAAATTATTATTGTAGTGTATAGATATAATTTTACTTGAAACCTTCCTTAAAAGTTAATCAATCTTACACTAATGTTCTGCGTCAATCATGTATTAAATGATGAATATACAACTATTTGTTACTCTATTATATTATCGAATAGTTTCATGCAATATCAATTAAGATTCAATTTGGAACTCAAATATTAAGATTCATAATATTATTTTAAATATTAAGAGTGTTATTGCCTATAGCTCAACCAAATCTTAACCTATGTAAATAAATTATATCCTTATATTTAATAAATATTATTCATCTTTATTCTTATTTAATAAATTTGTCATAATAGTCTTCACTTTTTCAAAAAAAAAAAAAAAAGAATCTACTCATTACAAAATTATGATACAAGGTGTAGATAAATATTGCAAAGATAATTCTTACCTCCTATATTGGATTAATGGGTTATATACCAAGTCGATTTATAAATCAAGCACAGCATAAATTCAACAGGAATGTCTTAAAGGTCGAGTGGTTTTTAATTTTTTTTTTTAAATAAACACTTGAATTTATATTCTTCGGATTGTATGAATTTACAAAATGAGAATTGAAATGGGCAGGATTTGGAATATGCTGTAATGGGAATAAGGAATGAGAATTAGAATAAGTTAGTTACTTTTACTGTAATAATCAAAATTGGAATGGGCTATATTCCTATTACTGTGTTTACTTTGTTTCGGAATCGAAATGGATTGTTTGAAGTTACTAAAATACCCTTAGTTAATTGTTGTTATTGTCATTATTATTATTTACTATAATGATTATTATTATTTATTGTCATTAATCATTATTGTCAATAATAATAATAATAACAACGACATATGTGACAATAATAATAATATAATGATAATAACAACAAAATAACAAATCATCTTTAAGCGACGACAGCAGTTGGAGAATCGACAAGCGGTAGCGAAGTTTAAAGAGTGGCAGGGACGATCGATAAGTACTGCATACGACCGGCGATGATCAGTGGCGTAAGGTTGACGATCTGCATTGCATGCAACAGTGATGCATGACAACCGACTCTACGGCATTCGACGAATGGCATGCAACGATCATGGCTTGTGCTTCTCATTGGTTGCAAATTGATCTCATCGAAGTAATCGCATTCTTTATTTTTTCTTTTTTTCAATGAGGACAAAATTAGAATTATTGATTTTATTAGGGCAAAATCGTCACTCCAAGAGATGGGAGACTGATTCCCAACCCCTCTTAAAAATCAGTCTATCATAATTCTGATTCAGATTCCCGCCTCTATTTTTGCTTAGTAAACGTTATCAATGATTCTGATTCTCCAATCCATAAACATACCACAAATGAAATTGAAAAATCAATATGAAATTTCACTATCTTTCTTATCTTCTAAAAAATAATAAAAAAAAAATTCAACATGAATCACAAACAAACCTAATTTTTTTGGCAAATCGGCATTACATTACCGGGTTGACAGTGACACCTCCATTTTTAAACATAATTCTCTATATTTTTCTTCTTTTTCGTTTTTAGGATTCAATAATAAATGGGATTATTGCGTTCAATTTGGAGGAATTTTTATCTGAGAACAGAAAAATAAAGTTGAAAATAATCTGCATATTTTAATAATTGACATCGCAAATTGATTGGACAAATTCTTCGTTCAAATTTTTTAGTTATTCATTGGATGCTAGACAAAATTGCTTTATTATTATATTTGTTTGGATCTGTCCGATTGATTTGATTAAACATTGGATCCTTAATTATTCAAATTAGCGTGGCATTTTCTGTTTAGAAATAGAATCAATCCTCTACCACTTTGACGGGTTTACCCCTCATTGACGAAGGGCTTTATCGTACATGAACAGAGCCAAGACCTTCTAGTTTGAAAAAAAAAAAAAAATAATACACTAATTTTGATATTTGTTAAAAATATTTGTGATAAAAAAAAGTAAAGGAGTGGCTAAAAGACTAAATTAATTTTTTATCCCCCATCTCTCTTGAATTCAAATTTAGTGGTCAATTAATAAAGATGTTTGTGATTGATGGACAAGAGATTCAAATAAAGAATAATTATTTAAATTCAACGGAAAATGATATTATACTTAGGGTCCATTTAGAATTGTTCTTTGAAAATTTAAAAGTAATTTTAAAAAGTAAAAAATTAATTTCGGTGTTTGGTAAATTTTTTTATATATTATTTTTAAGAAAATCACTTTATTGTACAACAAATTTTAAAAAGTAAAAAAAGAGCACCTTTTCAAAATTTGATTTTCATGATCATTTTTATACTTAATATAATGATATATATATCCTCATATATATTATAAAAATCTAAAATTATCCTTATCAATTAAGAAATAAAATCATTAATTTTAAATGGATTATTATTATTAGCAATTATATTAATATAGCAAAATAAAATAATAAAATTAATAATATAAAATATTTATTGTAGTTATCAATTGTTATATATACACAATAAAAAATATTTTTTGTATATCTATATAAATGTTTAGATAAATTTTATTTAACATTATATTTAATTTAGTTATTGATATTCTTACAATATTTTAACACTAAAATTTATCAAACATACACGACTGATTTTTAACTGTTTTTAAAATTTATAGTACCTTTAAAAATAAATTTTACCAAACACTTAACTGATTTTTTTTCACAGATGATTATTTCTACAACACAACTAACAATCGTTATTTTAAAAGTTATAAAATTACTAAACTAGCCCTTTTTCTTTTGTATAAAAATATAAAAAAGATATAGTAGAAAATTTAGTTCCATTGACCTAAAGGGTTTTATAAACTTTGATTTTGATAATGAAAAACAAGTTCAAACTCAATCTTTAATGACAAATATTTAGAAAGCTTTATGATTGGTATTTTTATGTAAGTTTTTTTTTTTGGTGCCTATATTAAGTATAAATAGTTAAATTCTTTAAGAGATAATGACATCGTTAATAAAACAAAATATTGGTTTTTTTTTTACCTCTTATGTATTAATTGAAAAATAATTGTATTTAATTTAGTTAAATATGCTTTTGTATTAATTGTAATATCATGTGTCAACGTCAAATTTTACCATCTCAATTGAAACTTGATTATTGTCAACCTATATAAAATTTACATCCTACTGCACTAATAATGATAATAATAATAATAATATTGAGTACATTTTTATTTTAATAAAGTGAGAATACCACAGATAAAAGATACATATTTTAATGTACTCACAGATAAACGAATACAATCTCAAAAGTATCGAAATCTATTTTCTCTTTTTTTTATATTATTTTTTAGCGGTATTCTCATTTTGTTAAAATGACGATATCCTTATTAGAGAAGTTTTTTAATATTTTACCTAAATTTATGAATCAATAAGAAAAGTTTTGACTGTCATATTGGAGTAACATTATTACTTAATGTAATTGTAACTTAAAACCTAATCTAACAATAAAAATTTTATATTTTATAATTTATACAAACTACAAATCTGATATAGTGATAGGTGTGCGAGAAAATATCAAAGATGACAAGTTAAGGTCAAGAAGTGGGTGAACAAAAATTGGCATTATTTGATGGATGTATCAATAAATTCAATCTATATAGTACAAAACAAATAGGAGGAATTTTAGAATAAATAAGAGATAATAAAAATAATTAATTTATCTATAACATGTGTAATTGAATTTAATATAACCACTATTTGTATGGTAATTTTTTAAAATAAATAAATAAATAAATATATATATATATATATATATTATAAAATTATTTGTTTGTTGTATAACTAATATGGTATTTTGATATATTTTAAAATTTCTATATAAATAAATATGTAAGTGCATCAGAATTCATAACTAAACCTGACATAGAGAAGGTCATAGACGTTTATAAAGTGGAACACTGGAAAAATTTTAAGAAAATAAATTCTCATCATGTCTCACACCACATTTGAAAACTCGAAGCTTCTACCTTAAAAATTTTTTAACATAATAAATTGTAGATATATTTAATGTGATTTAGTAAAAATAATTTTAAATACTATTTAAATTCCATTTACTCTAGTTTAGAAATAGCTACACAAATTATCTATAAAATTTAGTGGGCATTTAATGAGTAGAGAGTATCTCAAAAAAAAGAAAAATTCAATATGAAACTCCTAAGTATTTGCATATAATTTGTAAACGCTTAATTTTATATTGTGGATTATGATCTGTATGTAAAAAAAATTTGGCAAATTAATTTTTGTTAATTAATTTTGTTGCTAATGATGCCAACTTTATAAGTTTACATGCAAGCCACACTTTGGCAACTAAGTATTATTTAATCTAGCTATATATATTAGTCTTTTTTTAGTGTGGATACTCTTTTTTTTTTTATGCAGATATATTTTTAAACCGTCGGATTTAAGAGAGTTAATTTTTAACTATCTTAAATCGGTTTTATAATTTATTCAAAAACTAATTATTTTAAATTATATAGTTTAACAGTGTGGCTACCTTAAAAAAATACTGATGTCAGCGTTTGAGAATAATTATATATATATATATATATATATATATATATATATATATATATATATATATTATAATTTATTCAAAAACTAATTATTTTAAACTATATAGTTTAACAGTGTGGCTGCCTTAAACAAATACCGGTGTCTGTGTCTGAGAATAATTATATATATATATAAAAGCAAGCATAATACGATTTCATAGTCAAATTTTTATTTTAATTTTTTTAATGAAAAGTTAAATTGATCATGAGAAGTTATTCAATCATGTCATCATGTGGACCCAAAAGATGGAGCGATAATGGTACAAAATATACGAATAGTTAAACTTCAATAGATGATTATACAGGTGGCTTTCAGCTGATTAAATTAACTTTATAGTTCACTTATCCAACAAATTTCAACCTAATTAATTAGGCAGCAGCTAAAGCTAAGTTTTTCTATATACAGACTAAATTTTATTTCATGCTAGAGTTTTTATTCCTCTCGATACTCTAATTTCTTTCTTTAGCAACCACATGTTTAATCTATTTATTTCATAATTTTTTCATTATCAGAACAACCTATAAAATCGTATGCAGGTTATTTAAAAAAAGAAAATGATCCACCATATAATTAATAATAGTTTTAGAATTTTTAATACATCCTTATTATTATTATTATAAAAACATAATTATGTCTTATTTTTATGTGAATATTATATACAATTTTGATACAAAATTTAAGCTATTGATAATATGCAGTCCAATGGTAATCAATGAATTAATATATGCCTATTAATTATTAATAAACCTCTATTTTATTAGTCTAACAGTTGGTCCCATAAGTAATAACTCTCTAACAGTTTCCTTAAAAGTGTAAGAGAATAAAAATAAATCCGATCTCTAGAAATAATTATTAATTGTGGTATTAGTTAATTGTACTAGATCATTAATCGTAGGTTATATGTAGCCTCACCAAGATCGGTTTCTAAAATCAACTTGAACAAAGCTCCACAAAAGAAACTAATGGAGATTGAAATAATTTCCAAAGAATGCATCAAGCCCCTTCTCCAGCACCTCATCATCTCAGAAATTACAAGGTCTCTCTATTGGATCAATCTAGTCATCACTGTTATTTTCCCATGATCCTATACTACCCCTTCAATCAAGCCACCGAACTTCCTAGCCTTATTGATGTTAATAATCATATCATCTCCAAAAGATTGCAACTGCTAAAACAATCACTGACTGGAACCCTAGCCCGTTTTCACCCGTTTGCCGGGAAAGTGAAAGACAATATTCTTTCGTTTTATTGCAACGATCAGTGATTTATTTTGGTGAGGCTCGAGTTACAAGTCCTATCAATGAATTTCTAAAGCAAGCTAATATCTCCTTGATCAATAAATTTATTCCATTTGATGCTAGCGAGCAAGAAGGACCAATTTCAGGACTTTAACCGTAGAAAGTAACAATATTTGCATGTGATGGCCTTGCCATTTGTGCATGTCTTTCACATTGTTTGGTGATGGCACAACATTGGGTTCGTTTTTAAATAACTGGGCTGCTACAGCTTGTGAAAATGATGAAGCAATAATAGCAAACCCTAACATTGATGCTTCATTCCACACCACCACCAACACCCCCACTCAAAATGAAGCATTTTAAAAAGAGGCAACAACACGGGTGGCAATGATCACCCCATTTGTGAAAAAAGGTAGCAGAGGTGTTACGAGGAGGTTTACGTTTGATGCAAAAGCAATTGCATGCCCCTCAGGATAGGCTAGCTGTTGATTCAAATAATTTTTCCTAGCTACAGATTTCATCGACTTTCTTCTTGTTTTAGTATGCATTTTTTTTTTTAATTCTTTATTGACTTACTTTCAACATTTTTTTTTTATTCACGCAAATATTAATAGGCCAATTATTATATCCTCCTACTGGATATAATTTTCCAACTCTTCTGAATCTTTTGAAAACAATAAACATACACGACTAATATATTTTAGGATTTTTCTAAATTTACAATAAAGATTTGGATTTAGTGCTGGTTTGATTTTTGTGCTGACTTTTAGATTAATAGAAATTGAACATGGATTTAGTGCTGATTTGATTTTTGTGCTGACTTTTAGATTAATAGAAATTGAACATGGATTTAGTGCTGATTTGACTTTTGTGCTGACTTTTAGGTTAATAAAAATTGAATATAGCACACATGACAGAAGATCATTAAAAATATGAGCACTAACCTAAGATTTGGATCCAAAACTCTTACAGTAAATTACAAAGAGCCTGACATGCATGTAAATTTTACATAAACATATTTATGTTTAATATTCCCTAATAGTTGATGGTAAAAATCAAGTTAAAAAATATGGGATAACAAAATAATACTGTAACGACACAAACAAATTAAATAGCAAGACCCTTGTCCCCTCTCTTTCTTTTTATTCTCTATTTCTATGCACAAATAATTATTAACTAAGAAGAAATCAAAACAGCCAACCCATGCTCTTGAGACTCGAGCTTACTGCCAAGGTATCAGCAGACAAGTCAAATGAGCATCCTTGTATATAAAACAACAAATCAATCACTTGCATTTCTTCAATATTGTAGTTTCAATATCTTCTCATCTTCTCAAATTAAGTTCAAAAATGAGAATTTCAAGCTTATCTCTCTTTTTGTCTCTTGCTTTATTTTTCTACTTCATTTTCGTTACTCAAGCCAAAGAAAATACCAACACATTGCTGGTTGATGCTGAGGATAATTCTATCAACATGGTAAGTTTTCTTGTAGTCATTCGTACTTCTAAAAATTCGAACTAAAATTTAAAACTCCGTATGCAAAACACTTTCATCAGTTCAAAAAAAAAATAAAAAAATTGATTGTGATTTTTATTTTTCAAAAGAAAGATATAGAGCCTTTCGCTTTGCGATTTTGCCTTTTTGATGAGCTCTAATAATGGAAATGAATAATGCAGGAAAGAGGTAAAGTTGTTGAGTGTGGAAAGGAGAGAGTTGAGTGCAAGGAAGGAGAAAATGGGCCAGAAGAAAGTGCTTTTATGCATGAGGATTACATCTACACCAACTCTCTCCCTTAGATACCACTCTTCCTTAATTATAGTGTAATTTTTTTTTGGGCGTTCTATAAGCAATAATAAATTTTCTCTACTTATATTGAGCTTGAAGAATAACGTATTAATTGAGCTACTTGCTTTCTTTTATATACATATATATGAGATAGTGAAAGCTAGCTATATACTTTCTAATTAATCAAACAATTTCATGTAGTTCACAAAAACACTTCCCCCGGTAGCATTTTGAGTAATGATGTAATTTCGAATGCAAAGTACACATTTGCTTCAAAGCGAAATATTTCACGAACGATATGTTTAAAATTTTTGAGCTTCGGTTTAATTTTAAAAGTAAAATAAATAAAGTGTTTGTTAAAAAAAAAGTCATTTTTTACTAATTTAACAGTTAATGTTAAATAAGAAAAATCACTCAATTATGCGTACCAAATTAAAGGTGGAGTGATGGTTACGTTGTACAAATAATTAAACAACAATTAATCGTTGGTTTTAGATTTATAACCTTAAGATAGATCTTGACTATGTGTAATTACCATGAGTCAAACATAATAGTTATATAAATTAAAGTATTCTTTTTTATTCTAATTGAACCTAACTTAATTATATGTGCAAGTTGACTCACATCGAATCAATAGGTATCACGAGCAAACTCAGTCAATTAATTATTTTTGGCCAAAAAATTGATTAAAAAGAATCCATCGCCTTATCTCAATTCACTATTACAACATACTTGTTGGATTAAGTGAATTAAAATAAATAAGATTATGATAATTGTCCTCAGATTTGAGTATGGTTCACCTAATCTGGCTCAGAGCACTAGAAATGAGTGGCTGGTTGGTTAAGTGAAGTCAATTGGGTTGCTTGGTTCGTGGAAGGTTCATATTCATCACATAGTGTTTGTGAGAGACAGGGTTTCTTTTACAATAATTTTAGTAAGTCATATTAACATTCACATTCAAATTTTTTTTTTCTTTTTTCCAATACTTTCGGGGGCGTATTTATAATTTAAACTTGTAGGGACATATTTATTCACCATCCCATATAACTTTAGCTCTTTCACGTTTTAGCCCCCAATTTCCGAACGTATTAGTCTTTGGCCCACAAACTTTACAAATTTAATGTTTTGGCCCTTAGAGTTTTATGTCCGTTCCCCTCGTCTCTAATACGTATGTTTTTTTTTTTTTTTTTTAGTTTTTTTTTTAATTTAAGAAAAAAAGGATAAACTTTAATTCATCCTCAATCAGTAAGTAGCTCAACCCTTAGTCAAGATAAAACAATTGCCTAGGATCTCATCTAAAATTAGGGCCTCAATTTAGGATATATTGTATTTTTTAGATATTAATCTATGCCGTAAAAGTAAAATTTCTAAGTGAAATAAGTTTTATTTTCTTCTCTAATATATCATTAAGATCTATCTAAATTCTTTCTAAATATATTCTAATGGCCCATTAAAATTCAAAATGGGTTGTTTATTTATTTCAATATATCAAAATTCAAAAGATAGTTTAAAAAGCACAAAAATTATATTAATACTGAATCCTTGTCCAATCTCATCACCTATTCATTTTCTTTTTCAAAGTTTTTTAAGTTGTCATAATTATAATAATATATTATAATCTAAAATCTACTGAAATTTTCGGTCCATACACTTGTAATATAATCTAGAGATCAATTGAACACTAACTTGAAAGTATACTCCCACAAATAATTGAGAAAAAAAATTTACTCCTAATATATTGGAATTTTAGATTCATGTACTTGTAATACAGTCCAGAGATCAGTTGATTACTAACTTGAAAGTATATTCTCGCAAATAATCAAGAAAAAAATTTACTCCTAATCTATATTTTTCAAAACTATACTTATAAAATTGAGCATGCACTTTTTTTTTTTTTTTAATATTTGTCATCATAAGCATTAGTTTGTGGTTTTATAAGTAAAGCAAAATAAATTTTAATTACAATATTTATTTGAAATTTTTGCCTAAGGTCCAACATTATTTTGAGTCGAACCTATTCTCAATATAGAATAACAATCTTCAATTTCTCTTTTAAAAATATAAGAACTTTAATTTACCCCCATTTTTTCACGAATATGATAACAAATAAAGAGTACATTGATACTTTTTTTCTTTAATTTTCTTGATAGTAAATAAGAGTAAATTGATGTTTTTATACTTTTAATGGTAAATTAAATATTATCATTCTAACTAGGGAGTAAATTGAAATTTATTTTTTATTTAATCATGTAGGTTAAAGGATATAAAATAACACAATCTTATATTAATTATAACGCCAGCTTCTTGATCACAAATGGCCGAATCTTTTATAAATTATTTATGGCATCTTCAGGGGAACATTACAAGCTAGCCTTTTCTAACATTTCCTGTCATATTCAATTAGATAATTATTAAAATAAAAATTGCAAATTAATTAGAGGTACAAACGCTGGCTTGTGTTTGACTTATGTGCGTGACATTATTTAATTTGCATGCTCTGGATACCAGATCAAAATTAATACTAAAAACAGTGGGTCTGTTCAATGAATTGGCAATATACAAAAAAAATAAAAAAAAAATAATAAAAAGGGGTTTGATAGCTGCCAATTAAATCCAGAATTTTTTATTGAAAAGTTTCTCTATGTTACAGCATTTATACAGAGCTTATGGACATCACATCTCGTAGAATGATGGGTGGCTAAATGATTGGTCCAATATTTTGGCCATAAAATTGGCGCAAATACAAACCCTACGCTAAGGCTGTAGAAACTGTAATTACATATAGCTTGATCAGCTAACCCCGTAAAAAAAAAAAAAAAAGGAAAATTGCTTAAAATACACCGCAAGATACTCATTTAGTGAAACACTCTTGTGGTAAATTCAATCTAATCTAAGCTTGAAAATGGAGGGTCCAGGCGTTTAAGCTTCCGATGTGGATGAGTTGGAGACTTTGCACCAGTTTTATGTTAAAAAAGAACACATTCATATAGCTCTCTGGATTTTTGAGTTAGCAATGAAATTCAAGTTTCCAAACTAGGGCTTTCAAGGAGATGAATTTCCAACATTACAGTTGCAATGGGTCTGCAGCAAAGGAATAGCAATATTATTGTATATTTGAATGGCGAGTTTAGAAGCTAAACAAGCATGCTAGGATCGAGACACAGGCAAAGTTTTACTAACCAATTGGTTAAGCAGTTCCTGTTATCAACTTTTCCCGTTGGTCCAATTTCTTGACCTTTATGATTCCAAAGAGGACTTGGAAACCGAAGAATGCACAGCTGACATATGCTAGAATGGCTGGCACCTAAGATAGATAACAAATTGAAACATTGATTAGATGTAATTTTCAAACCAAATGGCGCACAAATTTTTAAATAAATAAATAAATAAAGGATGACTCACTCTAATGGAATTGAGATACAAAATTGTTGCAAGGTTTACCAAGCTTCCAGCAGCTACGGCCTGTTGATTGCTCAAAAAAAATAATCATTAAGTCGATATCCTGGCTAAAGACAGCATTCTCACAAAATGAAGTAATCAAATCAATGCAATGACTATCCTCTCACTAAATTAATCTTTTGTGATAAAGAGAGACGAAAGAAGAAGAGTGAAGAAAAGCATGTGTGTTAGTAAGATTTGTCCCTAAGGTTATGCACCAGAATAACTCACACTTCCCACTGTCTTCTGAACAGCTGCAACACGTTGGAATGCCCTTTCAGACTCTAATGTTCGAACTCGAAGCTTCAGATCACCTTGCTCCTACAAATATAGTTAAATGAAATTAGAAGAATATGACAAGACATAAGTAATATAAGTGCTAAATCTGAGTAAAGTAAACAGCACTAAACCCTACCAATCGCTGGATAGTTTCTGCAAGCTTTTCAACTCTGTCAGCCTGCCTAAATAAGTTGTAGAATGCACGGGTTTGCCGATCCCATCTGTTTCTGAAATCCTGAAACATTTAAAAGACAGACAACGAAAAATGGAACCATGATACAGCAGTACACAAAATCACAGCAGAATCCAGATAACTTGAGCTTGCCTTCAAGATAACTTCAACTCCAGCTTCACGAAATTTGAGCAATTCCATTGCATAACTATAAAGGAAAGCAGGCATCATGTGTCAGTTACACATTCAAATAAAAGATTGAAAAGTTCTCAGGATCTCAGATTAAAATGATTTTGAAAGAACTGAAGCAGCTTAAACACACTTACGGTTTAGCAATCTCAGTGATGTCAAACCGGGGATCAAGGCCCTTCCCAATGCCATCTAAAACTGCAGAAAAGTATTCCCTTCTCAGTATTCTGAGGTTATTGTTGAATAAAGTGATATAAAGCAATAAATTCACCAAACTACTTAAAACATTACCTGAAAATGCTCTGACAACAAATGTGAATGTTGCCGGAAATCGGAAAGGTTGATCAGATGCAATGGCCAATAAATCTTCCCCTGGTAAGAGGTTACAACGATTGTGAGTAGCAACTCCAATAGCAAAGAAGTCCAAAGAACTAGAGGATGCTATAATACTAGGAAAAAAGTTTGCAGATTTTTTTCCCCCCTTTTTGGGCTCAGAAACAAAGTTTGCAGAATTGACTGATATAAATCCTTTGTAGTACATTTGAGTATATCAAAGTTCAGAAATCTAAACTAAATCAAGGCAGACAACGCGATTAATTTAAATATTATTTTCTGCATTCGTACTCTTCATTTAAATACTCAATGGCCAATGCAATAAAATGTGGAAGGCCATTAGCAGATTTACTACAATAATATACCAATTCTAACAGTTGTCATAAATACTGGACAAACAGCAACCTAAGATTTCAGTTACTGTGCTGCGCTATTCCCAACATCTCGATGTAAAAAAAGACAAGGTTGGTCCCAGCTACAAGTGCAAAAACATCATTTACCAAACCAGCAAAGCTGACAGCTGAAGAAAGCCCACTTATTCTGACCTCACTGTGTTCAGTAAGAAGAAAACTTCAAGAGCTCATGAAGCAGGTTAGATGCATCAAGATTTGAGACTAACAGATGACCAGCTAGCATGGTAAATGATGAATGGGTTTGGCCAAATGCAAATATAAACAGGCCCCATATATTTCAGCACCCATTTTCGACGACTAATCCAGATAACCAGTCAAATCATATCATAAAGATAAAATAAAGAAAAGTGAATTACCTATAGCAGCAAGACGTTGCTTCTTTTTCTCAATCTTTTCCTCCTTGCTCAATGGCTTTTTAAAGCCAAGTTCTTGTGTTGTCATTTCTCTCTCTTTCCTTTGTGCCGCAAGACGCTCTTCAAAACTGTAAAAAGTTGGATTTATAAATTGCAATGTCACAAAAACATTTAAATTAATGGAACATCTATACTGGACATAATTTGCTATTTTGGTATATTCAATACATTAATTGGTTGAGAATGCATGATCACTATATTAACTATATCTTGATTATAACAATTTGTATAAAGTTTTGTCTCTTTTTGTGATTATTTTAACATTGAGGAAATGATTGCCAAAGAAAAGCATGTAAACTGTTCCATCAACTTCAGCCATTGTTTTTACGGAAACAGAAAAACCAATTGAAGAAAGAAAACAGGCAATTATTTTTTCTTGATCAAGAACACCTGTTAAGGAAGAATTGTGCCGTTCGCCTGACAGCTGTTGTATCTCCAGTAGGGACAAGAACACCCATTTGAACCATTGCCTGAAGGACCTGCATTAAGGTAAAAGTTTCCGCGGAAAAGTAAACCACAGCCGACCATGGCAATTACAATGTTAATAACGAAGTACCATAGAAATAATCTTGAACCTAGGATATTTGTCTACCTTGTCTGCATCCTTCTCATAAACTCCATAAAATACTTCAAGCAGACCTTCTCTAATGTTTGGACTAATACTGCATGGAGCCATTGGAGAGTATACTTTAGCAAAGGGAGGTAACCAAAGAAAAACTCAAAAAGTACTTGTGAATATTTATAGTAAGTAATTAACAAAAAGTCTAGAAAATACCTTCCCATCATACCAAAATCATAGAAAATCAATCTTCCACCATTTACATCATCTACAGCGATATTTCCAGGATGCTGCAGAATGGAAGAAGGGAGAAACGTCCATATTTCAGACAGGTGTTAGCATAGATGCCATCATGTAATCATGATACATTTGTACAGCTTATCTATACATTACACAGAAAAAGAAAGAAACAGCATGTTCATATAGGAAAGCTTAAGAGTTTGAGCATCAAGGGTCTGCAGCAAGATTTTTGGAGCCTTCCCTTCTGTGAGGTAAAAATAAACATATGCACCAAGCATTCTCGATTTTGATAATGCAAGCACATATATAATGTTTTTGCGCTATAAAACTACAAAAAGCATAGAGTTTATACTTCAATTTCTAATTCTACAAGTTTGTTAAAGACTAGAAAGTTGCAAGTTACCGGTTTAAGTATTTATTTATATCACAAGAAAGATTGAATAATAAAAACTTACAGGGTCAGCATGAAAAAAACCGTGTGAAAGAATTTGTTCCAAGTAAGATTCAACAGCATATCGACCCAACCTGCACAATGCAATAACAGAGAAGAGAGAAGAAAGTTTAGTTGAGCAGCATAGCATTGAAAGCATAAGGGAAAGTAACACACTACATCATGATATGACTAGAACTAGTGATGGGATTGGCTGGACCTTTTTCGATCAACACCCAATTCATCTAAACATTGTATCCTGTTTATTTTGATCCCCGGCACATACTCCATGGTCAAAATCTACGCATAAATACATGAATAAATACAAAATGAGATACTATGGATGATTTAAAAAGGAAAGAAAGAAGAAAGGCAGAGGAGATGAAAGAAAAACAATTCTCTGAAGGATGAACCTGTGGTGTGGTGTATTCCCAAAATATGGTTGGGACTTTTAGGTAATCCATGTCTTTGAAGTTACTAGCAAAAAGTTCAGCATTAGCAGCTTCCTTGGTGTAATCAATTTCCTGAAACCGTTAAACATTATTAGCTTGACAAACAGAAGCAATGAAAAGAAAGCCAAAAAATGTTGCAAAATTTAAAAATTAAAAAAAAAATTCTATACCTGATATAACACACTGGCACATTCATCATATATAGCAACCCAATCTCTCTTTGCACCATCTGATTTTGGGTCAATCTTTTGAAGATATTCAGCTATTACCTGGAAGTATAACATATAGTAACAGTCTCTGAGTCATAACACATGGCAGATGTTTCAACTTTCAAGCACCATGCAGCACACTAGGAAGATGAAATGCAAATTGAATTCTGAGAGAATAAATTCTCACCCTCAGGTTCTTTAGATCAATATCAAAAAGATCTTTGAGACCTGGTCTTTGTACTTTAACAACAACTTCTTCTCCCTTCAGTCTTGCCCGGTGGACTTGACCTGCAAAGAAAAGATGAATATTTGGATTCTTCAGTCGAATTGAGCTATTTGGAATGCTTCAACATCTTCGGTTCACTGATTTCAGAAAGTTTGCCATAAAAATGCCTTTGAAAAGGAAATTAAAGCTACCAAGACTAGCAGCAGCTATTGGTTCAACATCAAAATGTTCAAATACATCATCCATGGGAGCTCCAAGTTCTTCTTCAACTATAGATACAGCAGTCTCTGATGGGAAAGGAGGGACTTGATCCTGAATAAAGTCAACAACTCAGTATCAACTCAATTAATTACCAAATGTTAATGGTTTTCTAAATCTGAAAAATTACAAAAGACGAACATGTGACCATGCAAGAACCTCAAAATTTCAAAGGTTGTTGCCGCATAGAAAAATTTAATAGTCTAAATAAAGTTTTTATAAAAATCACCCATCATAATGAAATAATGTCCAACTGACATAACATTGATTATGCTGAAAAATATGCATCGCCATATACGCTGTAAAGTTATGACACCAAGATAAGAAGCATGAGCAATGGTGAAGCATCAATAAATTTAGGCTTCAAAAGAAAGAAATTCAACCTGAAGTTCGGACAACTCATCCACATATTCTTGAGCAAGAATGTCTACTCTTGTAGAAAACTGCTGGCCAATTTTGATAAATGTAGGACCCAATCTCAAAATGCTTTCCTTCAACCACTTGGCAAGGGCCTTCCGCCTTAGGACTTTTTTTTCCTCAGTCATCCCTCCTGCTTATGTTATAAATCTACTGTCAAGATTAAATACAGAATATCTACTGAGAAGACTTAAAAACTGAATATAAACAGCCTTAGAAGTTTGATTGACCGGAAGCCTCAGGAGTAACTGTGGAAAAAGAAAAGAATTGGGATAAAAAATGTTGGTATTAGTCATGATGTGTGGGCTCAGCATCAGATAGATCTCTTGAGCAAACTTGAACCAATCATGTGAAATATAGGATATATGCGGACACTTTATTAGTTAGGATGTTCTTTAGCCTACAGGACGGTCATTACAACAGAGAATACAAAAGCACTCAAGCTAACTAAAATTAAGTTGCTCTGGAATGTTGGCAGAAGTCCAATCTGCATTAGTTTATGCCCAAGACCAACCAACTAGAAATGACTGACCTCGATAGGAAAACTTCTGATTGTTCAACCATGCTCTGAAGACAAATGTCAGAACAAATCCCCATATTTCCAAGGTCCTTTGAATCGTCGAGTAGGTTTTGAATCTACTCCAGCGGCCTCCAGGTGCAACAGAAACCTGTAACATGTAATCCACTACTATTTATGATTCCACCAAACATTGAATTCTTTTTCCCCATTTTATACCTCCTTCTAAAATAGGACCATAGAAGCAACTAGTACACATCAAGGTAAAATAGTAACTCCTGATGTGAAAAACTAAGAGAAATGGCTTCAATTTTAGACTACAAGATGCCCCGTTACTTGCAAGATTGGATTTTCTCAAAATGCGTGTCATGTGGATCAAACAAAAATATAGAGTAAACACATGCAGAAACAAGAAAACTCTAGCACCTGAACTGGATATCAATTTGACACTAATACCACATTGGGAAACTATGTCTACGCCAAAAATAGTATCTAAATTCCAACCAAAACACATCAGGAGAGATCGAATCTGCATTTTGGCTAAAAAGAGCAAGAACCACTTGATTCGCAACCTGCTACCAAATATTAATACTCTACACAAAAGATAAATGAACAACTAACTTCAAAGGAAACAAATAAAAACAGCCATTAACATGATCAAATCCATCATAAATTCACACCTCAACTTTCTCTTGGCCACTTTTCTTAAACCAAGCATCTTCTTTCCCAATCTCCTCAACCTTCTTTTTCCTTTCAATTTCCTTATTCAACTTTTCCCCCTCTTCGACTTGATCCACCACTTCAACTGCAACTCCATTCCCATTCCCATTTACATACGTCACCAAACTCCCATTTGCATACCCATTAACACCACCGTTAACACTACCAACACTATCACTCCTACTAGCAGAGCCATTTCCATTAACCGCTAAATCATTCAGTCCTTCGATCAACTCAGGCTCCCTCTTCTCTTCAAATATCACACTCCCATCTTCTTTCCCAGCAGAAACTCTAATTCTGCGGACCAGATTGAATCTGAGGTAGTTCTTATACAAAGAATTTCTAAAAAGAGACTGTTTTGCGTGTGAAAGATGGTATCTTGGAGTGGCTTTAGGAGACAAAAAGCTGAGTTCTGGCAAAGCCAATGAAGAAGAACAAGAACAAGAAGCCATTTCCTTTCGGGTGGGTATGTCTAAAAACTGATCAAAATCAGAACCCTAATTCCTAATCTTGATTCATCATTGAATTTTTTGACAGAGACTCAGTGGCTTTGTGGTGTGTGAGAGACGAGAAGAGTAGAAGCACAAGACAATGAAGTGAAAAATTCACGAGAAAATAAGAAAATAAATAAAAAATGGAGGGAAGGGGTGGAGGTGGATGGGACACGTGGCATTAGGATATCAGTGAACGAAATTTCGGAGGCTTCTGATTGGTTGAAAAGTTTCTGTGTGTGCCTTGGCCACAAAATCTGTTTCATCGTTTGTCTGCATATTTGTCGGAATATATTTTTGAAACTTTTCTAGCTTACGTGTTAAAAAAATACTTTTTTTTTTTTCAAATATACGTGTATATGCCTATGTATACATTAGTTGGCCGTGGATATGTTTACGGTGTATTTATTAAATTGTAATTAGAATAGGCTAAAATTGAAATGGATAAGAATAAGATGAGAAATAGAAATCATAATGAATTGTTTACTTGAATTATGAAAATCGGAGTCGGAATCAAAATAAGGATGAGCTGAATTACTATTTATGTATCTATTTTATCATAGAATCATAATCGGAATGAGTTAAATTATAATAAATTAGTAAAAAATACTTAATGAATTATAATTATTATTTTTTATTTTAATTATTGTGATTATATATTCAAAAATTATTATTATTAATATTATCAATAATAATATATTAATATATTAATTGATTGGAAACATTTTTATCATTAATAATAATAATAATAATAATAATAATAATAATAATAATAATAATTCTTCAAAATATATTAGTTAATTAGAATAATTATATTAATTGATTATAATATACTAACTAATTAATTAATTATATTAATATATTAATTAATTATATTTTTTTAATGGAGGATAAAATGGGTATTTTTTATTTTGTGGGGGCCAAAATAATCAATCTTGGAAATGAGAGATTGTTTTCCACCACTCCCTTGGAATCAACTCCTATTTCCGATTGCCAAGTTTGGATGGATCTTACAATTCCAATTCTGATTTTTGCCTCCATTTTGCAAAGTAAATATCGTCATTAATTCTAATTCCGGATTTTGATTTCCCAATTTGAGAAGTTAACGCATCATTAGTGTAAGTAGTCACTCAAGCAATAATAAAAAATAAGATCCTATTTGATATTGAGATACTATTACTTTTAAGTTATTGTTACTGTTAAAAAAAACTGTAACTACGAAATAAAAGTTATTAGTGTATAATAAATACAATTTTATATTTTGACAAAATCAATAAAAATATCAATAAAATATAATAAATTTTTTTATTATATAAATATAAAATCAAATTAACTTAGTTTTCAAACTACAATAGTTAATGTTTACCGAACACTTTAGTAGTGTAATTTTAGTGTTTATACTATAATTTTTAAAATACAGCTATCGAACCTCAACCCCAATGGGGCCTAAGACCGTAAGAGTTGGTGAGATTTTTCATCCCATCTAAATATTATTTAAAGAGAGAAAATATCAAATGCTAAAATATGACAACTAAAATTTAGAAGTATTTGAGAATCGTCTTTCAACTTTGATCAGCATTGCATGTATTGACATGATTCAAAAAAGTGATTTTGAAAATGGGAAGAATCTGCTTCAAATTAAAGGATGAAAAAATCGATCCACAATTCCACTATTTTGATTTCTAATTTTAAGTAAATAATAAAGTCTATTAAATAATAGCAATATATACTTAATCTGTATATTATATAGAACTTGAGGATACTGCTTATATGAGCGCGATGGATTTAGAATAATGAAGTATGACCTGTAGCAGAAAAAAAATTTTACCAGCAAGATTGCTAGAATTGCAAGAGAGATAGAGCTTTGGCCTTTGAGGAGTTTACTTTTAGAGGAAAAAAAAATTTGTTCACAACCTACATTAGAGAAATTTATGTGCATAACCAATGACATACAGATTATATGATGACCTTCACAGCATATAAAATCAACCTGCAAAAACAAAGATGAATTAAACCCCTAGAAAATGGTGAACAGAAGGGTTTATGATTTCCTTGCTTGCCAGGCTAATACTGTCATCTCGGACCAGATAAATGCATATTAGAAAGATTATCAGCAGAGTAGACAATCTTTTCAAAATTCTGCCGTGGACCAAATTGAAGTTCATTGCGTCGGATAACCTCAGCAGTCTGCCAGTGTTCCCATTTTTCTGCCAAGCCATCGCCTTCCAGAATTTTGACTGCTTCTGACATCTTAGGCCTGTCCAGTGGGGTGCTTTCAGTGTGAAGGAGTGCTAACTTCGATGAGTTCCTCCACTTCAGTTTCAACATAATTGTTGTGCAGGTCTTTATCAACAAGTATATCGAATTTCTTCTCTCTTAGGTATCGTTTAACCTGAAAAATATGTAAAATGGATTGTAAGTTATCCCTTATAGATCTGAAAACTTGGTTAATTGCCATGTAATAAAATACTGACAAGTCCAGCATGTTGAAAATAACATTTGCTTGAGTTGGTGCAATTAAGTCTTACTCGATCAAGGAGCATAACATCTTGATCATTTGCAAGCATAGCAAGATCAAATGCCCTCTGTCTAGTGATTAGCTCTAAAAGCATGATACCGTAACCAAAAATATCAGTCTTCTCTGATGACCTCCTAGAGGAGAGATACTCGGGCGCTATAGGCCCAATGGTGCCATGCACAACAGTGGTTACGTGGGTGGCTTTGTAGTCCATTAGCTTAGCCAAACCAAAGTCACCAACCCCAGCCTCAAACTCTTCATCCAACAATATGTTTGCAGCTTTGATGTCTCGATGAATGATCTTTGGGTCACAATGGTCATGTAAATATGAAAGGCCCCTCGCTGACCCTAAAGCAATTTTTTTTCTTGTTGGCCAGTCAAGGGATGGGAGTGATGATTGCTGCTCTACAAGAACATATCAGAACGGTCATCAGTTCACCAATCATACAGAATGAAAAAATTAAGTTGAAAGTGTAACTGAAATAGTCCTACAGCAGAGCAATGTAATGAGAAGTATCATCACAATGACATTAATGATAGGTATTCTTGGCATAGGGCATTTCATTCTGGTTGTCTCAGATAAATTTCTCTTCAGTATCAAACAAAAGCTACATGATGAAGAGGAACCACGTACCTCTTAGGCATGATGTAACGCTTCCATTGGCCATGTATGGATAAACAAGCAGCTTCTCAGTGAGAGTTGTGCAAAAGTACTTCAAAGAAAAACTCGTGTTTGTTCACCGCCAATATGCAAACCAAATAAGTGGTAGAGCAAAAAGTAAAGCAGCGCGAAGAGCAACTTCTGCAGGAATTGCTGCATTTGACTTATTTCTTCCTGAAATGACAATGAAGACATAATGCATTTCAGTTAATTCCTATTTCATAAAATATATTTAGGCCTACGGATGCATGTCTGAACCAGATGCACCTCTCTATTCTTTTAAGCATGCCTGCACTCCCAAAATAAAAAGTTGATCCCAACATATCATTTGTGCTTTTGCTAATAATGCAGGCCCGGATAATTTTTGGGAACTCTGCAAAAAAGCAGTAGTAGAGGAAAGCAAGAATCCTTTTTTTTTTTTTTTTTTGGGTGAAGATAAGCAAAGATCTTTGAAACAACTTGAATCATAAATTTTTACTCTGCTGGTTTTCTTAAAAGAAAAATTTAAGAAAAACTTGCAAATAGTATGCAGTTTAAGTTTCCCACGCTCTATTTTCAAACTATGTTATCAGGTCAAATGCTAGACAACATCAGATACTTCCATAACTGTTACGGCAAAAACTAATATGGATAAGATTGATAAAGTAAGCTAAGATCTATGAGAGATTACCTGGAGAAGATGTTGGATCAAACGGAGATGGGGAGAAAAAGGCAGAGATCCAGGGCAAGGCTTTTTAGTATTTGGACCACACAGATTTGAGTTGTTTTCAAAAATGCATTTGGCAAATGAAATATTACTTCATATTTTGTATTCATATAAGTGGAGTGAAAATGAGTACATCAATTATCAGCGAGAAACCTGATAGGGGTAAATTGTGAAAAGGAATGGGTATCTGGAATAGGCCCTGATATAAGGTTGTTTGATAAATCCCTGAGAGCCGACAGAATCCAAATTTCACGTCACTATAACCATGTTAATACTGACGGGGGAAGAAGAATAAGAAGAAAGAAGAAAAACATATTACATAGGTACTCACAAGATATTCAGGCTTGAAATTGTAGTCAACGACGTAGGAATTAAACCTGATAGGCTATTGTTGTTGAGTCGGCTACCTTATATAGACGTATAAAGATTGAACACTTTTAGTTTTAAATAATAAAGATTTTAGAAAATAAGGGGAAAAAAAACATCTTGAATATTTAATGCCTCTATGTCTGCAATCAAATCTGGAAATGGAAGTTACCCCTAGTCCTAGTTTGGTACCGATATAATCTAAAGTAAGTGAATGATAGAGTACAAGCTATTTCCAAAAACAGAAGATGTAATAACTTTGCATAAATTTCTTGCTTCTAAGTGAGAAATGAATCTTCTGATAAAAACCAAAAAAAGTTATAACCAAATAGAAAAGGAATGAACTATAGTAAGCAATCATTTTAATACTAGGGGAAAAGATCATACAGGAATTTCAATTGCTTCAGCTTGCCCATTGTGTCTGGAAGAGTGCCATTGAACAAGTTTGAATAAAGATCCAAGCTCTTCAATTTTGTTAGATTATCAAGAGCACTAGGAATATGCCCACTTCGCTTGTTACCATAAAGCTCCCTGTCATAGATAAATGGAAGAATATTTTGGCAAAGTATGAATCCCATAACAAACTAGACGTTCTAAAGACTAGAACGTAAGTGTTAGTTGCCAGAGATAAACTTAATTAATAGACAACCAATAAAATGAAAATATTTTGCATTTGTATGAGACTTCAAATGAGAAGGAAATGGTTCAATTGAAGTTATATTGGGAACGGTTGTTATTGATGTTGAAATGAGTGGCAGTTCATCATTACGAGTAAAGCAATCAACAGTCATTTCACAGAAAACTTGAGAAAAGTGATGAGACGAATTAACATTGCACTAGCCGGCTAGAACATTATAATTCAAAAAATGGATTTATAGCTCCGGCAGTATGTTGTGCAAAATTTTAATATACTCGCAAGCGCACGAATTTAGAGATAGAATAGTGGTAACGAGGTCGAACCCACAGGAATTGCTTTAAATTGAAAAGTCTAATTTAAATATAAAATTAATATTAATCCTAACCTAGTTGAGCAAATTGAGTTTAAGATAAATTAAACTAATTAATCTAAGAAAATAATTAAAGCAAAGGAGAATTCAATAAGACAAAGGTTACTAAGGTTTTAGAATCCGCCACTATTCAACCAGTGATTTATCTAATTATCAATTAATCCCTAATTTTAGAGTGACAACTCGAAATCAATCTATGTCATCTCATAGATATAACAATTAAGTCCAATTAAAATTAATCTTGTATAGGTCATTTTTCTGCTTAATAATATGATATCTAAGCATCCTATGTAAACATATTGAATGACAAATAGTCAAAGTTTTCCTAAGTACTATGTGTAAACAATTTAATAAAAGACACGGAATCAAAGAAAATCATATATAGACATTATAGATTCAAGCATAGATTTAATTGAATATTAATCCTAACAATCAATAATGCATGACAGAATTGATAAAAAGATTTAATAACATCCAACTAATCATGTGAAATAAGAACCATAAACATTAAAGAACATATGTAGGGAATTTAATTAAACAAAAAGATAATTATTTCATTGAATAGGGTTTCATCCTTAACATTAGTATAGAAAAATTAGCTAGACATACTTGAATTGGGAGCAACAAAATAAATAAAATCAGCCATGGAAAATTGGACTGCTATTGCTGCTTCTCTTTTGCTCTCTGTCTTGCTTCCTCCTCTCTGTCTTGCGTCTCCTCCTTATATATTGCCATAAGCCGAATTCTCCATGGATTAGGATTATAATTCTTGTACGTTAAGTAACCAACTCATAAGGTAAAAAATCAAATAGCTTCCTTTTTAAATTGATTGTCCACGCTACCATTAACTTTGTTTCCACTTTTAATTGCTTGGCATGGGCCCTCCACAAGTTATTCCTTTTTTTGTCTTCACGTGCTGGATTAGCTTTGATTTCTTTGGCTTGGATTCCATAATTTTTTGCTATATTTTTGTCTTCTAATTTAATCTTCATTGTTTCCTAAATTGAACTTCTTCATGCCCTTTTTATCAATATTCTCCAATTAATTTCCTATTCAATAAAACAAGTTAATTAATTAAAACTAATAAATAATCATAATTAATAATTATATAATTAAGGGTGAGATATGTATATATTATATGCTCATCACAGTACAAATGCGTTTTTACAAATAGTCAAAAGCAAGTATGGTTAGCAATTGTTATAACTTACTAAACAGCCGTTTTTAGTGTCAGTAATAGTCATTCGTTTTATCTTCGTGCATAAAAATGAAGGAATACTGCCTGGTAAAAGCCAACTGGTTTAGCATTCATGATTTGGAACTTTAAACACCTAAGAAAACATGTGTAGATAGAGAGAGGAAGAAGTTGAACTGGAGCTGAGTTGAGTATTAGTATAGCACTGGTATATTACCAAGATTGTTCTTTTCCTAGTGTTACAAATAGCTATATTAATTGTTAAAGGTAGCTTACAGGAGATCTAAATTTTTTAACTGGCCAAGTTCTGGCGCCAATTCACCAGATAATGCTGCATTTCCGAGATCACTGATAAGACAAACGAACAAATATTAGGAAGATTGCAACTCTCTAATGTATATTAAAAGAATATCAACAGATGAAGTTGCTCACACTCTTATAACACTGCCTTGAGGATTACAGGTAATATGAAACCACGTGCACAGATTCCTAGGCAAATTATCCCAACTTTACAGAGTATTGTTAGGATCTTGTAACTTCGACTTCGAACTATACGGAGGATCAAGTGCTAAGAAAGAAGCAGCAATTACAGAAACCAAACTTGTACTCTGTAGCAAAGGAAAGAGGGAAGGAAATATATCTTGATTTCGGAAAACCATTTGCAGCAATCAAATGGAATTTCAAGGAGTTTCTTATTAATCACCTATCCAGAAATCAATTAGTTTTACAAATTCTCTAATGTTACCAGTTCTCCTTCTGCCAACTGAGGTAGTACAAACTCTCTACCAACTTGATCCTTTAAATATTATCCAAGTTTTAACAAATTGAAGCAAAGCCCAATACCAGAAAAGGAAAGTACCTAATTTTTCTTTCATCCAAACTTCCAAATCAAGATTAGTGAATTGCTAATGAGAGCAGAACTTTATTTATTTATTTATTTATTTTATACCTCTCTAGGGAAATGAATACATCATGCTACATTAAACACAACCATTAAGTACCTAAAACACTAAGCTTGATGTGAAGAACATCACCACCATCTTGCCAAACTTATTCATTAGAATTAATTAACCTCTTGTATCCTAGCTAATTTGAAATGGAACAATTGGTATGACAACATTGTTCTCATTTGATTTGAATATAAATAGCTAATGGGTTAAACACTACTGGTGTAGCAACATATTCACATCAATGAAAAAATAAAAATCCTCAAATTGCTCTAAAAGCAAATGAAATTGAACAATATAATCATGAATATAAAAAACCAGTAACAAGCAAGCGAAAAATTAAAAACCTTCGGCATTAGCAGAGATCATTGGCAAAGCTACCAGCACAATGGTCCAGACCAGATAAAAAACAAGAATCCTTTTCTCCATTGATCTTCAGAATCAAATTAAGCATTGCCCTTGCCCTCAAATCATGATAATCTCTTCATCTTCCTCCATTTTGCACCAATCCAAAACCAGTTAGTTTCTTAAAAAGATTCCCAGAAACTTCCCACTTCAAGGTAATAGTGATTAAAACATAATATTATGAGAAACCGACAAGCTAGATTCTTGAATACTTATGTGCACCTCTTTTTTCCACGAAAATACATGTTTCTTTGACTTAAACACATCGCGCAAAATGAGTAAATTTCCCAGCATTGACAAAGAAGCTGGCGGGATGTGGCTGAGTGGTTCATTGGCTCATTGACTGGGCCAAGTCAAAGCGTGCACAGTACGTAAAAGAGGCAAATAAGACTCAACGTAATGCAGTTTCATGGTCAATGACAAAAATCTTTGTTATTAAACTACTTTAATTGCTAAGTCAACACTTGGCTTATCGGCTTATAATTCACACAAGCATTCCGTCCCTCCTTATAAATTTGGCTGTTTAGATAAATTTGACTTAATGATTTAATAACTTAATACATGCTTAAAAATTAATACGCAAACTTCTTTTCCAAAAATTTTCTCACAAGTTTATATGGAGTAGACACATAAAAGCATCACATCAATTTGTACCAACAAACTAGTGTTTTTCAATATTAATTTAAAGCATACAATCTTAGAATTTATGCTTTAAATTCTATACCATGAACTTTTCAAAAGTTTAGTTTCATTTGTCCTAAGAGATAACCTCTAATTGAATGCAAATAAGATTTTAGATTAAGGACCCGTTTGGGATTGCTTTTGGAAGGTTTAAAAGTGATTTTAAAAATTTAAAAGTTACTTTTAGTGTTTGGTAAAAAATAATCAAAATTACTTTTGTCAAAATCAACCCCTTCTACAGCTGATTTTGAAAAGCAGAGAATGGGTAGCTTTTAGATTTTGATTTTGAGAATCAATTTTATCCTTTAATACAATTTCATAAATATCCACTATTATAATTACCTAACCAAAAATTATCCTTATTTAAATTGGAAATAAAATCAATATTTTAATAAATTTTTATTTTAATTCATCAATATAAATTTATTGATATCAATTTGTTGGTCAAATTATTATTAAATTTGTTTCACTATATTATAAATTTAATTATCAATTCTTTTAACATAAAAATAAAATTAAAATCAATATATTATAAATTTTATTTTTAGTTTTTTTATGAGAATTTTATTTTTAGTTAAAATTATTATAATACACAATTAAAAATATTGTATGTATATGTCTTTATATGCATAAGCAAATTTTATCATATATTATGTACATTTTAGTAATTTATTTTTTGTTAGCAGTTTAACTGTAAGATTTATCAAACGTCCGTAACTGCTTTCAAAACTCATAGTATTTCTGAAAAAAAAAATTTACCAAACACTTAATTGATTCTCTTCACAATTGATTATTTCTACAGCACAGCTAACAGTAATTATTTTAAAAGCTACAGCATTCCCAAACTGACCCTAAGTATAGAAGTCTAGTTAACTTCAACTCATGAGTTAACCTTTGAGTTTAAATTTTGTTAATGAGCTTCCGTATATAATATCATCAGAGGTTTGGAAGTTCTTAAACCTAGGCTTTGTTTAGTATAGTTTATTAAATAGAGTTTATTTAAGTAGAATTTGTGTTAATAGAGTTTTTACTAAAAAGTTTTAGTTGTTTGTGTAAGAAAGTTAGGTTTATTTAAGTAGAATTTGTGTTAATAGAGTTTTTACTAAAAAGTTTTAGTTGTTTGTGTAAGAAAGTTAGGAAATCCAACCCCATAGAATTAGGAAATTAGAATTTTAATTATTCAAATTTTAGGATATTTCCTTTTTAGTTCTTTTTTCTTTTTTTGTCTCTTTCCTTTTTCCTTTCTTTTTGTTACTGTTTCTGCTCCTTAATTTTAGGAGCCGAGCCTTGTGCTCTTTTCTATTTAAAAAACTGATGTAATTCATATCATAGTATAAGAAAAAAAAAGAGTTTTTCCTTCTCTCTGTCTTTTTCCTTCATGGTATCAGAGCCCTAGGTGCTGATCTAGGGATTTTCTATGGCCAGCCAAAATACGTGGAAAACGGCCTTTAACTGGTGCGACCAGCAAAGACCCGGCATCAGAGGAAAGCACCGCGAGTTCGAATCTGAACTCTTCCATTTCTGTCAATGGTTTAGAGGGGTCCACTAATTCGCTCCAATTGAATATCCACCGTCTAAATGGAAAAAATTACATAGAATGGTCGCAAACTGTTCGTTTGATCTTAGAAGGCAAGAAGAGCTTGGATATCTGACAGGAGAAGTGACAAAACCTGCAGATGAAGATCTGACTCTCAAGACCTAGAAATCAGAAAATTCTTTGATTATTGCATGGTTGGTGAATTCAATGGAACCGGCAATTGGCAAGCCCTTCGTGTACTCGCTGACGACCAAAGATGTTTGGGAAGTAGTTAAGGATACTTATTCTTATCTGGAGAATTCTTCGTAGATTTTTGAGTTAAAATCCAAACTTTGGCATGCAAAACAAGGTGACCAAGATGTAAGCTCTTACTACAACGAGTTGACACTACAAGAAAAATGATATTTTATTACAAAAAAAATTAGTCACTGAAAATAATAAATTGGTCACTTTATATTTTCTATGATGAAAAATAAATGGTCACACGTAAAAAGACTGTCTTAATCTTAAAAAGTTCTAACAATTAAAATTGTTTTTGTCATGTTAAAAATATATTTTTGTGACAAAAATCATTGTCCTAAAATTATGTTAAAATTGTCATAAATGACATTCAAAATGGTCAGATTAGAGATTAAAAACTGCAATCAATGGCACTACATATTTGTCACAATAGATAATTTATAGTAACTATAATATTTGTCTTAAGAGTATGCAAATATAGTCATGATAATTATTAAAAATTGTTACTTTAGAGGTTTAAAGATAAAATTAGCAATGGTATTTTTCTGTCATTGAAGTTGACATATCACAACATTATATAATCGTCTTAATTAGTTATCATTTGTAACAATTTTTTTAGATACAATTGGTAATTAATTTAGTCTCAAATTTGTTTTAAGGACAATTTTATTTTATTATTCTATGACTAATCTTATTGTTTCAAAAAATTTTAAGTGACCATTATTTCTTGTCACAAAAAGTAAGCATTCCTAACTACAATATTTAGTCACAAAAATTAACATGTTGTGACAAATTCTTTCGTTGCAAAATATGTGTAATATTATCTCACATTATTTTTAACCACAATATATTTTATTATTTAATGACTATTTATACAGTATCCAAAAAACTTAAGTGACTACTCTGAATTGTCATTAAAAAAAAAAAATCATTCATGACACCATATTAAAGTCACAAAAATTGATATACGGTGACCATAAAATTTTGATTCAAAAAATGTTATTCCATGATGATTAATTTTGTTTTGAATTACTTTCGTTTCAAACGACATGTGATACTGTCTCACATTAATTTTAAGCACAATATATTTTTTTATGTTGCAGCAAGTTATATTGTCTTAGAAAAGTTTTTATGACTATTAAATACAAGTGTAGTAATAAATAAACAAACCAACAGCAATGAGACTAATATGAAAAAGACTTTAAAAATATTTAATTATAATTCAAAAGATTCAAATGCATGACATTAAAATCCATATAAACATGGTTCTTTGCAAAGAAATGCAAATATAAGATTCATAAATCACCGTCAACTACATAAATAAGTTCTTTGCAAAGAAATGTAAATATAAAATTCATAAATCACTGTCAACTACATACACAAGATTTCAAGGTAAATGAATTTGAAAAACTCTTACTGGGATTAAGAATCAATAGCAGAAAAGAAGGTGTAAGATTGTTGCTCTTTCATGAATTTCATCAAATCTTCAACTACCTATAGTCTTTTTTCTTGTTCCTCGATCTTTTTTGCTTAATTTCTCCTTAATCATCTTCGCCATCTACTTAATCATCTTCTCTATTTCCTGATTTTGTTAGGACAATGCTATAGTGGAAGCAGTGGATGCTGACTTTGAAGGACCTATCATTTTTTTCATAAAATAAGATTTTTTTTCCCAAAACGATTTCACGAATTTGATTATCAAAGTGTTTTAACAGAGTAGTTGTAGTAAACAAAGCTCAGCAAGCACAAAGACCTACAACAACAGCTAACAATAAACCACAACAAACAACTATAATGATCCAAAAACACCATAGAAAGTTCTAGAAATAATTAAAAATAATGCACTGAAATTAAGAGAAAAAGTGCCAAAAAAACAAAACTGAATAAATTAAAAAAAAAAATTAGTGCAGGAATCCAGCAGGGAAAAAGTCAGTGATGAACCTTTATAAACATCATCCTGTTTTTCTTTGTCTTTCTTATTAAATATTCTCAAACAATTTCTTTAAGAGGCTTTTTATATCAGACAGTTTAAGAATAAAGACACTGCAATGGGACAAATTGGTTTAAACTGGTAAAATCTCTTGTGCAGCAAACAAGTGACAAAGTTACAACTGAAGAGAAAACATCATTTAAGGATCCACGCTCTGCTCAGCCTATAGTTGTATCTCACATATTATATGGTATAATTTGTGGATCCTTGCATTGTATCTCACTGAATATTCTTTTACTTGGAGAATTAAAATATTTTCACTGTATCAGAGTAAACTTCGAACTGAGAGTGCTACATTTATATATATATATATATATATAAAATAAAGGTTACAACACAACAACATCACCCTCCCTTCAGGTAAATTAATCCTGCTAAAATATATTACCAACACCTAAATTCAACACACTAAAGACCTTTGAAACTTGACTTTGACAAGTACACTCAAATTTTCCTGAAGCATTTCTTCAGTACAAGATGTACTTTAAAATTCAAATTGCAGAATGTAGAAATTTAGCACAAGTGAAGTCAATCTTTTATCATATCCAAATAGTATCCTTTTTTGGGAAGAGGATTAATAGTATCTAAATAGTCTAAAATTTTAAATGACCAAATAATTCTCATACTAGTCATTTATTTTCCAATTAAAAGATTTATGTAATCAAGCAAATATGTGATGTTAAGCACAAATTTGATACCTTTCAACAAGTTTCTCATTCTCTGATCACATCTACTAGGCAATAGCCATTGCACTGACCAAAGGGTTTCCACCAAAGGTGCTGAAAATAAACACAAATAAGAGCATGATCAGCTCTTGTAAATAAGTCAGCACAGCCACTAAACAAAAGTGGTAGACAGATTAGTAAATAAATCATATGTGAAGGAAAAGATAAATAGATTGCCATCAAAACTCAAAAATGACTAAGATAGTTATACCACTCTATGGTCATTAATAACAGAAGATTGCAAAGACTGATAGCAACATAATGAAATATAGATGTTTCACTAGATATCAATGCAAGAATCACAGCTTCTCTAACAGAAGATTGCAAAAGACAGTATCTAGACACAGGCCTAGACTCTACAATTCATCACATACAAATTTAACTAAGGTTTTCAGTAATGTGGAGATTGTAAAATACATGCAAGAGACAACTAGTATCTCTCACTCACCTCTTTTACAAATCCTTTCAGAAATTCACAATTCCAAAACATATAAGCATCCCTAACTAAGAAAATGCATAATTTGAAACTAAACTTATAGAAAGGGCTTAAGTAACACTCTCTAGACTTTTATTCAGGTTTGAAACAGCAGCTGACATAATTTTTTTGGTAATATACAAAGTGTTTCTAACAACAGTAAATTTAAGAACGTAAACAGATAAAAAGCCCTGCTTCTCAGTTTCAAAATATAAATCACTCAATCGCTTGTAATCGCCTACCTCAAACCAGCTCAGTGGCTCCTAATCCTTTGAAGATTTCGCTTCTCCTCAATCACCACTTTCTATGGAAGATTATCACAATAAAACTAACCAACTATACTACCAATAATTCAAAATCCCAAATTAATTAACGCAATCCTAAACTTGCTGTAAGTCGTGGGCGCCATAGTTGTCTAGCAGCAACAAGGAAAATTAAGAAAATTTACTTGAAAATTTCATCAATGTGCTTAATAACTACCAAGATTTCAAAATTAAACCGTGCACTTAATCAGATTTAGTCAAAAAAATAGATTATGTGCAAATTCAGCCAAAGCATGTAAGTTTATAATTTAGCTGAGCAGTACCAGTTAAATACCCAAAATGAACTTGAAACAAATATAGAAATTTTTATAAGAATCTGAACTCGAAACATGCTTAGCAAAAAGATTAATCTCAATGGTACAACACTAAATAAACATAATTTTTAATCATGCGTGCAAGACATTTCGAATTTTTTATAAATCTGAATAAAAGAAGACTTTGCGAAAGAAAAGCTTACAGATTCTAAAACCTCAGGCTGGATGTTAGTGTTTTGCACACAAATTAAATTCTCTCGCTCAGAAACCCTAGTCCCCTCTCTCCCCTATTTCTCTTCTTTCCCTCTATTTTCTCAAAATTCTCTCAAAAACCCTAATCTCGTCTCTCTTCTATTTCTCGTCTTTTCCTCTTCTTTGTCTTTTATGATTCTGTCATGCTCTGCTCTCACTCTCGTCACTTTTCATTTTTTCCAAGCCACTCACGGTGGCTTTGTTTATTAAGTAAAATAACAATTAATAAATACTTAGAAAGCGGCTGTGAGCCTGTGCTTAAAAGGAATTTAAAACAATATGGAAAATCAAAATAATAAAATAAAATAATGATAAGGAAACAAACAAATAAACCCCGATGTTTATTAAGAATAAAGCATGGGTGTTTAAATTATAAGAAATTATAATAGCTTTAGAGACTAGTATTACGTGTCATGGATAGCTTCCCTAAGTTTACACTCTTTTTTTTTTAATTGGAAACAATTTCAACACCTATATTTACATCTCACAACCATTTATTTTGTGAATGATGAAATATTATCCTAAAATGTTCAATTTTTCAAGAAATTTTTTTTGGCAAAAAGGAACTTGATTTTTTGCAACAAAAATAATGTTCGTCATAAAAAGGTTGAATCTAAGACCAAGTAGTGTGTCTTAGTAAAGAAATAATTTTGTCACAAAAATACAACATTACCCAAGACAAAACTTTCAACTACTATTTTTAGTTTTATAATTGTAGTTACTCATCTAGAACTAAAAGCTAGATTCTTAAAATTATAAGAAATTATAATAGATTTAGAGACTAATATTATATGTCATGGATAGTTTATCTAAATTTACACCTACTTTTTAGTTACGAAACAGTTTCATCGCCTATAATTAGATTTTGCAGCCATTTATTTTCTTATTAATGATGAAATATTATCTTAAAATATTTATTTTTTCAAGGGATTTTTTTACCAGAAAATGTCTTTTAATTTGCAAATAAATAATGCTCGTCACAAAAAAGTTGAATCGGAGACCAAGTAGTGCGTCATAGGAAAGAAACAACTTGCTCACAAAAATTCAACATTATCAAAGAAAAAATTTTCAGCTTCTCATTTTAGTTTTGTCACTGTAGTTACTCATCCCCAACCAAAAAATGGAGTCTCAAAATTATAAGAAATCAGAATAACTTTAGAGACTAATATATGTGTCGCGGATAATTTAGTTAAATTTACACATGTTTTTTAGTTCCGAAATAGTTTTGTCGCCTATAATTGTATTTCATAACCATTTATTTTGTCATAAATATTGAAATATTGTCCCAAAATGTTTCAACAATGGAGGGAAATTTTTGCGCTAAAAGAATATATTTTTCTATGACTAAAATAATATTTGTCATAAAAAAATTGAATCAGAGACTACGTAGTGTGTCTCAAAACAAAATTAATGGTAACAAAATATAACACAAGTCAGGACGAGACTATTAAATACGATTTTAGAAATTCATCACAATAAGTATCATTTCGTGACCAAATTTCAAAGTGTTGTAAAAAATATCGTCTTAAAAAGTTGAATTTCTTGTAGTGTGATGACCTTGTGGCAGGAGTTAGATCTTTGTTATGATGATATCTGGGCGTGTGCAAATGATAGTGTCCAATTTATGAAATGACAAGAAAATGATCGTGTCTTCATGTTCTTGGTAGGACTTAACAAGGAGTTAGATGAAGTGCGGGGCCGAGTGTTAGGAAAAACTCATTTGCCAATAATTCGTGAGGCCTTCTCAGACGTTCGGAGAGAAGAAGCACGACAAAGTGTGATGCTTAAAAACAAATTTGCTCCCATTAGTACTAATTTAGAGGTAGAAAGTTATGCTCTTGTAACTCTTTCAGGAGGAAGTGAAGAAGGATGGTAAGAAGTCTGAAAGGCCGTGGTGCGACCACTGTAAACGACCATGGCACACGTGGGAAACATGCTGGAAAATTCATGGCAAGCCTCAAAACTGGAAGAAGAAGTCTAGTGGAGAAGGGGTGCACTTCAGGCCAGTGTCTCGGATGAAGAGCAATAGTCTTCTTCAAGTTTGTTTCTTTTCACCAAAGAGCAGGTAGACCAACTGTACAAGCTTCTTGAGTCTTAGAAAGCTCCTTCTTGTTCATTAGCTCAAAAAGGTAATTACCTGAAAACCGCTCTCATTAGTGTCAACTCTGATCACACCTGGATCATCGATTCAGGTGCAACTGATCATATGACGGGGTTGTCAAACCTGATTTCTTCCTATAGTCTGTGTGCAGGTAACCAAAAAATTAAGATTGCAGATGGCTCTCTTTCAACCATTGCAGGAAAGGGTTCTATTGTAGTGCCTCCATCACTCACTTTTCATGATGTTCTTCATGTTCCCAGACTTTCTTGTAACCTTTTGTCTGTCAGTAAGCTTGCCTGTGATCAAAACTATCAAACTAATTTTTTTCCAACTCACTGTGTGTTCTAGGATTTGACCGCGGGGAGGATGATTGGCAGTACTAAACAAAGTCGAGGACTTTATTTCTTTGATGATGGATTTGAATTGAGAAGACAATCTCAACAAATAAGTTCCTACTTTGAATCTATTTATGTTTTTAATAATAATAACAGCATTTAAGATTAGGCCACCCAATTTTTAGATATTTAAAACATTTATTTCCTAAGTTGTTTGGCAATAAAGACCCATATTGTTTGATTGTGAAATTTGTGAATTTGCAAAACACCACCGTACATATTTTCCTTCACAACCATATAAACCATCAAAACCTTTTACTATTATTCACAGTGATGTTTGGGGTCCTAATAAGATAAGTACACCTTCTAACAAGAAATGGTTCATCGCATTTACAAATGATCATACTCGACTTTGTTGGGTGTATTTATTGAAAGAAAAATCGGAGGCCCAACGGGATTTTTACAATATCGTGCGGACTTAATTTCAGACCAACATACAAGTTTTTAGAATTGATAATGGGCAAAAGTATTTTAACATGATCTTGGCAAATTTTTTTCTTGAAAAAGGAATAATTCATCACAGTTCTTGCATCGATACCCCCCAACATAACGGTGTTGCTAAAAGAAAAACAAAACATCTGTTGGAGGTGGCTCGTGTGTTACTTTTTGTCACAATTGATGTCACATTTTTTTGAAAACAACCATTTTTTCAGGTTATTCATCTTCAGGGGGAGAATTTTAAGAAAAATTCATTTGTTAACTCTGACAATGTCTTTTTCTCAAATGATGTATTTCTCTCACAAGAGTCTAAGCCTAGTACCTCTGCACCTATAACAAATGGCAAAAATTCGTTCCCTGAAACACCTCTCACAATGAGTGATGTTTCTCTTGAGTCTAGGCCTACATTTGAAAAACAATCTGAGAATAAAAATTTAGAAAAAAAACTTTTGGAAATAAAAAATATGGAACAACCTACTATAATACCACAACATGATGATTCTGCCAAAGCAATAGGTAATAGATTCAAGGAAGGTGACCGAACTTGGAAAGAGATTGTTTACTTGAAGAAGAATTATAAGAAAAGGAAAGACGAATTGACTACAACATAACCATGATTTCGAACCAAGGACAAATCAACAATCTGAGTCTTGTACATGTAATTCTCTTTCTCTTCCTAACAGTCAGTCTGAGTCTTCTGATTTTGACATTTCTATAGCTCTGCGAAAAGGGGTTAGATCCTGTACTAGTCATCTGCTGTCTAAATTTATGTTATACTCTTCATCACTTGTTGCTTTTACCTCTTAATTATCTAGTGTAGAAATTCCTGACAGTATACAGGAGGCTCTAAAAGTTCCAAAGTGGAAGGACGTAGTGCTTGAGGATATCAGAGCTCTTGAGAAGAACCATACTTGGAGTGTTGAGGCATTGCCAGCTGGAAAGACTACTGTGGACTGTAAATGGGTCTTCACTGTGAAGTACAACTTTGATGGTTCAGTGGAAAGATACAAGGCTAGGTTGGTGGCTAAAGGCTTCACCCAAACATATGGCATTGATTATTCTGAGACATTTGCTCCTGTTGCAAAGTTGAACACCGTGAGAGTACTTTTATATATTGTTGCTAATCTGGATTAGCCCTTGCAGCAACTACATGTGAAGAATGCCTTTCTTGATGGTGACTTGGAGGAAGAGGTGTCCATGGATAGTCCACCGGGCTTTGAGGAGAAATTTGGCTCAAAAGTGTGCAAGCTAAAAAGTCATTGTATGGGCTCAAACAGTCTCCAAGGGCTTGGTTTGAGAAATTCACACAATCTATTAAAAAACAAGGATATTCTCAAGGACAGAATGACTATACCTTGTTTTTCAAGTTCTCTTTTAAAGGAAAGGTTGTTGTGCTAATAGTTTATGTTGATAATATTAATCTCACAGGGGATATATGATTGAGATGGACAGACTAAAGAAGAGCCTTGCATTAGAATTCGAGATCAAGGATTTGGGAGCACGGCATGGAAGTTGTTTGTTCAAGAAAAAGAATTGTTATCTCTCAATGAAAATATATTCTTGTTCTTCTGAAGAAAACCGGGATGGTTGCAGACCGGCTGAGACTTCCATGGATCCCAATGTGAAGCTTTGGGAAGAGGGAAGTGTTCCTGTTGATACTGTTAGATACCAGAGATTGGTTGGTAAACTAATCTATTTGTCCCATACTCGCCAGATATTGCCTTCTTGGTTAGTATTGTTAGTTAATCTATGCACGCACCTTATGAAGAACACCTTAAGGCAATCTATCGAATTTTGAGATATTTGAAGTCTACTATTGTAAAAAGTCTGTCTTTCAAAAAGACTAATCAAGGATTGTTGAGGTATTTACTGATGTAGATTGGGCAGGTTTGGTAACTGACAGGAGATCTACCTCAGGGTATTGCACTTTTGTGTAGGGAAACTTGGTTACATGGCGAAGCAAGAAACAAAGTGTTGTTGCCAGAAGTAGTGCTGAGGCTAAGTTTAAAGTGATGGCTCAAGGGATTTGTGAGGTTTTGTGGACATATAGAATTCTCGAAGAACTCAAGAAGACTGTTGAACTTCCTCTGAAATTGTACTATGACAACAAAGCTACAATAAGTATTGCTCACAATCTTGTCCAGCATGATAGGACGAAGCACATTGAGATTGATCGATACTTCATCAAGGAAAAACTTGAAGCTGGAACTATTTGTTTGCCATTTATGCCTTCTAGTCAATAAAAAGTAGACATTTTGACTAAGGGGCTTGCTAGACCTAACTTTGAGTATCTGATAAACAAGTTGGGCATGATTGACATCTATGCACCAACTTGAGGGAGAGTGTAGGAAAGTTAGGAAATTCAATCCCATCGAATCAGGAAATTAGAATTTCAATTATTCAAATTTTAGGATATTTCCTTTTTAGTTTTTTTCTTTTATTTTTTTTCCTTTTTTGTCTCTTTCCTTTTTCCTTTCTTTCTCTTACTGTTTCTGCTCTTTAATTTTAGGAGCCGAGCCTTGTGCTCTTTTTTGTTTAAAAAGCTGATGTAATTCATATTATAGTATAAGAAAAAAAAAAGAATTTTTCCTTCTCTTTGTCTTTTACTTCAGTTTGGTTATCAACAAAAACTTTTATTACAAATTGTAAATTTACTTTAATAGACGATTTTTTTAAAAAAATTATATCATGAAATGAATGAATAAAATTGCCAAATAAGTATAGAATATTAGAAAAATTTTAACATTTTAAAAAAAAATTTTAATATCTACTTTCAAAAGTACAAAATTTGAATTTTTATTAATAAAGGTAAAATAATTTATTTAATCTGCAAAAACTCTATTGAAAAAATAACTAAATAACAGGAAAAAAATATGAAAAGATCTTATAAGATTAAATGAAAACTTATAGCCATTAGATAAAACACACTAAATAGACACTTAATTAGCAACCATGTAAATGACGATCTTAGGTGAGTGATTAAAAACTAGTAAAAAAAAGTGTTAAATTAAGTATTCTCACATTTCATCATGGCATTGATTTTTAAATATGGCAAAGATTAAGACTTTCATAACAAACACATAAAAAACTAAAATCATTACGTGATGCACATAAGGGATAAAAAATACAACATTGTTATTATGATTTGCACGTTTGTCAAGATACACATTATATACAGATTATATGATGATCTTAACAACAAATGAATCAAACTGCAACAGCAAACTCAAAAAATAAAGATAAATAAAACACCATAAAAAATGGTGATCAAAAGCTTACCATATGATTTCTTTGTCTCCGAAGTTAATACTGTCATCTCGGACCAGATAAATGCATATTAGAAAGATTATCAGTAGAGTAGACGTTCGTTTCAAAATTCTGCAGCGAAGCCAATTGAAGTTCATTGCAGTGGATTACCGCAGCATCCTGCCACTGTCCCCATCTTTCTGCCAAGCCATCACCTTCCAGCATTTTGACAACTTCCGACATCTTAGGCCTGTCGATTGGGGTGCTTCGTGTGCAAAGGAGTGCTACTTGGATGAGTTCCTCCACTTCAGTTTCATCATAATTGTTCTGCAGGTCTTTGTCAACAAGCATATCAAATTTTTTCTCTCTTAGGTATCCTTTAACCTGAGATATATAAAATAGATTATAAGTTGTCCCTTATTAATCTAAAAACTTTTACCAAGAGAAGCTTGGATAGCATTTTGCTTAAGTTGGTGGATTAAGCCTTACTCTATCAAGGAGCATAACATCTTGATCATTTGCAAGCATAGCAAGATCAAATGCCCTCTGTCCGGTAATTAGCTCTAACAGCATGATACCGTAACCAAAAACATCAGTCTTCTCTGATGACCTCCCTGTGGAGAGATACTCTGGGGCTATATGTCCAATGGTGCCATGCACAGCAGTGGTTACGTGGGTGTCTTTGTAGTCCATTGGTTTAGCCAAACCAAAGTCACCAACCGCAGCCTCAAACTCTTCATCCAACAATATGTTTGCAGCTTTGACATCTCGATGAATGATCTTTGGGTCACAATGGTCATGTAAATAGGAAAGGCCCCTCGCTGACCCTAAAGCAATTTTCTTCCTAGTTGGCCAGTCAAGAGGTGGGAGTGATGATTGCCGCTCTACAAGAACATATCAGAATGGTTATCAGTTCACCAATCATACAGAGCAATGAAGTTGAGTTGAAAGTGCAACTAAAAGACCCCTACAACAAAGCAATATAAATGAAATAGCATCACAATGACAATAGCATTAGGTATTCTTGTCTCAACACAAACTATATGCTGAAGAAGAACCATGTACCTCTTAGGCGTGATGCAACACTTCCATTGGCCATGTATGGATAAACAAGCAGCTTCTCAGTGAGAGTCGAGCAAAAACCAACTAATCTCAAGAGATTCCGATGCACAGCCATGCTGATTATCTTCACTTCTGTTTGAAACTGCAACTCTCCTCCAGTTGTCCTCTCTTCTTTAAGTCTTTTGACTGCCACCAATGTGCCATCAGCTAGGCGTCCCTTATACACCTTGCCAAATCCACCTCTTCCCAGGATGTTCTTGTTGCTAAAATCATCTGTAGCAACTTGTAGTTCTCGCAAAGAAAACCTTTTCAACTGTCCCAACCGGAGTTCTGAGTCATCTTCAGCTGAAGAAAGGTTCACCGAGTAAAAGAGAATTCCAAAATAAAGCATCAACATGAACTTATTTTAGCAACTGCAAACTTACTGGGTACGTCAAAGAAAAATTCATGTGGTTTTGTCCGCCGCCAATATGCAAACCCAATAACTGGGACAGCAAAAAGTAAAGCAGCCCCCACAGCAACTCCTATGGCAATCATGGCATTTGGATTTCTTCCTGAAGTGATAATGATGACATAAATTTGTTCAGTCCTTTAATGCCCATTTCATAAGATGGAATTGGCCATAAAACCATGTTTGAACAAGATGCACCACTCTACTCTTTTAAGCATTTTTGCAATTCCAAATAAAAAGTCAATGCCGACAATGTCATTAGCCCTTTTGCAAATAAGAGCAGAGCATATGGTACGTGCCCTGATTTCTTTTAGGCAATCTGCTCAAAACCAGTAGCAGAATAGAGTAACAAAGCTGTCAAACAAAGATCTTTGAAACAGCCGGAATTATAAAGGTTTTATTCTGCTGGTTTTCGTCTCTAGAAATATTTAAGAAAAACTTGTAAAAATTTAAGCAGTTTTGGTTCCCCATTTCCCATTTTCAAACTAAGTTACCAGGTCATATGCTAGACTTAATATCTGATACGTTCACAGTAGTTATGGCAACAAAAACTAATATCGTTAAGAGTGATAAAGTGAGTTATGATCTACGAGAGATTACCTGGAGAAGACGTTGGGCCGAATGGAGGTGGAGGAGAAAATGGAGGAGATCCAGGGCAAGGCTTTCCAATAGTTGGACCACACAGATTTGAGTTGTTATTAAAACTGCAATTGGTAAATAAAAAATTACGTCATTTTTGTACTCATTTAAGTGGGGAAAAAATCAGTACATTATTTATCAGCAAGAAACCTGATGGGGGTAAATTGTGAAAAGGAGCCATTGTATGGAATAGGCCCTGATAGAAAGTTGTTTGATAAATCCCTGAGAAGCGACATTACCAAATGCAAATGTCAGATCACTACAACCAAGATAATACTGATGGAGAAAAAAGAATAAGAAAAAAGGAGAAAAACATATTTCTTAGACACTCACAAGACTTTCAGGCCCGAAATACCAGTCAAGGATGTAGGTATTGAACCTGATAGGCTGTTGTTGTTAAGTCGGCTATCCTTATACAGAAGTATAAGAAGAAACACTTTAAATTTCAAGTAGTAACAGATTTAGCAAATAAGCCAAAACATCTTGAAGATTTAGTGCCTCTATATCTTTAATGAAATCAGGAAATGAAGGTTGGTCCTACTCAATATCTTCAGTTTTTCCTATTGGCATCAATGTAGTCTACTTCCGATATGATCTAAAGTGACTGATAGAGCACTAATAGTTTCCAAATTCACTAAATATTGCAAGCTGTCCTATAAAAGCAGAAATAACAAGCCTTTGATCCATAAACTTGCCTCACTGAAGCTAACAAGTGAGGGAAAAAAAAAAGTAGATCAAATGTTTTAAACAGCTTAAAATCCACTTAACAATCCAGAAGCTAGTGAGAATCTACTTTTTTAGTCTTACTGCAAAAACTCAAAGGATTAACTGGAAGTTTTCTTTCTCAAGACGATTTTACAAGATTCTAATAAACTATGCATAAATATCTGGCTTCTAGTGAGAAATGAATATCCTGATAAACAACTAATTAAAGTTAACAACCAAACAGAGAAGGAATGAACTGTAATCGACAACCATTTTAATACTAGGTAAAATGATCATACAGGAATCGCAATTCCTTCAGCTCGCCCAATGCATCTGGAATCAAGCCATTGATATTGTTCATGTAAATATCCAAGCTCTGCAATTTTTTTAGATTCCCAAGAGCACTAGGAATTTGCCCACTTAGATTGTTACCATAAAGCTCCCTGTCGTAGATGTATGGAAAGAAATAAATTCGCAAAAGTATGAAACCTTGTGGAAACAGCAACAAATGAGACCTTGCACAAACCAAAAAGAATATGCAACAAGTGACCTATTCTTTAATTTGTGTTTGTATGTATGTATACAGAGATAAACCAAATTACTGGTCTGAAATTACATAACAATATTTCATATTTGGATTTTGTATAGATTTGAAATGAGAAGGAAGTGGTTCAGTCCAAGTTAAATCTGTAAGTGCTTAAAGTGCTGTTGACATATGAGTAAGAGTTCAGCATCAGAAGCAAAGCAATCAACAACCATCTCCCTGAAAACTTGAGAAAAGCAACAAGATGAATTAACATTCACTAAACAGCTCCAGGAATATGAAGGCATTTTTACAAGTATCGAAAAGAAGCCTGGTTAGCATTCATTATTACTTGCAGAATTGCCGGATTTTAGTGTTACTAGTAGCAGTTCATTTTATCTTTCTGCCTAAACAAAAAGGAGAAGTGCATGGTAAAAGCCAACAATTGTACCATTCATGACTCAGAACTTCAAACTTATACAAAAATAGTAAACTAAGAGATCAGTAAACTTAAACAGTTGAGTACAGTTGAGTACTAGAACAGCAACGGGCTTATTAACATGATTGTTCTTACGGTAATGTAACAGTTAGCTACATAAATTGTTAAAGGTAACTTACAGGTATATTAAGTTGTTGAGCTGACCAAGTTCTGGCACCAATTCACCATTTAGTCCTGCGTTCCCGAGATCACTGGTAGATACACAAACAAATTTGAGGAAGATTGCCAACACTTTCATCTGTGAAAGAGATCAACAAATGAGGTAGCTTACACTCTAATAACACTGTTCTCCGTGTTACAGGTTACATGAAACCACGTGCATGGTGAATCCAGGGCAGGATCCCAACTCTGCAGAGTATCACTAGATTCTTGTAACTTCAACTTAAAACTGTACAGAACATCACCTGCTCAGAAAGAAATTAATGAACACAACTCTGCAGCAAAGGAAAGACGGAGGAAAGAAATTGAAACATCTTGATTTTGGAAAACCATTTGCAGCAGTCAAATGAAACCAATGGAAGATATGTACTTAAAATTCTTAAACTCTAAAACAACTCAACCTTAACTTGGATTCAAACAGCTTGTGGGCTACACATTAATATAGAATAACATGAAAGCCATAATCATCACAGTACAAATTAATTATATATAGATGTCAAATTTCTTAATAACTCTTCCAAATAAGCAATGAAATTAAACACAGTAACTTAACGAGCAATAAAAAATGGCAATGCATACAAAAATCCCGTAACAACAAAGCAAAAAAAGAAAAAAAAAAAGAAAAGAAAGAAACCTTCAGCATTAGTAGAGACCATCGGTGAAGCCACCATCAGAATCATCCAAACCAGACAAAGAAAAAGAACAAGGACCCTTTTCTCCATTGATCTTCAAAATCGAATTAAGTTTAGCCCTTGGACTCAAAATAAGATAATTTCTTACTCTTCCTCCATTTTTTGCCAAGCCAAAGCTAGCAGTTTCCTCACAAGATGGTCCTTCAAACATCCCATTTCAAGATAATAGTAATTAAAGTAGAAGATTGTGACAATCAGACAACGGGAGATTCTTTGAATATCATCTACCTAAAAAATCCCAATTTTCGTGTACTTTATTTTTCCACAAGATTAATACATGTTTCTTTTTCCCTTGACTTGACATGCTACATTAACAAGTCAGTTAATTTCACAGCAAAGACCAAGAAGCAGCCTTGATGTGGCTCATTGGTTGAGCCTGGTCAAAGCATTCACATCACTTGGAAGAGAAAAAAAAATGGCAGCGACACAACACGGTTTCTTGGTCGGCATCAGAGACAAGAATGTTTGTTATTAACGGGAAATACCAGAATTGCATACGGTGTGTTGGTAACTAGTTTAGTTGGGGCATGATTATCTACGGTTTTGATTTTCACACAACATAATCTTTTGGTGGAACCACGTGATTTTGCTGATGTGAAAATATCACCTTCTCCAACTATGTGGGAAAGGCTAAAATCTATTTCTTTTATTTTTTCTTACTTTAAAAATTAGTGGGGCAAAGGTTCAAAATTTTATCTCGGATGGTCAGGTTTTGATTCGATGTCTGGTAAAAATGGTGAGTCTAAGCAGGCAACAATGATTTAAGAAATTTCAAATTAATCTCTTATTTTCTTTATTTTATTTTTATTTTTTGAATTTTGTTGTCTTGGTCAAGTTTAAGCTCCGTTTTATATAACTCTTTAAATAAAATTTATTGAAATAGAGTTTTATTAGTACAACTTTTACAAATAGAATTTTTACAAAAAGAAAAAAAATAAGTTGTTTGGTTATCAATGAGAAATTTATATTAAAAATTACAAAATCATTTTAAATAGGTAAAATTTTTAAAATTATATTATGAAAGAAATGCAATAAGATTGTTAAATAAGTAAAGGATATTTTAAATATTTAAAAAAAAATTCAACCTCTATACTCCAAAATTTAATTTTTGTTAATAGAGGCAAACTAGCTCACTTAATATTAAAAAACTCTACTAAAAAACCAACCAAACAACAATATAATATAATAATAATAATAATAATAATAATAATAATAAATAATAATAATAATAATACTAATTTATCCGATTAAATAAGTATTTATAGTCATTTAGATAAGTTATACTAAACAGACATTTTTTATACATGAGTAATGGTAGAGACTCTATTCTAATCCCATCTTAACCCTACACAAAATAAATAAAAGTTAAACTAATAATAAAATTTGTCCCCAATTTTATATTAATGATAAATTTATTTCAAAAAATTATCTTGGCTGGATTGAGATAGGGTTCATTGGTAGGGCAAATCATTTCTCTCTTATGCATTTGTTTGTGTATACAGAATTAGTGAAAGATCTATTAGGATCGTTTTTAAATCAAGCCCAAATCTAACTCAACTCCCATTACTTTGTTGTTGACTATTACTTATCAAATCTTGTTATTGACGCGCCACGGTTATTGCACTTATCAAAGCAACTAAAAAATTTATTGAAAGATAAATGAATTCCAATTTGTTAAGTATTATTCATCAAATCTTGTTCAATAATCTGATTGGCTCGTGTGGTCCTAATAATCCCCATACCACGACTTATCTCAAATAGTTGTGATTAACGAAACAAAAATACTTGTAAAAACAAGGAAAGTAAGAACTCAAACTGAAAATGAGTGAGGATTGCACGCCATACTATGAAATAATGAAGTTGGTGGAACGAGGATGGTGGTGGGTGTATTAAAACGCTCTGGACATTTACATTTTGTGGCTATTGGACCTACCTTGTGGAAAGGCTTGGTTCTTTCTCAATGTGGCCTAAGAAAGCTTTTACAGCCTGCTATTATTCTTTTAGCCCAATTGTTTGGTATGTAATTATGTGTGATTATATATACAAAAAGTTATTTATTTATTTTTTAATTTTAAATTTACATAGGCATTTTGCTAAAATATCAAACATTCATAGGTTACAGTGATTATAAAACTAGAGACATTCGGAACCTTAGATGACAGGACAAATTCAAATTATGCAAAAACTTCCAAAACAATATAATTATGATGCAATTTGAAAGATCACAAAATTACCAAGTGTGACTAGAAAATTCAAAATTACGAGGGTCCGTTTTTTATATTATATCAAAACAAAAATCTCAAGGCCCAGCTTTGTTCGCCTTCATGTACACCCCAGCTTTTTGTACTGTGGCTTCAATTTGTATTTAAAGTCTTTAATACTTTTAAGAGCGTAGTTAAATAATTTTTAAATAATTTTATTTAGTTGGCTATTTAAATTTAAATTTTAAAAAAAATAAACGACAAAAAAAAAATTGAATTTATACTTTATCTGCCACTTACCGTAATATAAAAAAATATCGATGACGACTTACCATTTAAAATTCAATTAGTTTGTTTAACTTATTATAGCACAAATATTCATGCATTAATTTCAGTTCCACAAATCCTTCCGTTTATATGATATATAAAAATAACTTGACCTTTGACACAGATAAATGAAAAAATAAACTCAAGCTTACGCGCACAATTGACCGAATCTTATCTTACCAGTACCACATGATCAAGACAAACAAATATTGTACATTAACGATCTAAATATTTACATGATGAAGAAAAGTAATTTTATAAGAGATAAGTTCATGGAGTTTTATGCAAGTTGAAATTATAAATAATTATAATAAAGTTTATTCACTATTGATACAAGAATCAGGCAGTAAATTATATCAAAAGCTACAAATGCATGAATCTTTAAACTTAAAACTTAATTAATTTCTCTGTGCACTTTTCAGATTCATATACTGGAAAAACCTTACTAAATAAAAATCAAAACTTCCATTAGTTATTTGTAATATGTTTCATTTTCCTTAGAACAAATTGTAAGCAATAATAAACCAATGTTGTATTAATTACTATATATATGATCCTCAGGGGTGGCTCAACCAATTTTGGGGGCCTTAGGCGAATTGTTTCAATTAGGCTTTTTAAAAAAATTTAGTACTTAAAATTCATTTATTTAAAATAAAATTTTCTAGATAATGCCAAATTATTAATTAAATTTTTATATTCTAATTTCACTAATATATTCTTCTCAATAGATAACATAGCTAATCCATTTAATCTTTTCTTGCCACATGGTTGATCTTAAATAAGTTTTATCAATTTTAATTTTGAAAAACTTCTTTCTGCAGAAGCAACTATTACTGGTATTGTTAATAATATTTTATAAGCAATATATGCATTTGGAAAAGAATTAATTTTTTTCAAGCAATTAACTACATCAAGGGGAGTATTTTTTTCACTTTCATGAAAAACTTCTTTTAAAATTCTTACCTCCGCAAACAAATCTAAACTATCTATATCAGAAAGCGTATCATGTCTTAAAGCATTTTCAAGATTAACGTAATAAGTTCTTAAAACATAATCACTTAGCAACTGTAATTTTTTAAATTAAACAAAAATCCAAACATATTCTCATACATTTGAAATTGTTCAAATCTACTCATTATTGAAGAAATAGCTTAATCTACTATGTATATAAAATAATTTAATTCTAAAAGACTCTTCAGGAGATAAAATTCTTTCTTCACTCATATTTTCATCAATTTTTTTTTCTACAAATTACATGTTTTTCATGAAATTTAGGTTATGTTTCCATTTCATTTACAATTTCCTTATCTAGAATCATAGTAGATATGAATCCATTTTCTCTATAAACTTTCAAAAAAAAAGAAATAAGACCATTAAGCTGATCTATGGCAATATCAATATGCATATCTTCTTTTTGCAAGACCTTACTAATAGAGCTAATAGCAAATAACATATCATACCAAATAATCATACTTAATATAAATTCAAAATTTTTCAATACATATGTCGCTAAACACTTAGCTTCACTCTTTATTTTAGAATCTTCACTAATTTCTTCTAGTTCAAGTAAAACATCCCTTATTTGTGGAGCTTGAAATCTTATTGCTTTCACACTTTCAATACGACTTCCCCATGTTTATGGAAATGATTTGATAGTTAAATTGGGTACCTCATTTTGTAAAATTTTCCATTGCTTCGTTGAAGAAGAAAATAATGAATAAATATGTTGTACAAATAAGAGATGCTTAACACTAAGGTTTTTCCAATCGTTAGTTCTTTCATTACTTAGTTGACTTTTATTGGAGTATGTATTGAATGATTTGCAGCAAAAACAATATATTTTATCAAAATCTTTTGAATAAACCAGCCCCCTTCTATTATATTTTTTTTCCATTGGGTAGTTTTTTAACATAATATGTAGTAGAGAAATGCCTAGAAAATTTATCCTTTGGAAAAATTAAATCATTATCTCTAATTGGACCTTTTTCTACTAGGAAATCTTTAATTTATTATTTATATTTTCCCATCTATCATGATCATAAATATTATTTGAAAAAAATACTCTTAAAAATCTTCAATTTCATCTTTAGTTTCACCTTCATTCATATTTTTATTACAAGTTCTTGTAGGGTTATTATCACAATTTTGATCATTATTATCTTCAATGTCATTTTTTTCACTAATTGGTTCATTACCTTTTACTTCTATTTGAGCTTGTTCATCCATTATTGATATTTCACTCAAATTCACATCTTTTTTTACTACTTTTGACAAATTTATCAAGAGCTCTTTTTTTAGATTGAACTAACTTTTCTGTTTTTCTCTTTTTTGGGAAGTTTTTCATAGCTGGACGCACATTTTTCAGTGGACATTTTTAGGGAAAGAAGAGTAAACAAGCAAACAATTATGTTAGATTATTAAAGAAAGCAACCTATGAACAAAATAATATTTAAAAAAGAAACAATAACAATTAAATAATACAACTAGTTAAGAATATAATAGAAAGAAAAAAACTTGGATATTTGATAACTTTAACTTTGATGGATTGAAACTTTATCTGCAGTGATCACTAGAAGTAGTTTTTTTCCCCCTTAAGCGACAATTAAAAAAAGCTTTTAACATGCCTTAAAATCCAAACAAGGGGACAACATGAGCCAATCAAATCCAAACAAAAACAATAAAAATAAAGAAAAATAATTAAAAAAATAAATTAACTATGCTTTGATGGAGGAGAGATCGAGATCGATGAAGGGAAATCACCAGAGCCTTCAGCTTCCAAAATTGACAAGGAATTGGGAATTATCGTGGCTTTTTTTTAATTGATAAAAACTATTAACAGATAATAATAAGTTAACAAATATTTGGTTTTTATAGAGTTTTAAATGAAATAATGTTAATTAGAGATTTTATAGGAATAAATTGGATAAAAACGGTTAATTCTAATACCAAAAAGAAATTTTATAGGGATTTGATAATTTATTTATGAAAAAGAGTATATAAATTAATAACTTAATAGCTATAATTTTAGAAAAAAATTTTGGGGCCTTTATATGTTTTGGGGTCTTCACAACCGCTAAATTGCCTAAGTAAAGAGCGTATTGATGATCCCCTCAGCATCTGACATTACTGTTTTAGCTTAGGTGTTCAATATTATTTGTTTGGATGCTTTTGGTCACCAATATTCGGACAGTTTATATCCATAACTTTTAACAAAATATTTTATTACATAATTTGGGCATGTCTCTTGAAGAACTATTAACAAGAAAAAATTACTAATAATGGAGCCTCAAACTTTGACTTAGATATATTTTTTATTATCTTGAATTTTCAAATGTGTTGTGTGGATGAATGAAAGAAAAAAAAAACATTAAATATACCCATTTGCAAAATTAATATTGAGCAGACAGAAAGTTAGAGACTTAGAGACAGCCCAAATTATTATTTTAGTTAAGATTTAGAGGAATAGGTAAAGGTAGTTGGAAAGAAGCCATTTGGCACAACTTGGTTTCTAAGGTTATTTTTTTTCAATTTTTTATTTTGATTTTTTTAGGGTTTGACTATAATTATACAATGTAATCTGAAATTGAGATGTTAAGATTTTTATAATGATGAACTATGCTCAATTTAACCAGCAATTAAAAAGAAGGACGTCCAAGCGATGCATAGATTATGCACAACTAGCTGTTAATAGAGAAGTGAAGAAGTAAATTTTGAAGCAATAATTTTTTAATTTCTTCTTTTGGCCTCTAATTGCAAGCAGCTAATTGGCTAATCCAACCGAAAATTAACTAGCATGCACCTTGAGACGGCTTATAAATAATGGATAAATATGAATTGTGTTGTCAACTCAAATGTCATCTATTTCTATTAATTACAAGTTTAAAGGTTATACTTATATCATAATTGTAGGCTAAAATTTAGTTTTTTGTATTATACTGGCTAGCAAGTGCTGTAAGAGCCTTATACATAAAATTTTTGGATGTGATGGAGATAAGAATCTTGAGTAGACGCCAAACAGAAAAGGGAAGAAAAGTGAAAAGCATATGTGCTAGCTAGTGCCCAGCTTTGGATAGAAAACTTTCTTTTTAATTCATTTAATTAGCCGTACAAAGATACCATGCATGACCATCGGCGAATTAGATCATTTCTTCTATAGAACCTGACCTGCTATAGATACATACACCAAAATCAGATCAAAATATTTATTGAGATTTAAGAATATCTATATGATATATCTGCATCAAGACATGAGTGCGGGAAAAATTGCTTGCTTCCTTCTATGAAATGCCCAATCTGTAATTCAGGATTTATTCCTCTCCATTATTTAGTAGGCTTTGGGGCCTACGCTGTTTAGGTAGCTAGCTAGGATGGAACATGTAATTAATCTGATTCATCGTTCATGGCTAGAAATGAGATTGGTTTCATTGACCAACCAATTAAGCTTAAAGAAAAAGCAAAAAAAAGCACAGAAAAGTGAATGTGAAGCCAGTTCTTGATCTGGTGTGTCAATGAATTCTTAGAAACCATTGCATACCCATTAATTAACCCCATGTAGTTTATCAAATGCTGCAAATACAGGTGAAACCCACCAAAGTAAAAGAAAGCAATCGATAGTAAATCCTGTAACTGTGTATAACATCACATAAGTTAATTTCTCTTTCGTGTAGCGAGCATTGATTCTTGGAGATTCAAAACTTCAACTTTCGGGTATCACTCAAAAGAATTTATTAATTAAACCAGCCTATTCTTCAGTATAGACTAATTTTTTAATTAATTCACACATCTATTGAAATTCGAATTTAGAACCTAAGCCTTAAGAAGACTACTCTTATTATTGGAGCTAAACCCTAACTTCTTCGCTATTGTCCAATTACTTTTATTCTAATTTCTTTGTATATAACCTACTGCTCTGTTTGTTATTTAAAACGATAACCTTTGCATATTGGAAAGAAATTTTCATCACTGTGGTCCAAAAGTATTTTTTGACAAAGAAATATCAGCAAGCACGCATGCATACTCTTGCTTCTATTTCAATTAGTCCCTATTTAAATTCAATAGAACAAGAGATGACGATGATCATTTCACTTCAATCATTTAGTTTCTTCTTCTTGTTTTTTATTTATTTAGTTTGTTTTTTCACTTTTCCCTCAAAGATTCCACTCTTCTCAAACCATCCTTTGAAAATAATTCGAATCCCACAAGTGCTTGTTTCTTTCCTTTTCGGTCTACATCAGACCGCCTTTCCACTTTTTTATATTTTGGCTTCTAACTTCTTTTCCCTCACACCCCTTGGCTAATTATAAATACAAACTCCCCACATAAGATTCCTACAACAAGCACTTAATTTTTTTTTTTTCAATCACTTTCTCCCACTTCTTTCTCTCCTTTACACACATTCATTCTCTTCCTCCTCCACCATGACCGGAAAAAGAAATCAAACAAGCCCTACTGGCAGTCCAACGTCCGGGAACATCTCGGATAAAGAGCAAGACCGGTTCCTGCCTATTGCTAACGTCAGCAGGATCATGAAAAAATCCCTTCCGGCGAATGCAAAAATATCGAAAGAGGCTAAAGAAACTGTGCAAGAATGTGTTTCCGAGTTCATAAGCTTCATAACTGGTGAAGCATCGGACAAGTGTCAAAGAGAGAAGAGAAAAACTATCAACGGAGACGATCTTCTGTGGGCAATGACAACCCTAGGGTTTGAGAATTATGTTGGCCCTTTGAAAATTTATCTCAACAAGTACAGAGAGACTGAGGGGGAGAAGAATTCAATGGCTAGACAAGAAGATCAAGCAGCGAATCCTAACCCTAGCCATGCTGCTGCTGCTGAAATTAACAAAGCTAATAATTCTTTTTCTTTGTCAGATAACAAGGAAGATTTTCAGAATTTTAATATGGGGTTTTACTCGCTTGGCGCACAAGTTCACGCGAATGGTAATGGAGAGAGCACAAGAGTCATGGGTTATGGCGAGAATTTGGGAGTAGAAGCTTTTGATTTGCGTAGGATTTATGACAATGGAGATGGCAATGGAGGTAACAGATCAGCCATGGCAGCTCATGTTCATGGAGTTGACTGGTAGAGATTGAAATTGTGGACTTAGTCAGAAATTTCTTATATATCTATGCGTGTGTAAGTATGGACTAAGTCATTAATTTTCTTTTATATATATATGTGTGTCATGTGTGTGTGTGTGCGGGTAAGTTGTTAAATATTTCTTGATGTTTTTGTTCAGTTATTAACAATTATTCTATGAGTATAACTATTGCCTATTGGATTTTTCTTTCTTAGCTTTTACTTATTCTTAATTAATTACTTGGAAAACTAGCAATTGGCATTTCCGGGAGCAGAAATGACATATTTAATGAGCTCACAATTCAGAACATTGTCTTAAAGATATTATCGAATAGTTTTCTCTAAATCTGCATGAATATGAACCGATTTGTGTATTTTATACACGTTGTTTAAAAAAAGAAAAAAGAAAAACTTATCTAATGAAATATGATTTATGGATAATGTCACTATTAAGCTATTAGAACTTTCAGAGTTAACTATACAACGATATAGGATACTATTAGAAGTTTTAAGATTGCATTTGCCTTGTGCCATTAATTCTTACTTTCTTAGAACATAGTCTAATTTAGCACCGGTATTAGCACGACAAGGTGTTCCTTCTGCTTTCGCAACCCCACTGTATTTTTGTTTTTCAAATTCATCATGTCTTCTTTAAGAGATGAGCTTTTAGCACCTCTCTAATGTCCTTATACACTCCTTTTGAATTTTATTTTCTAAAATACCCCCAAATTAATTTGTAAAATACATATCCATAAATTAAAATCAAACATATTGCCATAAAATTTTACCATATGAAAAGTATTTTTTTCAAGTTTTTTTAATAAAATATATGCAAATCCTAAATTTTTAAATTATTTTTTTCATATTGTACATAATTTCTACCTCAAAATACTAAATTCTTGTGAATTTCTCAAAATTTTTTAGTTAAAATTTAAAAGGGTAGGTTTAAAAAAGTTTGTTAAAGAAATTATTTATTATTTAATTAAATTTTCATTCTAAACAAGAAAAAAATTAACTTATCTTATTGAAATAATTTCTAATTACAAAAAGGTGTTTAATGAGGAATTTATTGGGGTGTTATTAAGCCTTCTTCTCAGTAGATTACATATTGTTGGGTCATTCTCGTGAGGCCCACAGTAGGTCGGTGGACCAAAAGCCCAAAACTAATGCCAAAGTAATTAAGTAACAGTTTTGGGCTTGGATCATATCTGACTAATAATTTATGTTAAATGGATTTTCTTAAGTTGCAGCAGCTGCAACTTAAGAGGTTCCATGTTAAATTGAACGTGCAATAAATAATAATATCACAGTGGTAAAGACAGGATCTTAACATATGAATTTTAATTTGAATTATAATTGATATGACATTCATTTATTGGATAATAAAATAATATATAATTTTACTTTTATTATCTAATAAATTAGTGATATCCAGTATTAAGACGCATATATTGGGATCTCTAATATTTTTTTTAAAATAAAACAAATGTTCATTTTAGGGATTGCATGACCTTGAAAAATGTTGGGTCTATAGATAACATAAAATCTGACCTGCTTGGCCAAATAGTTTTCAAACTGCTTATCTTTAGTTGGTCATTGGAATCCAATTTGTGTATTTATTGGGGCTAAAAAATTAATTTATATTTTTTTCTCACCCCTATTTCTTTTGAAAAATGAAAATAATGTGAAATTTTTTCAGGTTGCATCACTCTCAGGGTTTCACCTATGAGAAAGGGTAGGAGTTAGTTCAACTATTTTTCAAAAACTAAAACTATAGACTCGTTTTGAGTTAGCCTAAGAATAAAATTAAAATTGTGAGGCAATAAGAAAAGTAATATCTGCACTAAACCAAATTATATTTTCCTTCTCTAATCTAGGATTCACAAATTTTTTTCCTATCATTCCCATTGGAAACTTATGGAAAATTATATAATGCTCTCATCTTGATCACAAATATATATATATATATATATATATATGTATGTATGTATGTATATAATCACTTTTAGGTGTGGGCACCATCATTTTTTTAAAAAAATGAGAATACGTTGTTAAGCCATGTGGTTTAATAGAGTTAATTTTTAATACACTATAGTTTAATAGCATTAAAAACTAACTATATTAAACCTTACGACTTAAAAACATATTCGCATGAAAAAAAATAAAAGTATATATATATATATATATATATATATATATATATATATATATATATATATATATATATATAAACGACTGGTCATAGACTACAAAAAGCTGAACGATTGCCTACAGGACATAAGATACCCTATTCCGCGAAAGACCCACCTCTTGAAAAGAATAGCAAGAGCAAAGGTCTTTTCAAAGTTTGATATGAAGTCAGACTTTTGGTAGATAGGGATAAAAGTATAAGACAGGCATAAGACAACATTTGTGGTCCCCCATGGGCATTATGAGTGGAACGTGATGACTTTTAGTTTAAAGAATGTCCCGTCAAAATTCCAAAACCGAATGGAGGAAGTGTATAAATCCATTTCAAATTTCTGCCTTATCTATATTGATGACGCCCTTATCTTTAGCTACAACGAAGAAGAGCATGTCGCACACCTGTCCAAATTCAAGGAACTTACCTACAGGCATGGCCTTGCCTTGTCAGAATCCAAAATGAAGATAGGACTTGATGAGGTAGATTTCTTGGGACTCCGTATTAAACAGGGATACATTATACCTTAGCCACACATCGCTGAGAAAATATCCCAATTTCATGACGAGCTGTCAAGCAGGAAGCAGATCCAGCAATTCTTAGGGATCATCAATTATGCAGCAGACCACGTGTAGAACCTCTCAACCATGACAAGCCAGGTATCCAAGCACCTAAAGAAAGGTGGCCCACAATGGTCTGAAGAAGCGACAAAAGCTGTAAAGGAGCTAAAACAAAAGTGCCAATCAATGCCTCCTTTAAAGATTCCCGATAAAGGCAATCTTATCTTACAAACAGATGCCAGTGGGAATTATTGGGGAGCACTGCTCCTTGAGGAATCTGAGGGAAACAGGAGAGTCTGTGGCTATAAATCAGGATAGTTCAACGAAGCTCACAGCCACTATCCAGCTGATGACGAATGGGGAATCGACATTGATAAATGGATGGACCTATGCCATTGGCCGCAACCTGTGCCAAACCACTTGGTAACCATCACACCCACTCACCATCCTTCCTCCAGTACGACCAACAGTATGCGGAAGCAAAGTGGACCCGGCAGTGGCAGCAATGGTGATAATAATATATAGATATTTTTATAAAGTAGTGTCACGTGTAATATTCCTTATCTTTACTTTATTGCTTTACAATATTTTAGGATTATATTATAGGGTTTTATTTTAGTTATATCCTATTTATATTAGGTAAAAATAAAAAGAAAATTTATTAACTAACATTATAATTGATAAAATAAAAATTATTAAATAAAAATTAAAAAAAAAACTTATATATAATGGGGATTGGGGTGAGGGTGGGTTGGGGAGGTGAATTTAAAACTAAACCCCACTCCATTAAGAATTTGAGGATTATTTTTTTCCTATTCCCCAAAAATTATTCAAAATTCACACAATTTGGGATGGAGCTCTATAGGTCCCCAAACACGTGGAGGATTTTGCCATCTCTACTGAAGGAAATCGACGAGTAGGATTAGGTGAGGAGGTAGTTAACTTGGGAAGAGACCTAGTCAAAACCACCTTCCCATCTTCTCGAAAAATTATGCGATTGAACCCTATCATTAAAACCCATAATTTCAAAATATAAGAAAGAGTGGGAGATTAGAAATCTATCCTCAAAACCAACTATACCGTAATTCATGGGGAGAGGAGTTTGATCCTTATATAACTCCTAAAGGTGTCAACAATAAAGGATTTTTGAAAAAACTTCATCCCATCTCATTCTTTAGGGGATCTCGGGGAATCTAATTTTTGAACTCATTTTTCATCCTTATCCATTTTTATCCTTCCTTATCATATCTTTATTTCTTCTTCTTATTTAAAGAGAGAATTTTTTTCTTATGTTTTTCTTTTTTGGTTCATTTCTATTGATTCTTTTTACACAAGTAATCATACGCATGTTCTTCCATGAAAACATGTGATACTGACTTTAGCGTCAAAAGGTTAACGCCAGAAAATCTTCCAGCGCCCTTGATTGTTTTTCTATTTGTAGGCACTCTCTAGGGTAAGTCATCACTAATTTCTGCTCGAATTTCTCTGTAGAGGGAAAAACCATCTCTACACTTAAACAAACTCAAGTGCTAGCGTTAGGATTTGGTAGGTAGCCCACATACTGACCGATCAAATTTTGGCGTTAACAAGCTAGAATCTTCATGTTTGGCAATGATGTGATCATGCCATCATAGCAGCAATCATGTCAGCCTAGCTAGATTAATGATCATAATGCTTGGTCAACGGATCAAATTGCAATGGTTATTGAATAATGACTGAAGTTGTAATAGTTGTTAAAATAAATAAAGAAACGTTTGATAATTTAAGTTCTTTGATTTATTATATGCCCCTAAGGGTCTACTAAAGTGTTTTTCAATAGCTTTACTTGGCTGGCCACTTGAGTTCAAATCTTAAAGACGAAGAGGTCAAAGAATATTTTTCTAATAAAGGATTTTGTACTTTATTAAAGTAAATAATAAACTAAAAAATAAAAAAAATACACACTCTAATATACTATAGAACAAAATACACTATATTAGAGTGTGTTTTTTTTTTCTTTTTAATTTATTCCTTACTATAATAAAGTAAGGGATCCCCTTATTAGATAATAACTAAGGAGTTAAAAAATTGATTTAACCATTTGAGTGGTTTTTCCCACTGTGAGGGGATCTATGTAATCGTTTGTTATTATTAAAAAAAATATAGAGTCGGTATTGTCCAAATCAATTTTTATAACAAAAGATTCGAAATTAAATGACTAGCCAAAGAAAGCTATTTGAAAACCACTAGATCAAATCCTAGAAACAACACCTACATAACATGCCGAGACAAATAATTCTACATTCTTACTTATTCTTTCAATTGATTTATTGAATAATACATACACTGACACAACGAGTTAGTGAAAGTGAATTGAACACCTTTTCAAGCTGATTGATGTAGGGTGTTATGTGTCGCGAACATGGTACCTTTCAGAGGCCATAACTTGGGCTATAAGTATTCGGTTTTGGTTTATAATATACCATTTCGAAGCTTGCGAAGAGAAGAACAAAACCCAGAATTGCCTAAACCGTTCTACCCCATGATTGAGCTGGAAATTCTACTTCTTTTCTGATCATTTTCTAGTTTTAAGATTTTTTTTCTTATTTTCTTGGTTCTTCTAGGATTTTTATTTTTTTTTTTGTAGAACTCAGATTTGAGTGTTGTATGTTTTTCTTTTCTTATTTTAATTAGGAGAATTTATCATATTAGATTTTAGATTTGCCTATATTGGTAAATTTTTGTTATTTAGGCTTGTTATAAAAGGTTCAAAACCCTAATTTTATTCATTTAGACTTTTAATAAAATTTACCAATATTCAAAAACTTAGTTTCTTTTACCAGCAAACTTAATAACACTTTCGTTTCGTCAGTTGGTATTAGAGCAAGTTCTATCATCTTAATACGACCATATGAACAAAGGAACAATCATTCCGAAGACGATGATCAGGGGATGCAGGCACGGTCTGTGTAGGCTGCTAGACAGGTTGCTATAGAAGTAGCATTGCAAGTGATTGAAGATGTCTATAACCAGCGATTGGTAGCGATAGAGCGAGCAATCGAGAGTCCTAAACTTTCCATGAGCGAAGATTGAGAGAGGCATTAACAGCAAATGGTTGATCATGAGGGAGAAATTTAGGGAGCCAATTGGGGTTACAGCCTGAAGATTTCAATCGCGAAGTAGTGCATGAGGGCATCAATCACAAAGTAGTACCTCGGAACCTAGAACCTGTGAGGTGAGTGTAGCCACGTGTGCTCAAAGAGTTAAGAATCAATTTGAAAAAAGAAGACACTGATGATTATGATAGGAGGCGCGGGAAGAGTTGATATTACAAGATTAATATTGATATTGTAGATTTTTATGGTGGGATGCATGTAGGGGAATTATAAACTAGATATTGAATGTAGAACATTTCTTCCGGTATATGGAGATTCAATAGGATAAGCAGGTTAAGCTTGTGGCATTTAAGTTGAAAAGCACAGCATTCGTATGGTGGGAAAAGTTCTAGAATCGAAGAAGAATTACGGGAAAACCATTGATGAAATTATGGCCTAGAATGCAGATGTTGATGAAAGAGTATTTCCTGTCAGCAGATTATCAACAGCAATTGTACTTGAAATATTAGAATTACAGGCAAGTAAATCGCAGTGTTGATGAATATACGAAGGAATTTTATCTTTTGCACACAAGAAATAACATAGATCAGCTAGAGTTTCAAACAATTACAAAGTATCTTGGTAGATTGAAACAAGAGTTGTAAAATGAGATTGTAGACACAATTTGGGATATAGGTACAACAATTGCTAGGGCAAAGAAATTGGAAGAATAAATGCAATGTGTTGTTTCTAGGGTCAGTAGAAGAATTTCACCAGTGTACAAAATAGACCAAGCAATGTTGGGGTTGAAAACAAGCAGAAAACATGGGCTGGTCGCAGTTAAACGCAACAACCAGCACAGCAGTAATTAAAACAACAACTACTTAGACAGTAACGGCCAGTTAGACAGTAGAATAATCCTTATGAAAAGCCTATATACTAAATAAGTGTTTGAAGTGTGAAGAACCCGGGCATAGATGGAGTGATTGTCGTCTTAAAATTTGAATTTGGTAGAGGCTGAAGTCCGCGAAGCAGAGGTGAATGACATTAAGGATTGGGATGATGAGGAAGCCTTGGTGTTGGAAGTAAATGAGGGAGAGTTGCTGAACTATATTGTGTAGAAAATTTTATTGGCATCGAGATTTGAAGAGGATAACCAGCGCAATAAGATTTTCAGAACACGTGACACCATCATTGATAAGGTGTGCAACGCGATAATTGGTAAGGGTAGTAGCAAGAACATAATTTCGAAGGCACTGGTTGATGTGATATGACTTTTGACGGAGAAACATCCAGTACTTTATAGAATAGGTTGGATAAAAAAGGAACAGAAACGCGAGTGACGGAGGTGGGTCGTGTTCTTTTTTCTATTGGAAAGATTTATAAGAGTGATCTGGTGTGCAATGTGGTGGACATGGATGCGTGCCATTTATTATTAGGTAGACATTGGTAGTTTGATGTAGATGCGGTCCATAGAGGAAGGGATAATGTGTACGAGTTTTGGTAGAATAGCAAGAAGGTTTGTTTAGTGTCTTTAATGAACAAAAGAAGATTTTTAAGGCTGAAGGGAAGAAATTTCTGACTATTATCAAGGGGCATTTAGAGGATGATTGCGGCAGCCGTAAGAAGCTGCAGAAAGAAGATGAGTTTTAGGTGAAGACTATTCCTGAAGAGGTGCAGCCATTGTTAGCTGAGTTCGCTGATATTACCCCTTCAGAGATGCTAGATGGGCTGCCACTCTTACTCAATATACACTATCATACAGACCAAGTCGCTAGTGCAAGTTTACTTAATTTACCCCACTATCATATGAGTTCTTATAAACATAAAATTTTGCAACGATAAGTTGATGAGTTGTTGCGGAAAGGGTTCTTTCATAAGAGCATGAGTCCATATGTTGTACCAGCTTTGTTGGTGCTAAAGAAGGATGGGAGTTGGCGTATGTGTGTGGACAGCAGGCAGATTAATCTGATTACAGTGAAATATCATTTTTCTATTTTGATGGTTTGAGATTTGCTAGATCTGCTAGATGGTGCTCGAGTTTTATCGAAGATAGACTTGTACAGTGGATATCATTATATTCGGATTAGGCTTGGAGATGAGTAGAAGACAGTGTTCGAGATGAAAGAAGGGCTGTATGAGTAGTTAGTGATGCCATTTGGATTATCAAACGTGCCAAGTACTTTTATGTGCTTAATGAACCAAGTTCTTAAGCCTTTCTCTTGTAAATTTGTTGTGGCATATTTTGATGATATTTTAGTGTATTTTGTTGATATGGTGATGCATTTGGAGGATTTGAGAATGGTTACAAAATTTTGTAAAAGTAAGCTTTACATTAATCTAAAGAAGTATAGCTTTTTGTAGAGTAATGTGAAGTTTTTGGGTTTTATAATTAGTCGAGATGGGATTCGAGCTATTGATTCAAAGATACAAGCCATTAAAGAATGGCTTACACCTAAGATAGTGGGTAAAGTTAAGAGTTTTCATGGGTTGGCAATGTTTTATAGGAGGTTCATTCATAGTTTTGGCATTATAGCCACATCTATTACGGAGTGCTTGAAGAAAAGGATGTTCAAATGAGAAGATGAGGAAGAGGCGAGCTTTGCTTTACTAAAGGAGAAGTTGCCTACCGCTCATGTGTTAGCCATACCAAATTTCGGCAAGTTGTTTGAGGTCGAATGTGATACTTTTAGCAAGGGAATTTAGTTGTTCTTTCATAAGGGGGATGACCAATTGAGTATATAAGTGAGAAATTGAATGAAGCACGATAGAAGTGGTCTACATATTACAAAGAGTTTTATGCCATCCTTAGGGTGTTGAAGATGTGGGAGCATTACTTGATTCAGAAAGAGTTTGTGCTCTATAGTGACCATCAAGCACTAAAGTACTTTAACAGCCAGTAGAACCTAAGCAAGATGCATGCGAGATGGGTAAGTTATATACAGAAGTTCACTTTTATTTTGAAGAACAAGTCTGGGCAGCAGAATAAAGTGACAAATGTGATAAGTAGGCGAGCAACTTTACTGGTAACTCCAGTTAATGAAGTTACTGGTTTTTGAGTGCTTAAAGGAGTTGTATGTTGAGGATGATGACTTTGCGCATATTTGAGATCGCTGTATTAATCATCAAAATGCAGAGGATTTCCTCATTCAGGATGGGTATTTATTAAAAGCCAACCAATTATGTGTGCCTCCAAGTTCTTTAAGGGAACAAATTATCCACGAATTTCGTAGAATAGGATTGGGCAAACATCTTGGATGAGATAAGACCAAGGTGACAAGTGTTATTATTGGCCGCAGTTGAATAGAGCTGTGAAAAATTATGCAGGGGTATCGGGTTTGCCAAGAAGGCAAGGTGCACAAGTAGAATACTGGTTTATACTTACCATTAACTGTTCTAAAAAATATTTGGTTAGATCTGTTCATGGATTTTATGTTAGGGTTGTCGCGCACAATGACGGGCCGAGACTTTATATTAGTTGTGGTTGATAAGTTTTCTAAGATGGCATACTTTATTATTTGTAAAAAGACTGAAGATGCTGCATTAATGGCACATTTGTTCTTTCGAGAAGTAGTGCGTTTGCATGGTGTTCGAAAGGCTATCAGTTCTGACAGGGATGTGAAGTTCATCAGCAAGTTTTGGTGTCATCTCTAGGATAAGTGATAACTTTATGAAATGAGAGTTATTCTAGCATTTCTAGACTTAAACTAATATTACTTAGAGAGTAAATAGTGTATTTTTATTGTATTTTTAGTCACATTTTGCATGACATCTATTTAAGTTTAATTTGAATAAATTGATTGTGTTTTAGATAACCTTGTGCTCTGATCATGCGCATGATTGTAGGTGACCAAAAAGCTCAAGCTTTATGGATGGATGCTGCAGTAATAGACTTGCAGAAATGACAAAGAACTTATCTGCAGATGAATTAAAATAAGTCTGAATCAGAGAAGATATTGTAGCAATTACGATAGCAATTTAGGTGTAGATACAGATGAAACTACCCACGTGTTAACTGAAAAAGCATGCTGCAACTGTTACTGCACTATCACTGTCACGTGCAGACAAAACAATGATAGGCGGCTAAAAAAGATATGCGATCTTAGTTTGCCAAAGAGAGACATGTAGCCACATGCTTTTGGTTGCACTAATTCTAAGATATAAAAATAGATTTTTTAGAGAACAAGAAGAAGAGATCGCAAAACCTAAGAGATGGACTTCTTGAATTAAGCGGATCTCGATTTCTCCTCTTTATTTGCCTGTTTTCATCTATGTCTGAGAATGTATTTGATGGCAAAATCATGTGTTGTTATTGTTTTATTACCTATCATGAACTAAACTTTTATGTAGTTGGGTGTTAAATAAACTTAATGGTTAATTGACTGATATATGTGTGTTGCTTAGAATCTGCTACAATATTTTGTTTTGATTTTACTTATTGCAAATTTCTATTTCGGTTGGCCACCCATTTAGTAGATACTAGCAAAAAAGGAGCTTAAAAAAAGGTTTGATTTAGTAGAACAAATCAAGACAATACATAGTTTTAGATTGAGTTTCCCAAATTGAGTTAATCTCGATTTGAATAAGGCCATACTTAATCTAAGATTAGTGAAGAACTAGATATAGCGATTAACCTTGTAGGGTAATTGAAATCTAAAATGCATAATGTTGTATATAATATTAGCATAACAACTAGTCACTATTAGGTTGCAAATAGATATAAGATATCCAACATGCGATAGCTGAAGATGCATGAGAAATTCTGCCCAGTGCTATAGTAGATAGTACTAAACTGCAAATTGTGTACCAAACTTATTGTTGATGCGAATTGCTATAGGTGTCTAAGTACAAGTGTACACAACAAGTAATATAATAATGAGTATTCATATCGTCTTCACAAGGATTAATATTGTAGGAATTACTACAATAATCTTAACAGTGCAATTTCATAAGCTAAATAAAGAAGAATAAATGACAAAATTAATGGTCTAATGAAATTAACAATGCAAAAAACAGAATACAATAAAGAGAATCTAAAGTCAAACACAAAAATATACTCAATGGCTAATGAGTAGTTGAGTGTTTAAACTCAGTTAATAGCATTTATTGTTTTTCAATTATAGTACTGTTGCTACAACATCGCTTTTTATCCACAGAAAGATGAGAGACAGAAGTAATTGATCGAACTTTGGGCAACATGCTGCGTTGTGTTTATGGTGACATGCAACAGAACTGGGAAGTTGCATTGCCTTAAGTTGAGTTTGCTTGCAATGGCATGGTGAATCAATCTACTGGCAAGACCCCTTTCGAGATTTTCTATACTTGTCTCCCACACCATGCGTGTGGTTTGGCTGTTATACCAACAGTAGCTGCTGTTGGAGATGGTAAGATAGCGGATAATGCTGCAGAAAAGGCTCTGAAGATTCATGCCAAGATATGAGCTCACTTGGAGGCTGCCAATGCTAAATACAAGGTTGAAGTAGATGAGCAATGTCATAAGAAAGTGTTTGAAGATGGTGATTTGGTGATAGCATATATGCGGCGGAGTCATTTTCCTGTATTCGATTAAATTGGAGAAGTGCAAATATGGACCATTTTGAGTGGCACAGAAGATCAATGATAATGCTTATGTGCTTTAGTTACCGGACAATTATAACATCTCTCACACTTTCTATATGGCTGATCTGTTCAAGTATCATCCAAGTGATGAGAAATTGTACGAGCTAGACTTGAGGACGAGTTCTTTTCCAAGTGAGGGGGATTAATGTAGGGTGTTTTGTGTTGCAAGTAAAGTACCTTCCGGAGGCCATAACTTAGGCTATAGGTGTTCATTTTCGGCATATAATCTATTTCGAAGCTTGCGATGAGATGAATAAAACTTAGAACACCTAAAACCACTTGTGGGTTCTCCCTCGTGGTCGAGCTAGAAATTCCGCTTCTTTTTTGGTCATTTTTTAGTTTTAAGATTTTTTTTCCTATTTTTCCTAATTCTTCTAAGAATTTTATCTTTTTTTCATATCTCGGATTTGAGTGCTATTTGCTTTCCTTTTCTTAGTTTGATAATGAGAATTTAATTATCATATTAGATTTCATATTTCCCTATTTTGATAAATTTGTGATGTTTAGGCTTGTTATAAAAGGGGCTCAAAATCCTAATTTTATTCATTTAAACTTTTAATAAAATTTACCATTATTCAGAACAATAATGATAGAGTTACAAACAGTTTTGTACAAACTAATGTGTACAACCTGATATGGCATGAAAAGATTGGGTAAAATGTGATAACAATTATCTTTTTTAATTATGTGGATCCATGATGATTTTTTACAACTAATCTCCTTATCCCATATTAGTTTGTACACACTTATTTATACAAGATGATTGTGGCTCTATCATTACTCTATTCAGAAACCTAGTTTCTTTTACCAGCAAACTCAATAATGCTTCCTTTTCGTCACTGACATTGGTGGTAAACTAGATAACATTCTAAGGCGGCTGAAGGCAAGTATGACTATATGATGCTCTAATCAAAATGAGATTATATATCTTTCTAATCCAAATGACTTAGCAATGTGAGATTTCCCAATAACAGTCAATAACGTGAGGTTAAGTATAATGAACGCATATGGGGACATAAAGGGAGATTTTATTAATAAAGAATTAGCTTATGAAAATAATAAAAGATTCGCTAGCTATTTATAATAAAGTAAACCTATTTTTCCAAGTTAATTTATTAAATGGGAAAACTAAATCACAAATAAAATAGAAAAAAAAAATCTAAACATATACCTAGTAAGACACTAATTAAAATAGAAAATATCAAGATATTTCTAAAACAATTGAAATATTAAAATCCTCTAATAACATCCGACATCATATACCATTTTACAAAACAAAGAGAGTGACACTTTAGTCCTTAGAATTTATTTGTACCATTTCAATCCTTGATAAATTTTTAATGCCCCATTTTTCCCTGGTGTTCGTATAGTGTGAAAAAAAAAAAAAAAACACACCTTTGTATGATAATTGTAACATACCTTTGTATGTTGCATTCTATCAGATAAATTAACTAGTTTTAATTTTCACAGTTCTTGGATGTTCAATTTTTACGTGGAAAGTTACATTTATCGTCCAAGTATTTTCTTTCTATTGTTATTTTAACATAACGAATAAAATGTGGTACCAAAAATCTATGAGAGTAAAGTAACAAGAAATAAATTTTTAAAGTGTTTAAAATATAATTATCCCTACAAAGTACAATCAAAATATTAAACAATGTCTAAACATTTCAGGATTTCAAAGATTAAATATGAAATCGTTTGTCTTATTTAAGTGATAAGAATTTAAACTAATAAGGAAAAATAATTAAAAGATCAATAAAAATTACAAATAAAAAAATGAAAAGTAAAATTAAATAACAAAAAGAGTGAAGGAATGTATGTTTTTATTTAATTTCTTTTACGCCCTAACTAGTATGATAATTAAGAGAAGTTTAAAATTTTTAAAAGGCTGCAGAGGCCCAGGTCTCCAAGTAATTTTCCCGTGGTAACCTGTATGGAGTTTATTCATTTATGCTTCTCTGCAAAGGACTCAAGGACCTAGAAGTTCTGTATTATATACATCCATATATTTGTGGTCGTTAACGAATAATTCTTTCTTATTTTAATTTTTATTTTTAACATTTGTGGCATGTTCATTACAAGTATGTGTTTATTTATTTGGACAAGAATCTCTTCCTAATCTTTTTTCTTTGCTAGTTGTTCCTAGTAAAATAAGTGGTAAAGATTGAATATTAAATTTTAATATTGACAATCAAGTCAGCTTATTTCATATTATTTACAATTAAGCTAACTATTTTCACTAGAATTAGAAGTGCATGAGAGAAAAACACTAGGAGAGGATTCTAATCCTATTTATTTTATGTATGCTTCTTTGAAAGAGAGTTGTGAACAATTTTAGAACCTAAATATATTCAAATTTGACCGCTATTTTTCCTCAGTCCTTACATAGGTGGCAAGGTAGTTCGGACTCACTTGTGGATGAGCTGATTATGAATATCAAATGTCATATAACAAATAACTGATCTAACTATATTCCTAAGACTTGTCTCAAACATATATTCCTCAACCGCTAACTATTCTAAATTGACGTTGATACATTACCTATCAGTATTTGAGGTGTAACCATTATCTCGTTCGTAAACCATCATTCATCAACCCATCTTCTCTTCGAGAGATTTTAGAGTATCTCATTGTACTACACCCACTTAATGGATGTATGATATGTGTGCATTTATTTTAAAAAATCATCATGTAATTAGTATTTATATTTAATTAATGCATATATGTCATACATACATTAAGTGGTTACAGTACAACAGAGGTATTCTAGAATCTCTCATCATTCTCTAATATAGATATATATTAAAAGATAAATATCTTATAACCGAATATAATAAAAAGTCATTTTTTTTAGAGGTAAAATTTCGTGTTTAGATAAGTGTAATTACTCCCATATGAACAAGGGAGAAGTGTGCCGTGTTAAATAAAAACTCAAAGCCAGTCTGGATGTTGTTAGTTAACTAGCTATCGCTACATAATTATATTAGAAGTAATTAACAGCAATCACATTTCCAAATTAGGAATATAAATAGAGCCATCATGATATCATGTATGCAATCCATCAGTTGAGAAGTTTAAACTATAATTACAGCCATGATTTCTTCATCAATTTCACACTTCTGGCTACTATGCTGCCTAATATTATTGTTGTTATTGATTCTCCCCTTTCCATCAAACGCAGCTGATCCCGATCCTTTACAACACGTGTCACGCAGATTATGATGCCAACATCTCTGTCAACGGTTTCCTTTGCAAACCTGAAACAGAAGTAAATTTTGATGCTTTTCTTCTTCGATTTGCCTGAAGATTTAGACACAACAAGAAATCCCTTTGGAATTGCAATAGCCATTGCTAATGTTCTTACATTTCCACGAGTCAACACTCAGGGAGTTTGAATAGAGTGAGTTGAACTTGCACCCGCCTCATACACATCCTCGCGTAACCGAGTTTGGTGTTCTAATTGGAGGAAGGATTATGCTTTTCGGATTCGTGACAACAGAAAATGTGTTGTACTAAAAAGTTATGACTCCCGGGATGGTGTTTGTGATTCCCAGAGCAAAATGATGGAAAAGAAGAGGTGCTTTTCTTTGCTTGTTTAATGCAACAACCACCAATTCCTACCGAGCTGTTAACCAGAACCTTCCTAGTCAGCGAAGATGTGATTAATGTCACCACTGGAGCCATCACATAAGCCCAGATCCCTTGATGCTTGGTCCACGTCATTTGCTATCACAAAAGAAATGGACCAAATTTACTAATACGTAATAGTTCCTATTGACTAATGAGTAAGCTGTGATAGGCAATTACTATTATATAATTATAAAAATTAAGAAATGTGTGATAATTTTAAGAATCTTTACTATTTTTATCAGTTAAAATTATCAAATAAATAAATATTTACTACATAATTCACAAGCGATTCCACAAACAGTTCAACTCTACAGCCCTGATGCTTTACATCGATTTACTCAAATTTAATACCGAATTGAGAAAAGATGCAATTTGCATTTTGGAACAAGCAAAACCTTTTCTCTTGCTTTGCCGATACCCCTGTTTGTAAAACTCGTTATACTCCAAAAAAGAACTTTTCGATGAGAATTTTTTTTTCTTTTCTTGTTTTCTCTTTTGGTCTCCTTCCATGTGAAGGTTGGTTTCCGCCCATGTTTTTGGTTTTGAATCCGATCAACAATCTGTGGGTTTTGTTTGCAAGATCACTATTTTCCTCTGATTTTGAAACCTTTGTTGATCGGATCTCGAAGTATTCATGCACTAAAAGATCGATCCATGCAGAAACTTTGTTATTGTATCAATTGGAGTAACTAAATCTATTGGTGGAGTATGATATAAAAGAGCTGATAAGGGACTTCCGAAATAGCTCTAAATTGGTAGTGCACCCCGCTGAACGCATTTTTTGTGTGGGTATCTCGAAGTTCACTTAATTCATATCCCAGGTCTTCCGTGTGCAAATACTCTTTATTTTTTTTTAACCAATTGTTTAATAAATATCTATATATTACTCTTTGATGTATGCTCTTGTGGATCTCAGTTGTGGAAACTTTGCACTCTAACCACATATTGGTTGAATGGAACGATTTAAGTTGTTTTTTAAGAAAATTTATACCGAATTGCACAATTTTAATAAAATTTTGCTCCATTAATTTGGTTGGAGACAGGGTATTTGGTACATTTATTTTGGTAAGCATTTAGCATTGACACGTGAGACAATTTCGTACACAATTTAGGAATTGCCTAAATTTGTTTGTTTTTAATTAATTGTCTCATCCAATAAAAATCTGACATGTACGTGACACTGAATAAACAAATATTATGTAGATATCTAACAAAATTTATTTTGTTATTAAATGAAATAAAAATATGTAGGGATTCATGAGTTTATTAACGGGAAAACAATGTTGTTGTTTAGGGGTGGACAATATATGGTTAGGTTCAGTTCTAAACCAGAACTGAACTAAACCGAAACCGAACGGTGCTCCAGAAATGGAACCCAAAATTTGGTTCGGTTAAATAACTGAATTTGGATATTACTAATTTGGGATTGCCTTTTTTTTTTCCTTAATTTAAATATGAATGTAAAATCTCAAAAAAAAAAAGAAAAAAGAAAAACACACTATACAAATATAGAAACATCACGAGAGGGCAACGGGAAAGAAATTAAGTGAACGAAAACAAACGAACCTCCATTAAGCCAAAGAGCAAGAGGCTTGTTAGAAATTCCATGTTGGGCTTCAAAGAACCAATAGAAAGAACTTTTCCCATTGAAGCTATTGTGCCTCAAATTCAATCACACAACTCAAAAAACTTTTCTTTTAATTTACTGGAATCTGTGTATATAGAGGGAGTAAGTGCTTGAATTTTACAATTTCCCCAATCAACACTTACTGAATTTTACAGTTTTCCAATGAAGTATCAATTACAAATTACACAAATCAAACCAAACAGTGCGTGATTGAATCAAACCAAACACATCATAATTTAACAAAAATCAAATGAAACCCATATGCCTCAAATTAGCAACCAAACAGATGAACTCATTTTGTATTCACAAAAATAAAATTAATCAAAGAATAAATGAGGTGAAACTGAATTAAATTAAATTAAAAAAAAAATTGAACTAGTTGCTGCTAATAGTGAGTCGGCGGGTGAAATTGAACTCAACTTAGTGCTACTCTGTTGAGAATAAGTCTATGCTAAGAATAAGTCTATGTATTTCCTAGTCTTTTGGAGTGTATCTATTTGTTAAGGATTTTGTGGGCCAGTGCAGCTTTTTTTTTTTTGGTTTATTACTTAATTGTAGGGAAAGTTGTTCATTGTATTGCCTAAATAAAGCGAGTCAAATAAAAGCTTTTGTAATCCTTTCTATTCATCACATTATCTCTTTAATAATTATTCCTCTGCTAGTTATCAGTCTGGTATCAGATCCAGGTTACTATTTCTTCCAACTTGTCCTGCTGTAGCATTTACTAATGGCCTCTGACAACTTTGTTCAACTAGCCATACCATGCTTTGATGGTCACTATAATCACTGGAGCATGCTTATGGAAACTTTTTTGAGGTCAAAGGAGTACTGGCAGGTGATGGAATCTGGAGTGATAGAACCTGCAAAGGAGTGGAGTTAGGTGCAACAAGAATTAAGCAGTTAGAAGAACTTCGATTGAAAAATATTAAGGCAAAAAATTACCTCTTCCAGGCAATTGATCATTCAATTTTGGAAACTATTCTCTGCAAAAGAACTTCTAAACATATTTGGGATTCTATTAAGAAGAAGTTTCTTAGCAAGGACAAAGAAAACACAACTACAAGCTCTTCGTTCAAATTTTGACACACTTTAGATGAAATCGAGTGAGTCAGTTTCTGATTATCTTTCAAGAACTATGGCTATTACAAATAAATTGTGTATTTATGAAGAGCAAATTGATGATTCTACCATAGTTGGAAAAGTTCTTAGATCATTAACCCCAAGGTACGAGTATGTTGTTTGTTCAATTATGGAGTCAAATGATCTTGATGAACTTTCTCTTGATGACATAGAAAGTTCATTAAAGGTCCATAAACAAAGAATGAACAAGTAAATTGGATTAGAGCAAGCATTGCAAGCTGCAACTAACAATAACTCTTCAACATTAAGGGGTCGGGGTCAGGGTCGAGGAAGAGGCAGAGGTAGAGCCAGAGGTAATGGAGATTGTGGGCCATCACAAAACAAGCAAGAAGAGAATTATGTTGCTGATTTCAATAGAAAAGCTAGAGGTTCACATGATCACAAGTTTAGATCAGTGAACAAATCCAATATTGAATGTTTTAGATGCCACAGGAATGGCCACTTTCGTTCTGAATGTTGTACAAACTTAAATAAAGAACATGGTGAAAAATCTAATTATGCTAAGAAAGATGAAGAAGTCTCACTCTTGATGGCATGGCATGTTAAAGAAAGAACTACTAATTATATGTGGTATCTCGATATATGTTGTAGCAATCATAAGTGTGGTGATAAATCTGTGTTTACTGGTTTAGATGAATCTTTTAGAGATACAATTACATTTGGAGATGACTCAACAATTTCTATTATGGGAAAATGAAATGTTAGGATATGTACTAAAGAAAATAAGAGTAAGAGCATTTCAATATTTTATTTGTTCCATACTTAAAAAAGAACTTACTCAGCTTCGGACAACTTCTTGAAAAGGGCTATGAAATAAATTTTAAAGAAGGGTTTGTAGAATTCAAGATTCCAAAAAAGGCTTGCTAGCTCAAGTCAATATGATAGCAAATCGAATGTTTCCTTTATATCTTCAAAACAATGTTCATTCTTGTTTACTGGTTAAATTGAAAGATGCAGCATGGCTATGGCATTTTCAATATAGGCATTTGAACTTTGGTGGTTTGAGAACTTTACAACAAAAAGACATGGTGTTTGGCCTTTCTAAGCTTGAGCATCCAGATGAAGTGTGTGAAGAATGTGTTATTGGCAAACAACACCGTGATCAATTTCCAAATCTGAAAACATGGCAAGCAAAAAAGCCGTTAGAGCTAGTCCACTCAGACATTTGTGGGCCTATAAATCCTATTTCTAATGGAGGTAAACAATACTTTATGGCATTTATTGATGACTTTAGTCAAAAGACTTGAGTTTATTTTTTGCAGGAGCAATCTGAGGGTTTTGCAGCATTCAAAAGCTACAAAGCTCTTTCTGAAAAAGAAGTAGATTGTGCTATTAAAATTCTTCGTACCGACTGTAGTCGTGAATATAATTCGCAAGAGTTTGTCAATTTTTATGAGATGCATGGGATTAAGAAGCAACTGACAGCAGCTTATACACCACAACAAAATGGTGTTTTAGAGAGGAAAAATCGCACTATCCTGAACATGGTTCGAAGCATGTTGAAGGTGGAGCAGTGTACCGAAGAATTTCTGGCCTGAAGCAATAAACTGGAATATCCATATATTGAACAGAAACCTAACACTTGTAGTTCAAAATATGACACTATAAGAAGCTTGGATTGGACGAAGACCAACAGTTGCCCACTTTAGAATTTGTAGGTGTGTTACCTTGCCCATGTTCCATACCAAAAGAGGAAGAAGCTTGATGATAAAGGAGAAAAATGCGTGTTTCTTGGTGTTAGTGATCAATCAAAAGCCTGCACGCTGTACAATCCTAACACTAAGAAAATTATTGTTAGCCGAGATGTTATATTTGATGCAGAAAATATATGGGCATGGACTATCAACACCTTACAGCAACAAATTCCAGTAGACTACAACAACAGAGATGATGAGAAGAATTCTGAAGCATTAGAAAATGAGCAACAACATGACATTCATCCAATGTCAGTACCTAATGAACCTTTGGAGCATTCAAATGTAGCACATGAGACACGGCCTCGATAATCTAGAAAAAAGCCTATATTGATGGATGATTATGAGGTATCTGGGTGTGAAGAATATGATAGTTTAACTCATTTTGCTTTGTTTGCAGATAATGATCCTACTACTTTTGAAGCCACTGTCAAAGAACCAAAATGGCGGAAGGCGATGGATGATGAAATTACAACCATTGAAAGGAACAACACTTGGGAGTTGACTGATCTTCCGAAAGGATACAAAACAATTGATGTCAAATGGGTGTACAAGACAAAGTTGAAAGAGAACGGTGACATTGATAAATATAAAGCTCGGTTAGTAGCTAAAGGTTACACGCAAGAGTATGGAATTGATTACAAAGAAGTCTTTGCCCCAGTAGCAAGACATGGTACCATCAAGCTGATAATTGCATGGTTGCACAACATTCATGGCCAATTGTTGTTCTCATACTTATTGTTATATGTGTCAATGTGCAAGTGTATACAACAAGTAAAATACTAATGAGTATTCAAATCATCTCCACAGGGATTGATGTTATCAGACTTGCTACAACAATCTTAACAGTACAATTTCAGTCTAATATTAAAATAAATTAATGAATAAAAAAATGTAAAAGACAAAATGTAATAAAGTAAATTCTCAAATCAAACTAAGGGATGTACTCAATGGGAAAAGAGTAGTTGAGTGACTAAATTCACTTAATAGTATTGTCTGTTTTTTCCAATTATGATTTTGTTGTTACAGCATCTACGAAAGCACTAGGCAAAATCCTTTATGCATCATAAGCTGTCACGTGTTGGATATCTTATATCTAAAGCAACCTAAGAATGACTAGTTGCTACGCTAACATTAGATATAGCACCAACCATTCTAGGTTCCAATTACCCTATAAGGTGAATCTTTATGTCTAGTTTTTTATTAATTTTAGATCAAGCATGACCCTATTCAAATCAAAATTAACTCAACTTGGAAAATCTAAAACAATGTATTGTCTTAATTTGTTCCACTAAGTCGGATCTTTTTAAGGCTCTTTCTTAGTTAATATCCACTAAATAGGTAGTCAGCCGAAATAGGGAATTACAATAAGTAAAATCAAGACAAAATGCTACAACAAATACAGAGCAACATGCAACTATCAATGAAATAACCATTAAGCTTGTTTAGCACTCAATCACAATAAAGTTAGTAAATGATTTGTGATAAAACAGTAGCAATAATTGTTTTAGCCATATTTACATTCTAATAGATAAAAGAAAACAAGAAAATAAAGATCAAGGATTGGGTTCCGCTTAATCTTGTAATCTCTCATTCTTTTTCTCCTTGACTCCTCTGTTGCAGTCCTCAAATCTCTCTTTTTCTTTGTTGTCTTTTTATTTTTCTCTGTTATTGTTTTCTTTACTGATGGCTCTTTTTTCTTTTCATGCATGCTCCTTTTTATGACTCGAAATTAGGGCAACCAGAAGCTTACAGCCGCGTATCTTCCATTTTTGGAAACCTATGATTGCAATCTTTTAGTTAATATGCGCAAAATCTCATCTGCAGTTGCTACATGGTTGCTATAGCAACAGCTACAACATCTTCACTGTTCCAAACTTGTTTTAATTCCTCTGTAACCAAGTTCTTTTGCCTCCTCTGCAAATTTATTGCAGCGGCTTTCCATTCATAAAATTTAAACTTCTTG